>CM031244.1:747753788-748085019 GCA_018340775.1 Taxus wallichiana var. yunnanensis | reverse complement strand
AATATTGTTTCTAAAACCTTCGTGGGAAAAAGCAGCCAAAATTCCACGTATTTCAGTGCGCAATCCACGTATCCACGGTTTGTAGAATTGAAAGCGCGGTAATCAAGGTTTCTTTATGGACTGCTACGGACACGGAGCATTGTCTTTGAAGGTTTTGAAGGTTTCATGGACACGGAGCAGTCCAAAATTTGAGAAGCTCGAGATGCACTGTGAAGCATGAAGGGGAGCCGGATTCTCGAGAGTGAAAAGAGTATGAGTAGTTAATTTTTTTTATAGTTTTTGTTTTTTTCACTTTCCGTGAAGATATCAAATCCAATCTTTAATTGGATTTAATTTGTGAAAATATTATTATGGAGAAAATGGGTCATATTGAAAAATTTGATGGAAAAGATTTTCACACTTGGCAAGTGCGAACTCAGTTGATATTGATTAACAAAGATTTGTGGGACATTGCGGATGGAACATTCAAGAAACCAACCGATGCTGGTGAAGCGGCCAAATGGGAGAGTAGAGATCGTAAAGCAACAGCAATCATTGGACTTGGGTTGTCTGATGCATATTTGCATCATATAGACCTTTCAAAAAGTTCAAATTTCATTTGGACAACATTGAACAAGTTGTTTGGATCCCAAACCAGAAGCGCAAAGTGAGCTTGAAGCAGAAGTTGTTCGGACTCAAGATGGATGAAGGAGAAAGCATGGTACAACATATAAGTAAGTTTCGGTCTATTCTGAATCAATTGTCAGGGATAAAAATTAAAGTAGAGGATGATGATGCAAAAGTTGTTTTGTTGAATAGTATGCCATCTCGCTATGCAAACATTGTTTTTACTTTGAGCAAGATCAATCCCAGCCTAGAAGATCTAATTTCTTCACTGATAGATGAAGAAAATAAGACTGTTACACCAGAAGAAAATGCATTGTATGGTGACGATAAAAAAAGACGATCCAAATTCTTTTCTAAGCAGAGATCAACATTCACAGACTCCAAGAAAAGATTCCTTTGTCATTACTGTAAAAATCAAGGACATGGTATTATGTATTGCAGGCAAAGAGCACAAGATTTTCTTGAGGGAAAATTAAAAGAAAATGCTTTTATTTCTGAAAATAGAAAAGAAGAAAGTGATTGGGAAGCAGGATCCAACCATTCACATGATAGAGAAGTTGATGCTCAAGATAGTGAAGAAGACTTTCTCTTCTAAAAAGAATGCATCTAGCTGGAGGAAGGAGGCACATGAGGCTGGAGGATAATTGGCGTCCTCTCGTCAGTCACCAACGACGGGGCCGCATGAAGTTGTGGTGACACTTGTGTGTGTGTGTGTGATTTTACTTTCATTTCTGGATTGCAGTATGATTTCAGAGTTCCTATTTTGTGTTGAATAAGTGAAATGTTCACATTGAGGGGGGGAACATGGTCTCAATGTTCCATTTTCATTTCCACCTCTTGTTCATGTGTGTAATTTGTGAGTATGATTTCTAGATCAACCCCTGATGTGAGATAGTGCCGGAGATTCAGAACAGAGTACTGAAGCAGGAGATGTTCTTGATAAAAGTAGATGGTTGATGTCATGTTCCCACTACTTTTCTGATTAGTTGGTTGATGTTCCCAGATATGGTTGATGGTGATGTTATGTTCCCAGTTCCCTTTGCATGGTCGATGTGTTCCCAAGTGGTCGATGTAGTTTCCCACCTTGGTTGATGTTCCCATGGATGGTTGATAGTGTTCCCATATCCTGGTTGATGTGTTCCCACAATCAGAGTGCACAGAGGAAGGTCAAGACATGTGTATGCTGCTCAGTCAGAAGATTTATGTTTCTCCCCATGTTCGCACTAAGGGGGAATGTTAGGAAAATGGAGTAGTGCTCACATATTTGAGCAAATATATATTTTTGTGATTATTATTAATGTGTAATGTGTAAACCATAAATAATTGTATTGTTATAGATTTGTTATTATAAACAAATCATAACAATATTCTTGTTATGTGAACTCACGTAGAATAGGAGTGTAGAGTTATTTGTAGGAGTGTTGTTGAGCAACCTCCATATTTATAGGAAAGCATACTCCTATATATATGTTACCTTGACCGTATGAATTGTATTCAGTTTTATTTATTTACGGTGTTTGTTTTCTGTGCAAAGCTCTTACAAATCCACATAATGACCCCACACTAGTATCCTCCATTCTCACCCCGCATCATGTGGCCTCTCTTACCAAATCATCTCCTTCTTCTACCCCCATGCCCACTCATCAAGTTGTTTCCCTTAGTTTCTCGATAATGAGATTTTACCTCTCCAATCGAGATGACCTTAGTCCCACCATTTTCATCTTTGTCTATATCGATAACATACACATACAATGCATTATGATCGATGGTGGTGCTAGCATCAACATCATCTCCTCCCACACATATAATCAAATGTGCATCCCTTCAAATTGTATGCATAATAACCTAGTTATGTTGTGCTCCTTTAATGACACCATCACCTCCACCCTTGGCACCATTATTCTTCACATTTGCATAGGCCCTCACACTATCCTAGAATTATTCTACGTCTTAGAGGGAGAGTTCCAGTATAACTTATTTCTCGGCAGACCTTGGATTTAAGTCATGGGTTATGTCCCTTCAACTTTACATTGTTGTGTAAAATTCAAACATGAAGGGTATAACTATACTATCTCAACTGACCCATCACCATTCAAAACATGTAACATGTTGTACTAGCCTAACGATGTCCTTGTACTAGTTAAGGCATATACGATTACCCCACTTCTCCTTCACCCATGACCCCATCCACCAATGTTGTCATCACCTCTCCCATGCCCAACTCTTCTATTCCTACTTTTGTTTTTGCCTCTACAATTGACCCATCTACTTCCCAACCAAATGATACCCATCTGCTCAATCACCGAGTATTTCATCTATCCCCGCTTTACCCGCATATCTACTACCAATCCCTTAGAAGGTGTTTTTAAATGCCTCACTCTATGGGAGTACCACCTCTATAATATCAACACATTCCTCACTCCACAAGAGTATGGAAACCTATGCCAACACCCTCATTATGACTATCATATAGGATAGGTTTTCCCTTATGGTCCTCCCCACCTTCGCACTAACTTAACATATGGGGGACTTGATACTACCACTTATTCACCCGAACCTCCATCCCAAACATGACCCTTTTCATCTGACCTCTAATCCCTCACTAAACACCAATTTTCCTACATTTTCCTTCTTGTTGCACATGGAAAAGCTTTGGTTTTAGTTTTTTACAAACAAGGTCATCATACCGTCATTCCATATACCACCCATAAACACAAAGATCACAATGGCATTGGCTTTGCCACACCATCTTCCAAGAAGGCCCACATCAACCTCATTAAGGAAGACAAACCTTCTCCACCCCATTCACCAACGTCACCACCTTCATCCATAGAGTCCATAGATCCCAAATCTATTCCTCCTAACTTTTTCTTTCTTTTTTTTTCTTCATGAACATAATTTCCCTGGGACCTCTAACTTATCAACGTGATGGCAAGGCCCGCTTCTCTTCCCTTATTATATCCTAACATGATCAATGATAATACACCTTCTATTAACGTCATTTAATGTCAAGACGATGAGTCTATACTCACATACCTTAGTGTGGAAGACTCTTATATTCATCGGTCGTTACCTTCTTAGATGTAAACCATGTTGAATGATTCAACTATTAAAATCAACATTAACACTAAAGATGACCGTAAATTCTAAAGATAGGCCAATCTTTAGATGCTGCTGAATAGGAAGCTTTTACTTCTTTCCTCCAAGACCATAGCAATGTTTTTGCTTGGTCCTATGCTGATATACTCAATATTGACCCAAACATTATGGTCCACAATATCCTAACCATTCCTGATGCAAAACATGTGAAACAAAAGCTACGAAAATGACTCCATGTATTCCTCTTCTTGTCAAATAAGAACTTTAACACCTTCTCTCATTTTCCTTCATCCTACCCATTAACTATCCCCAATGGATTTCTAACATCATTCCTATCAAAAATCGATAGGGGACTCGCATTTCATGCATTTTTGTGACCTCAACTTTGCTTTCCCAGAAGATGAATTTCCTCTACTAGGAGTTGACCAATTGGTTGATCTTGTTACCAAAATATTTTGTAACATTATTAAATAAATTGTAATATTATTAATAATGAGTTTATAGAACTCATATTAATAATACAGTTGTAATAGTTTAATTATTTGAGTGAGTTGTGAGAACAATTCATGTACCTATTTTGTAGTGTGAGTGATCATAGGGATGTTTGAGAGATATTAGGAGATAATTTTGAGAGATTCATGGAGAGAGATATGAGGGATTGAATATTTTTGTTGACTCCGCCGTCATAGGAGATCAAACACTATATATGTAACCTCTATCACTATCAATGATATCCTCGAATGAATTCAGTTTCCATGTTTTATTATTTGGTGTTATTATATTATATTACATTTCTTATCAGTGGTATCGTGAAGAGCAATCTCTAGTCTTAGGCTTTGATGTGAGAATGAATTCGTGTGTTATACTCCAATTGTGAATCTATAGCATCTCCTGAGCATTATATTGGTGCAAAGGAGCTAAGAATCTACTCACGTCAAGTTCAAACTATGAACTATTTATTTCATTACAGCTTTTTGTGATTCATACTTGTTCCAATATGATTAATCTTTGTATCTTTATACATCCTGTGTGTGCATATCTACTTGTCAATTACGGAGACAAAAGGCTATGGTGCTTTAACTTGGCATGTAGAACTAGTGCAACTCCTATTGTTGTTGAGCGTGAGAAGATTGAAAATAAATCCATAATGTTATTGGTATTTGAGGTGCTAGTAATCCATGAAGGTGCATGATAATAAAATAAAGTCTTGAGCATATTTGTTCTCTTTATGCCCTCTTATAAGTACCCACACATCTTCATCTTATTTTTCATAAGTATTCTTTATGGATATATGGTCTTCAACATGTCCTATACACCTATAACAATGCCTATCATGCAAAAATAATTACCAGTGATCTGATCAAGTCCCTACACTATCATAACACCACATATCGCCACCATTAAATCCTCCTAATAGAGGAAACCATATCAGGCCATAAGCAAAATCAAACCACTAAAAAACATATTATCTTGTACAAGTGTTAGCAGTCCTTCCATATTAAGAAAATGATTTCCTTTAAATTAGTGATATGATTGCACACAGCTCACCCTTGACATTTTCTATCTCAACTCACTTTTCCCTCCACATCAAGCTCGCATTAGATCTGACACTTGCATTGAATCTTTTGTTGCCTCGGCATTGGACCAACCATACATGCATGGAATAGTTTGTCAACACTGATAGAGTCATTTTCTTATAGTCATGTGGGTTTATTCATGGTTCACCATGATGCATTAAGATTTGATGTGACATTTTCCTCTTGTGTATTTGAAAAATGAGAAGTGGAAAGGTGTCAAATAAAAAAATAGTCTTTTCTTTAAGTTTTGGTCTTTGTTTTTTAATAATGTCTTATTAAAAAAATTATCTTGAGCATCATAAAGTCATGTCATCATTTTAAAGTCAGTAAGTGTTGTTGGTCATCATTTTAAAATCAGTAAGTGTTGTTGGTCATTATATGTAGTTGTCATCCTTATTGTATTGTAAAGGGTCAATGTAGAGGTCAATTACCAAGAGAGTAATTTTTTTAAAGTCAAGTGTTATTCAAGTGTCAAAATTATTTTAATTGTTTGTTAAGTATATGTCATCTTGTCAATGTCAGTATTGATTCGTCAAAAGTTCTAAAAAAAAATTGCCTCACAGACGCATTTTCGGTGTTACCCAATGTCCAATTTTTGGGAGAATAAGATGAATAATATTACAGTTATGATGATATTTTTGATGACTTCAAAGAAGGAAAATGTGCTCAGATTTGAGGGCTCTACCCCTCAACCCCGACCTATATCATGACGGGAGCACACTTAAGGTGCTGCCTCATGACCCGCAAGTGCGCTGCCCTTGACCCCATCAGCTATTGCCCCCAGACCCTCGCTTTGGAATTTCAGAACCAAAGTGAAGATTTTGGGGAAGATGCATCGACAAAAGGTGGTGTAAATTTGAGCTCCATGGTCCAATGTTCTAAGTAAGTAGCAACATCATGGAGGATAGAGGCAACGGAGGTTGGAGGTCAATCAACAACCTCTCGTCAGTTACCAATGACGGGGCCACATGAAGCTATGGTGGAAATGTGTGTGTATGTGTGTTTTATTTTATTTCATATTTGTAATATGATTTTAAAGTTCTTGTTTAAATAAGTGAAATGTTCAAATTGAGGGGTGGAACTGGAACATGGTCTCAATGTTCAATTTTCCTTCTATTAGATCAAGAAGAAAGTGGTTCCTACATGATTTCTGAAGGAAAGACATAGTGGATAGATGAAATCAAAAAGGAAAATTAGTAGCATGATATTTGGGTTGTTGGTTGTCCTGTAAAACCATCCTTTGTTTTAGGTTGTTGGTTGTCCTGTAAAACCATCCTTTGTTTTAGGTTGTTGGTTATCCTGTAAAAACATCCTTTGTTGAGGTTGTTGGTTGTCCTGTAAAACCATCCTTGTTGAGGTTGTTCGCTGTCCTACAAAACCATCCAGATCATGAGCACGCATGGGCGGAAAGCTGCAAAAGGAAGTGTGATTATTCTTTTTACCTTGTCAACATTAGGGGAGTGTATATTGAGAATTAATAATGTTAACAATAGGGGAGTGAATGTTACCAAAATATTGTGTAACATTATTAAATAAATTGTAATATTATTAATAATGAGTTTATATAACTCATATTAATAATATAGTTGTAATAGTTTAATTATTTGAGTGAGTTGTGAGAACAGTTCATGTACCTATTTTGTAGTGTGAGTGACCCTAGGGATGTTTGAGAGATATTAGGAGATAAGTTTGAGAGATTCATGGAGAGAGATATGAGGGATTGAAGATGTGTGTTGACTCCACCATTATAGGAGATCAAACACTATATATGTAACCTTTATCACTATCAATGATATCCTGAATGAATTCAGTTTCTATATTTTATTATTCGGTGTTTTTATATTATATTACATTTCTTATAGATCTCACCGCCAGCCATGAGATGCTATCACTCATGGATGGTTTCTCAAGTTATAATCAAATATTACTCACTCCAAAAGATCGACACAAAAATTCCTTCATCACTCCTTGGGGACCTTCGCTATCGAGTCATGCCTTTTTCCTTAAAAATGCTTTGGTGGTACATATCAGTGAGCCATGACTTATATCTTCCAAGACATAATGTATCGCATATTGGAAGATTATGTAGATGACCTTCTTGCCAAATTCAAACAATCCAAACACCTTACAGTCCTTAAGGTCATCTTTGACCACCTCATCAAGTATTGTGTTCACCTTCAACCTAAGAAGTGTGTCTTCATGGTGCTTTTAGGAAAGCTCCTTGGTTTCATTGTTTCTTTGCGTGGCATAGAAGTTGATCCTGCTAAAGTAAAGGCTATTCTCAAAATGCCTCCACCTACTAATATCTATCAACTTCAAAGTTTACAAGGTAAGTTGCAATCTATTCATTGGTTTATTTCACAACTTTTTGACCATTGTCAACCATTTCATCATCTCCTCAAAAAGGATGTCTCATTAAAATGGGATGATGACTACCACAAAGCCTTTGATGCCTTAAAATAATACCTTCTTCAACCATCGATGCTCATTCCCCCTAAAGATGACCAACCCTTTTACCTATACATTTCTTCCACTGATCATTCCTTAGGTGCCATGCTCGCTCATCACAACAAAGACACGGGAGAAGTGGTCTATTACATAAGTTGTACCATTTTGGACTACAAAAACTAGGTACACCCATGCTAAAAAACTTTTCTTATCTTTAGTTTTTGTTACCACTAATCTTCGTCATTACCTACTCAACCACAAAACCTTTTTCATCACTAACATTTGATCCCTACATTACATGTACACCAAATCCCACCGTAATCAATGTGTTTCACATTCACTCATGCTTATTGTAGACCTTGACCTCAAATTCATCCATCAAAAGTTTTTCAAAGTTCAAGCCATCATTGACCAACTTGCATATGCACCTCTCTCTAGAGATCAACCTTCTAACTTCAATTTCCTAGATGAATCCATTGCTACCCTCTCTTTGGATGATACCACTTACCATATGACCTTATTCTTTGATGCTTCTAAATGTTAGCGGGGAGGTGGTGTAGGTGTTATCCTCATTCCTCTTGATGGTAAACCTATGCCTTTGTATTTCAAACTAGATTTTTATTATACTAACAACATTGTCGAATATGAAGCACTCATATTAGGCCTTCAAACCACCATCTCCCTAGATGTTAAATCAATTAATATATTTGGTGATTCCCAATTGGTTGTAAACCAATTCAATGGTATATACCAATGTCATAACAAAATACTACAAAAGTACAAATGCCATGTTGACATACTTTTGACTACCTTTGACCGTTACGAACTTCAAACCACCCCACGTTCTACTAATAAATTTGTGGATACCATGGCCTTCCTAGCTTCTCAGATACCCACTTCACCTGCCGACTCCAAAATATTTGTCACAATATAAAGGTTGCAATCACCCTCTTATTTATCTTGAGAGGTCAACTCCATCGAAACCGTTGCACTTGACCCATGTGACCTTTGGTATAAGTAGTTTACAGAATACCTTTCCCTTTCCATTATTCATTCTAATCTAACTCGTAATAGACAACACACCTTTCTTAAAATTTTCTCTCACTATGTCATCATGGGTGGTCTTCTTTATAAACTCACTTCAATTGCATTCTCTTACGATGCCTTAAAAGTTATAAAATTCCCTACACCATGAAGGAAGTTCATGACGGAATTTGTGGAGGTCACATTAGTGGCTTAAATTTGTCACTAAACGCATTCTTCACCTATGATATTATTGTACAACCCTAAACCATGATTATTGTGACTATTTCAAACATTGTGTGAAATGCCAGCAACATGCTAATCTTCATCACACACCTAGTCATGCATTATATCTCACATGAGACCTTTGGCATTTCTCTCAATGGGGTTTAGATCTTGTCGGATAGATCAATACTCATTCTTCACAATGCCACCAATGGATTATAACTACTACTGAATACTACACTAAATGGGTAGAAGCCATCCCCCTCATTTCTACAAAATCCAATAAAAGTTTTGGATTCATCAACCATCACATCATTTTTCGCGTTGGTGTCCCTCACCACCTAATCACTTATAATGGCAAGCAATTAGAAAAGAAAACCCTACAAAGGCTTTGTAATGATTTTGGAATTCAACTTAGTTTCTTGTCACCTTATTACCCACAAAAATGGCCAAGTAGAATCAACCAATAAAACCTTGAACAAAATTCTTATGAAAGTAGTTGACAATACTAGGAAGGATTGGCATATGCACATTCCTTTCGCCTTATGGGCTTACTTTGCACTAGTATTCACACTTCGACTACAGCTACACATTTTCTCTGCGGTCTATGGTACTGTCGACACTAAAATTTTCCTCCATAATTTCTATTTCATTAATGTATGTATTAGGAATAGGATGTTGTTAAGTGTAATTAGTAGTCGTCCGATAGAAGATAATGGCGCCACAATCGATGCGGTGCCACCAATAATGTGGAGTAGTATTCAAAGTACAATAGGAATGTTGTAAAAAGTAAATATTTGTCGTAAGTGGAGTTGTAATGTTAAAATGTCAAAGTTTGGGTAATTAGAAGTAGGGTCTACATGATTAGGAATTAGAAATATTATATTGGTAATAAGGACAAGGAGTGAGGTCATAAATATTTTGTGTATTTTATTTGTAAAAAGTCTAAAAATGTGGAACCCATGTAAAATGATAAGGTTTATCTTATCTTAAGAGATAAGCTTACATGTACAGATAAGAGTTAAGGTATGGAATATGATTCGTTAGAGTGGATTTCTTATCCTATCTTAGAGATAGGATGGATAAGCCTGGAAGTTCTATAAATAGAGAGGCCACCCCCCTCATTTAGCATAGAAAGAAGTAGTGAGAAATATTGTAGGAAGTGTGCGAAGGAAGCCATCAGTTAAAGGTGTGTTGAAGAAGCCATCAAGAGGTGTAATTGTAAAGTTTCTCCCATAGTCTTGTTGAAGTATCTCATGGGTGAGATTATGTGACAGTTTCATGTTAATATTATAATTTGTTTTGATATTTCAGATTTGTCATCATGTCTTATCATAGTCAATGGTATTCTTGTGTTCGGTTGTTGTTTTGCTTCAGATTACATCCACCAAACTAAAGGTACGTGCATTAGTAAATAATCATAGCACGAGGAGTTCCGGTGAAGAATTATCATAGTGCTTAGGATTGGTGATGACATTTTGGTTCCGTTCAGGGACCATTCCTCGTTAGTGGATTTTTTGGAGAGATATTCCCACTTAGGCAAAAATTAATGGAGGGTAACCTTGTTTTTATATCACAGTAGTAATTACCATGGTAAAGTCATTTTTACCGTGAATAGTAGTTACCATGTTAAATTCATTTTTGCCATGAATAGTATTACCTGGTAAAGTCCTTTTTCTTTGGGAATAGTAATTACCTTGATAAAGTCACTTTTTACGTGAATAGTATTTACCACGGTAAAGTCGGTTTTTACACCGTAGTAAGTCAAGTTTTACCATAGTTTACCGTGGTCATTTCTATTTTTCTTGTAGAAAGGTGTAAAGTCACTTTCTAGTATAGTGATTCCAATTATTTGTGCACATAAGTCTTGTTAATTGTACTTGTGGGTTGGTATTTCACGGTGGTTACTTTTGAAAATGGGAAAGATTCTATTTTTCAGCTCAATCTAATGAAGATGCTTCTTCTTTCATTGAGAGTTTAAACGATCTTGTATTTGTAATGGCCTCATAAGAAGGGAACAATGGACTGAATTTTTCCTACTTTTTTGGATGGTTCAAAGCACTTAGGTGGTTTGAAACACTAGGTGATAATGTGAAAAATTCATGGGATTTATTAAGCTGAAAGTTTTCTTGAAGAATTTGGTGAACAATGAAATATGCGAGATCTCATGATCGAGATCACAAAGCTATCCCAAGGAGAGAAGGAGAAGATAAGGGATTATCATGCTCGTGTTCTAGAGCTAAGGAGGAAGCTTGATGCCCAGATCCGGAAGGAAGGACTAGCGGATGGGTTGATGAATGGCGTGGATAATCTCCTCTGTAAGCACTTCATTCTTGGGATGAAAAGAGATCGGACAACGAGTGAAGTATGACCGTGGCTACCATTGAACAAGCAAAGGAGATTTCAAGAAGGCAAGAAGAAAGTATGGAAGAGGAGCCCAAAGAAATTGTTGCTAAAGTAGAGCCCACACCAGCACCTTTGGTCTGAATCCACAACCACTCCCAGTGAGCAAAAATATTTCTCCTAATACATCTCGAGTATGAAGATCTGCTCAAAAGATGGGTCGAGTTAACTATTAATCTTCTTGAGGAAAGGAATTTAGTTCTCGGGAGGAGATAGAGGTCCAAAGAGAAATATTTCTGAAGTTGTTTGTTATGGTTGTTATAAAAGGGTCATTATAAGTATAAAGATAGAGCTTCTACATCGGTAAGGGAGATAATGATAAAGGAAAAGCACCTGTGAATTCTTTTGATGTAGTAGATAAGAGTAGAAATAATGAAGTAGATGTGTTTGTGACAAAAAGAAAGAAAGAGAAAGATAATCAAGATGGAAATGATCTAAGAAGATGAAAGAAGAAACTAGTAAGAAACATAGGAGAAGAAAGTTGGGTGTGCGGGGATTTTCGATTTCACGGGGCAAGGACCATACTCCATCTTGGAAGATCTGTCGAAAAGGCTGCAAATATTACATATGGTCAACTCTTGGCTATGTCTTCGAGAAAAAGCGGGAGTTGCGAGGTGGACTCAATGCTCGAAGAAGGAAGGAGGTTAAGGTCACTGTTTTGGAGGAGAGGCGGATCCCTATGCTCCACAAGCGAGGTATTATGTAATGGTATTTCAATTCATGATGTCTTAGTTGATGGAGGTGCTGCGATTAATGTAATGACCAAGTCAGTAATGAATATGTTGGGTTTAAAAATTGATCGCCCTTCAACACTTATGTTAAGGTCATTAAATAAGGGAAAAACTAAACCGAGAAGGTGTAATTTCAAATGTGGCAATATCTCATTATGGGTGTTGTATGTGTGGTAGACTTTCAAGGTGATGAAAAATGGTAAATGCTTTGTTGCGTACCCAATTTCTGGGAAGACCATGGCTAAGGAGAGTTCATGCAAGCTCTGGAATGAAGGCTTCATGACACTTGGACGTGGTAGAGAGAGGTGAAGATAAACGTGATCCTCGACATCATAAAGTAGAACTTTGTGGATTCAAGTGATGGCCCGATGATTGGACATCCTCGATTACTCTAGTACCGGTGAAGTGGACACTTTGAAGATGAAGAAAGTGAGGTGGATGTTTGAGTCATGGATATCTGCCGATCCACCAACTCATGACCCCATAAAATTATCTCGAAGAAGAAGTTGATGATCGTCTCCAACAAATAAAGATTGGTGATCTTGTGATGGAGAGTGAGAAGGAATCCTACCTCCTCTCTTTGGTACATACACCTATTCACTTTTGATTACAAGGAACTCCGTCAAGTAAGTTAGGGTAGAACATTGTATTGAGCTTTGGTAGATGGTGCTAAGCCTATAAAGCAAATGCCATATAGAATGAATCCTAATTTTCCAAGGCGTAAAAGAAGATATAGATAAGTTACTTGATGCGGGATTCATATTTTTTGTGGAGAATTGGAATGGGTTTCTCCCATTGTGATCTCAATAAAAAAAGAATGGGAAGCTACGCATTTGTGTTGATTACGGGAAGCTCAATAAGGCAACAAAGAAGGATCATTACCCTCTTCCATTTTCAGATCAGATCTTGGGCGAAGTAGGCGGCCAGAGTGCTATAGTTTCTTTTGATGGATATAGCGGCTCAACCAAGTTAGTATAGCGAGAGAAAGATCAGGTGAAGACCACGTTCACCACTCCTTGGGAACGTTTGCTTATAGAGTTATGCCTTTTGGGTTGTGTAATGCTCCGGCCAACATTCCAGCGTTTGATGAATAGGGTGTTGAACCCTACATTGGGACCTTCATGAGTATTTACGGATGATTTTGCATCTATGGGAGCAAGTTGGACCACTGCACCGAGATGGAGACAACATTTCAAAGGTTAGATGAAGCACAAGCCTCACTAAACCCTACAGTGTGTCTTTGGATGTTCTAAAGGTGTTTTGTTAGGGCATGTTGTATCAGAGATGATATTGGTATTCGATCTCGATAAAGTTTCAAAAATCAAAGATTTAGCATTTCCTATAAATAGAAGTAAATTGAGATCATTTTTAGGCCATGTGAGTTACTATAGAAGGTTCATCAATAATTTCTCAAAGATTGCACACCACTAACCTTGAGTTCTTGAAGAAGGATGTTGCTTATGAACCGGGAAACAAGGCGCATGAAGCTTTTGGACAAGCTGAAGGAAGCCACAGTGTCTTCACATTTTGAAGAATCCAGATTGGAGCAAGCCATTCATTGTGTACACTGATGCCTCAGATGCAGCACTAGGTAGTACTTTGAGCCAAAAGGATGAAAATGGGAATGAACATCCAATTTACTTTGGGAGCAGACAAATGGTGAGTCTTTGAGGTAAATTATCTTGGCTGAAAAAGAGGCTCGCTATCATTTTCTTTGTAAAGAAGTTTAGAAATTACTTGCTAGGGTAGAAATTTATAGTTGTAACGGATCATCGAGGCTCAAAATATATTGTCAATAAGCCTAACCCATCGGGAGGATAGCAAGATGGATAATTTTGCTACAAGAATTTGAATTTTATATTATAGATAGGCCGGAAAGAAGCATGTCAATGCGGATGCACTCTCTCGAGCCTATGATGGTTTAGGATCATCTTGTGATGATGATGATTTTCCGATGCAGCATTGTTCTCCCTTGACATAATCCTAGTGAATACATAGATATTTGGAATTATCTCGAATGAATTCAAGTTTCTGATGGTGCCAATCAAAGACTAAGAGAAAGATTACTCAAGCGATCGTCCATATTCTATTCTACATGGAGCATTATTTGAATAGGACACGATGGGCCGATAAGAGAGGCGATTGGACGTGATCAAGGAAAGGAGCTGCTAGAAGAATTCCACAATGGTACATGTGGAGGGCACTTCTCTGGACAACTTACAAACAAGAAGGATCTTGGATGCAGTTATCAACCGCCCACTCTTTTTAAATATTGTTATAATTATTGTAAGACATGTGATATTTGTCAAACACATGGTAACCATAAGACTTCATCGGCTCCATTATGTCCTATTCTTCCCCTTGGTCCCTTTGAAAAATGGGGAATAGACATTGGAGGTCCACTTCAACTACATCACGTCAAAATAAGTATATTGTAGTTGCCATGATTATTTAACCAAGTGGGTTGAAGCTAGGCCATTGAAAATGACTTCCATGGATGAAGTGGCAAGGTTCATATATGAACGCATTGTCACGATTTGGTTGTCCATTAGAAATTGTAACAGATCAAGGAAGCCACTTCATTAATGAGGTGGTAGAAGCCCTAGTCAATAAGTTTTCTATCAAGCACGGGAAGGCAACAACATACAAGCCAAGCACAAATGGACGAGTGGAATGAACAAATTTTGTGTTGTGTCAAATTCTAGCAAAAGATGCGGCCACAGTACATAAATGGGATAAAAAGATTCATGCGGCATTGTGGGCATATAGGGCAACATCAAAGTCAACAGGATACTCCCATTTCAGTTGGCCTATGGCATTGATCCGATTCTTCTATTGAGTTTGATATTCCCCTTTGTGAGAGTTATGAAAAATGAAAGGATGGATGAAAGTGATTGAGTAAAAAGAAAGGTTGGTACATCTTCATTTGCTAGAGGAAATGAGGGAAATAGCAAAGGATCAAGCCATAAGAAAAATGAAGCGAAGGAATACTTTGATCAAAAAATCGATGGTCTCCATTTCATGTGAATGACTTGGTCCTAGTATATGATTCAGATACAAAAAAAAAAAGCAGAGAAAATTTCTTCCAAAATGGATGGGGCCCTACAAAATATAGTTGTGCATGTGAAAATGGTGCGTCTGTGGAGGAATTGGATGGCACTCCCATTACGAAATGGGTCAACCACGACAAGTTGAAGATTTTCCAAGCACCAGAATAGTCTACTCCGAGGACGGAGTAGAAGCTAGGAAGGGGGAAGATGTCGACACTAAAATTTTCCTCCATAATTTCTATTTCATTAATGTATGTATTAGGAATAGGATGTTGTTAAGTGTAATTAGTAGTAGCGTCCGATAGAAGATAACGGCGCCGTCAGTACGGTGCTGCCAATAATGTGGAGTACGGTAATAGTCAAAGTACAATAGGAATGTTGTAAAAAGTAAATATTTGTAAGTAAGTGGTCGGTAATGTTAAAATGTCAAAGTTTGGGTAATTAGAGAAGTAGGGTCTACATGATTAGGAATTAGAAATATTATATTGGTAATAAGGACAAGGAGTGAGGTCATAAATATTTTGTGTATTTTATTTGTAAAAAGTCTAAAAATGTGGAACCCATGTAAAATGATAAGGTTTATCTTATCTTAATGAGATAAGCTTACATGTACGAGATAAGAGTTAAGGTATGGAATATGATTTGTCGGAGTGGATTTCTTATCCTATCTTAGAGATAGGATGGATAAACTGGAAGTTCTATAAATAGAGAGGCCACCCCCCTCATTTAGCATAGAAAGAAGTAGTGAGAAATATTGTAGGAAGTGTGCGAAGGAAGCCATCAGTTAAAGGTGTGTTGAAGAAGCCATCAAGAGGTGTAATTGTAAAGTTTCTCCCATAGTCTTGTTGAAGTATCTCATGGGTGAGATTATATGAGATTTCATGTTAATATTATAATTTGTTTTGATATTTCAGATTTGTCGTCATTGTCTTATCATAGTCAATGGTATTCTTGTGTTTGGTTGTTGTTTTGCTTCAGTTACATCCACCAAACTAAAGGCATGTGCATTAGTAAATAATCATAGCACGAGGAGTTCCCAGTGAAGAATTATCATAGTGCCGGATTGGTGATGATAGTACCGAGGTTGTCTTGCCTCTCAAAGTCCATATTTCATCTCACTACAAGATATGCTCAATGATGATGACTTTCACAAGAACGTTTAGCACAACTTGAGTTGTTAGATGAATTTCGTCTCAATGTTTTTGATCATCTCCAAATCTACCAAAAATGTATCAAAAGCAGCCTCTGATAAGTGTGTTCATAAATGAACCTTATAGGTGGCAACCTCATCCTGAAGGAAAATCAACATGTAACCAAAGAAGAAAAAACTAATCGGGAAAAATTTCTCCTAATTAGCTTGGACTCATACCTATGGATCGGGTGCTTATTGTTTCTCTTTACTTGATGGTAAACCTCAACTTGAACCCCTTAATTCCTTGCACCTTTGACTATTTTAATGTTAAAATCTAGTCCTATATCACCTTCTATCTAATGACCGCATTTCCCTTGAGTACCATTCACCTTCCATGTTACATGTTTTGAGGATCAACGATTAAACAAGAATCATGTGATTACCCATCACCGTTTATCCTTATCTTCAATATGAGTACCCTTTGCTCCACTCATGGCATGATTCTCATGGATAATTTTGTCTTTTTCAAAGATGGTTTCCCATGGTCATTCATCACTTGAAACCATCTCTTTCATAGTTAACTCATGTGTGCTAGAGTTTTTTCTTATAAACAACAACCTAATCTTCCTCTATAGTCTTGTCCATGACTTAGCGTCCAAAAAAAATGAGATTCAAATCCTTGAGTCAATCTTCGAGAAAAAAATGACTACCTCAATGGGACATCTCTTCTCTCTATCTCACCACTATAAATAGACTACTCCCTCGAAGGATAGCTATATAAAGTCATTGCAACAATAAAATAAAATATTCAGAAGCTTCCCGCGTTGATCAACTTCATGAAGACCTCAAGGAGATAATATACTCACCCCAGATAGACTTCCCACATCGATCAGTCTATCAAAACAAAAGAAGAAAATGATAACTTTTTCGTCATGGACTTACTTATTTTTGATCATGGGTTTCTTGCCAAGTAAACATGTTGTCGTACACTAAGTTACGCTAAACCACCCATTTTCACCTCATTGCCTTTTCACCCTAATTTTTGTCTTCTCAATGGACTTGCTGCAACTGCGACATTTCATGATCATGTGACTTTCTTCACCCTTAGAATAGTCCATTATGCAATGCCTTTAGCATCTCACATTCATAAGCTAATATTTGGTATAATAGACTCATTAGGGTTCTTATCGATTAGGAAGCTCATTTTACCACCTCTTACCATACACCTTCTTTATTACTTTTTGACTCTCCTATATTGGACTAGACCATCAACACCTACATTTTAAAAGACTTCCTCTTTCACCTAAACTCAACCATACCTAAGTGACCTAACTCAACCATGCCTAAAACCAAGACTCAACCATGCCTAAGTGACCTAACTCAACCATGCCTATGACCTAGACTCAATCATGCCTGAAATCTACCAACCCATTCCTCTACCTCATCATATTCTTCCCTAGCTTATGGGATAACTACATCATCTTGAGGCCCCTTTTCGTTGGGGCTATGTAGGAAGAACTTCGAGGGCATGGGGCCCTTGGAGGTTAGCTCGGCCACTCTTTACCCTAACCCATTTTTTCCCACATGTTTTCTATTAACATTCTACCGTAATTAATTTCTATTTTTTATAACACTTGGAAAATTACCACACATACATATTTACCATTTTATTACACCATCAAAACATCCAATCAATCATTCCACATTTCCATAATATCAAATATTTTGGAAATTTACACCATAACATACATATACCTCATCATTTATTTCCCATGCTACCAATAACTTGGAAATTAAATCAAAACTAAAAACAAGACTCCACCATGCCTAAATAACCTAACTCAACCATGCCTAAATGACCTAACTCAACCATGCCTAAATGACCTACGACTCCATCATGCCTAAAACCACTAACCACTCGAATGCCGCCATACCTAGTCCACCTAGTTTCCATCCATATACAAATAACAATAGAAATTTTACAACACAAGTACATCATCCATCCAATAAATATCATCATCTATATCACTATGAAATTCTGTGTATCCATCAACTATACACTAATACAAAATAATATAAGTATCTCAAAACTCTCATATATAGCCTCACCATCTTTGGCATACGGTTGATATATGATCAAAAATCTCAAAATCTCTCATGTACACCCTCACTACCATCGCTTCACACAGGCCTGGTATATATCAAAAAATAAACAAAATGACGATATACAGAGACATCAATCATCGATCCATCTAATGTCCATGTCGGTCTCATTTGTATCCTCCTCTCGGCATGTCCGACACCCCCTGTCATTATATCTCCACCCTCAAT
This sequence comes from Taxus wallichiana var. yunnanensis, assembly GCA_018340775.1. Taxonomy (NCBI): domain Eukaryota; kingdom Viridiplantae; phylum Streptophyta; class Pinopsida; order Cupressales; family Taxaceae; genus Taxus; species Taxus wallichiana. The sequence continues at coordinate 748,066,394 of CM031244.1, read as the reverse complement.
AGATCTCGATCCACCCTCCTCCCGGCCCTGCAGCTAGGTTAGGCCTCCATGAACTAGTGGCCTCACCCGACTTTGTCTTTGGGCTCCTCGGCCCCTTGTACTCTCTGCACTATGTGTGTGAGATCTCATCCTCTCACTTAAGACCTGTTGTGCCTTGTACTCTACATAGGAGGGACATCTATCTTGGTAGTTGTTAAGTGATCCGATAGTATCGACCTCATTCAAGACATCCACGAATCTCACCCTGGTACTATCTGTGTGGTGGTGCCATAGGTCTCACGAAAACTGTGAGCTATCTAATAATGGCCTCGCCCCTAGTACTGTGAACTTTTACCTCCTCCCTATATTGTGGGACCATATCCTACTATTTCCTATAATATAAGGGTTCTTGTGTTGTGCTTTAGGCTTATAGGGCCATAATCGAGCCTATCGGTGGTGCAATGTCCAATGACCCTGGACCTTTTATCTTTAGCCTCGTATGGCAACTACACTGTCCCCGTCTCCATCCCGCCATGTGTGTGCACTGTCCCCCTGCGTAACCTGGGCCTACAAGGCTACCACATGTTCTATAACATGGTAACTTGTGCCTCTCGAACGTGTAATTTGCCCCTATATTACTCCCAGTTGTGTCAAAAGGGTGGCCACCTACCCCTGTAATGTGTCCCTCGGCGTAATAATGGCTAGGAGTTAGGCTTCCCGGCTTTGGTGATGCTACCATAAGTTGTGCCACCCACCACTGCCTATATCTATCAGTAACCCTAGCGTTATCAATTCACCGGTCCACCTGCTCCTCCTACCCTATCGGCACCATCGATTGTGGTAGAGGCATAGGCCTTTCCACGTCATCTCTCATGTACTATGGGAATGGAGAGGCATGTCTTAGGGCAGCCCAAACTGTCATCTAACCCTATCAATGGGCGTCATTACATGTTCTGCAGCAAGGCATCCCTCTATCCATATGAGAAGTTGTATCTCATCCAAATCCACATCCATGTGTTCATGCACGAAGGAAGCCAACATATGGACTCGATATGATGTCAACCCCTGATAACCCCTCTAGTACACACCTATAATATGCTACATCATGTGCAACCCTAGCAACCCTGCGCTCTCCCTAATAGGTACCCAATGCCTATAACCAAATTGAACCAAGCCCACATCAAATGCATTAGGCCAAGGAAAACCAACTGGATGCACACATACGATGTGCTCGTATGCCTAATAGTGAAGAAGAAATGTACAACAAAAACTAAACCTTCTAGCCTCCCATAGGCCCACAACTCCCTGTATAACTACACCAAGAATGCTGGTGCCTAAGAAAAATAGGTCCTATCCTCCATCATGTCATGGAGAACCCCCATCAGCACTTGTGGAAATCTCCCACCCTCCACATCCAACAACACAAAGCAACACATTGCCTCCATGATCAAGACAACCAACCTCATCTCCTGAGGATGGGTCATGTACATGTCCCCATAGCTCAGGCTCATGCTATGGTATCTCAACTCCTATATATACCTCTCCAAACACCACCACTATCATCTCCTCTGATGCCTCTAATGAAATAGAATAAACCTACTCTCCCACTATAGGTAGTCACAGGATCCTATATACATCCTCAGGGTGACAGTGATCTCACCCATCGGTAGGTAGAATGTATTGGTCATTGAATCCCATCTATCAATGAGTGTGACCATCAAACTCAAATCTCAAACTATATGTATGTAGTATTGGATCCCAATCAGGCCAACGTCCATCACATGCCTCCACTCCTCTGTGGTCATGCTTGACCATACCACTAGCAACATAGAGGTGGTACTTATGCCCCTATCATTGCGGTGATCCTAGCACCGCATCCAACAAACCACAACATTGTTCAGCCTTGACCATACCCAACATACCTTTTACCCAACACACCTATTACATGACATAACTATTTCCCACCACACCCAACCCAAATCACAACCCTACCGACTACCCCTTTTTCCTAGTATATTGTTACACCTATTCTCCCTTATTCTACTTGTCACCCCCACCATCACCCAAAAAAATATTCCCATATTTTCCCTACATACACCTTTCCTTATCCCTCCCTTGACTACTTTCCTTCCCCTACCCTTACCTTCCCCCTGTTTCTCCTCATCCCTAACCAACGTTAGTCACCTTAAACCATCATCGATTTTCCTCAAGTGGCGTCGATTCAATTTCACCGTGTCTATCTGTCATCTTATATTTGATCGATGTCGCCCAAGGCCAACCAACATCGGCCAACCCCTCACCGATTTTTGTCTCTATCATACAATTGAAATGGAAACCCCCACACCTATCAAAATTTTGACACAAACAACCTAAAACACTTAATCTACCCTACCAAAACCTACCCTACCTTCATTCCCACCCCTATTTACACTATCTAGGACCCCCTCCCTCATTTCATTCATTTTTACCTACAAATGCAAATTCATTTTCCCCCAAACCCCCTTTTTACCCAAACCAATTTAAAACATCATTTCTAACCAAATGACAAAAGAGGATTGAATCCTACCTCATCTTGATGTCGTTGGCATGGTGGTACATCTTGCCACTATGTCGGTGGTCCACCCAAACCCTCTCCCACCTCCACCATCACCAAATCCACTCCACATCTCATAACCAATCAAATGGATCCACTTGATCTCATGCACCCACCTACCATATGCCAATCACAAAATACAAGTCTCATCAACTCATCTCTCTCGCATCATCCTATCACTTTCCAACTTTTACCTCACCGCTCTGTCATTTTCACAAAGGACAAGTTATAATGAATCCGTAAAAATGAATTTTTTTTTATCAACCCTACCCAACTTGACCAACATTGATCATAATAAACTGATGTCGGTTACTTTATAACGGCATCAATTACCTGCTACTATCATTTTTACCCCATTTTACCCATTTTGGCCTCAACTCATCCTTGCCCAATACCCTTTGACCTCACCCACACTTATGGAAACCTACCTACAAGCCCAAACTACCCCTACATTTCCTTAGTTGTGTCTCGGGATTTGTTATTTTACCTATACCTTGGCCTTACCCATGCCATGACCTATTTACCTAGACCTGACCTACTTGGTGTGACCATTGACCTTATGTACTCACTATACCTTGTAATGTTGTTACCTATGTTGTTTTAGCCTAACAACCATACCTTGCCTATTGTTGTGTCATTTATCCCGACTAAACCTTTGGTGTACCAGAACATACCTAAACATTCCTGCACCTGACCTACATTGTGTTTCTAGACCATATCTTATACCTTGGATACCTTACACACTTCACCCTTGTGTGGATAAACCTATCGACCTTGGACGATGTAGAGTTTACAAGCTCTTCAACTTGGTATCACGTTGTAATTTATACGTGTGCATGTGATTTTTTACTACCATTACCCATTACCCAATTTGACCCCCAGATTGACTATTACCTATTACCCATGTTGACCATCACCCTTTCCCGTAGTACTCATACATACTCCTTCCCCACCTACCTTCACTTCCACCAACTACACATTTTCAAACCACTAACCGATTCCATATAACACCTCATAAATTTCTGGTTTGAGGGGATCACCTTCACCACACATGGGGGAATCACTTCCTATTTTTGTTAGCATTGCTTACCAATACAAGCTATGTGACAAAAAGGGGCCAAAATTAGACACAAAATTTGGGTCACACTCCCCCTTTACCCCACGTGTATATTAATTTAATTACCTATAATTACATTAATGCCCATTCTCACAATATTCATTAATAAATACCTTAATTAAATTTATTTCCACCTCACCTAAACACCTCACCCCACCACATCACCTATGACACCTCATCATATACCTATTCTTAGCATGTTTCATTTTAATTAGGACTCAATCTCTACTTACCATAACTAACTAAGACTTAGTCTAACCCTAACACTAAATGCATATTCTTCCTCTAACCGCATGCACACTTACTTACATGGAAAATACCATTTTGGATCCGCAACAATGGATAGAACTAGCCAAAAGATAGCCAAGATCTGCTATTTTGGCAACCTAGGATATCCCACCTTAACCAACACTAGTCAACCCAAAAATATGCCAGTCACCCTAAACTATCATCGATTACCATATATTCACTTTGGTAGCCTTGTTCTAGAGGTTAGAAGAATTATTCAAGTTTTGGAGAAGAGGGATCTACATGGAAGCACATATCAAATCACTCTTGCATATCAAAACATCTTGAACCATCACCAAGAATTATATTAAGGTTAAGCATTCACGGTAACATTCTAGGAAGCACACCCACGCAACTGACCACTAGTTCCATAGATCAACCATCACCTCCATCCAACCACTAGGTATGCAAGTACAAGTAAGTGCATTTGGATTTGCATCTTTCCATACTTATTTAGATCAGTTTCTTTATCTCTGTTTGGGAGTCTTAGTCTCCTTTACATCTCATCACCTCTCACCTTCCTATCAATCCCTCCACCTAACCACCTACAACCTCCCAGCTCTCCATACCCAACTCCAGACATCTCTAAGTATTCCCAACACTTTCATCAACCTCACCATTCTTTGTCTATTCTTTGTGTAATCATAGAGAATCATCAAAACCAAAATTTATTGAGTCTCTATCAGCCCGACCCTACCGATGCCGAGTTAACCTAAACCATCATCGGTTTCCTCTCAATCGGCATCGGTCATACCATACCAAATTTAGTCTCTGTATCTAGTAAATATTCCTATAATAGTGACCTCATAACATTCACCCAAATAAACCAAATCACCCAAAACCTGATCTTGACCTGTCCCAGTCACCTTGGCTACCTGCCCCACCTCCAGATCTGATCATAACCTTACATGTTAGATTAAATTTGCTTATTGTATTTGAATGAGGTACCTAAATCATATCAACTATAGTAGGATGTTGTTTACTTATGTTATTTCTTGCATTGAATTGTATTAAACAATGGATTGATAGCCATCTAGGAAGTATCACACTTCCTGGATCTAGCATACGCTAGGCATTCCACTAACATATATTGTTTAATATTCCTCTTATGGTCTTATTTTTATTCACAGAGTAGTTCCTCCTAGCAAAAAGGAAGTTCTCGCAATCAGCACTAGATCGGGAAATTAGAACACACGCACTCTACCTTCCACCTTCATTCACAGGTATTCCTCCTCACCCTTACCCTATCTATTTTTCTCATACGTACGTAACTTATCGGTGAAACATCTGGAAATAATGAGTTAAGGTCAAAGTGGGAAAAAAATGGGGTAAAATGGTAATAGAATGCAAAGCGTGCGGTTATAAAGTAACCAACGTCGGTTTAGTGCAGCCGACATTAGTCATGTTAGGTTAGGGTTAATAAAAATAAAAATCTGTATTTTACATATTCATTTTAACATGTTGTTATTTGGGAAAATGACATAGCAATGGAGTAAGAGTGGAAAGTGACGATACGAGGGATTTGAGCTAAGTTGGTGAGTGACTAGCGCAAGATTGGCATTTGGTAGGTGGGTCCACAAGATTGATTGGAGCTATTTGATTGGTGGCAAGGTGAGAGGTTTATTTTTGGCATGGTAGAGGTGGGAGAGGGTTTGGGTGGGCCACCGATGGGAAGGATAAATGTACCACCACACATACGGCACCAAGATGAGGTAGGATTCAATCCGCTTCTATCTTTGGGTTGAAAATAATGTTTTAAATTAGTTTGGGTTAAAAGGGGGTTTGGGTGGAAATTTATTTTGCATTTTTAGGTAAAATTAATGAAATGAGGGAGGGGGGTCCAATATAGTGTAAATAGGGGTGGGAATGAAGTTAGGGTAGGTTTGGGTAGGGTAGAGTAGGTGTTTTGGGTGTTTTTAAGACAAATTTTGTAGGCGCGGGGCATTTAATTTAAACTCCATGACAGATTCCAATGGGGCTCAACAACTAACACATTCCACTTAGCAATGGATGAGATCATGATCACCCTAGAGGATGTATATAGTATCCTTCATCTACCGATAGTTGGGAAAAGGTATATTCTATTATGTAAGAGGTGTTAGAGGATCGATAGTGGCAGTTTTAGGGCGGTGATGGTGGAGCTAAGGTACCATAGGTCGAGTCTGAGCTATGGATATATGTACGTAGCTCAGCCTCAAGAGATGTAGTTAGTGGTTTTGTTGATGGAGGCGGTATGTTGTTTTTCCTTGCCAGATGCGGAGGGTGGGAGATTCCCATGAGCACTGATGGGGGTTCTCTAGGACATGATGGAGGAGCGGGTCTATTTTTCCTAGGCACCGGCATTCTTGGTGTAGTTGTATAGAGATTTGTGGGCCTATGAGAGGCTACAAATATTTAGTTTATGTTGTACCTTCCTTCTACATTATTGGGTGTATAAGCACATTGTATGCATATGTCTAGTTGGATTTCCCCGATAGGATTGGTTTGGGGGTGGTTTAGTTAGGGTTGGTTACAGGTAATGGGTACCACTTGGTGGAGAGCACAAGGCAACGAGGGCCACCCATGATTTAGCATATTATAGGTGAGTATTGGAGGGGTTATCTGGGGTGGATATTGTGTGGAGGCCATATGTTGGCTTTCCTTCATATAGATGCATTTTCGAGGAGTTACAGGAACTAAAATTGTTGAGGTGGATAGAGGGGCATTGTACTAGTGAGCACAAGATGATACCAATGGACAGGGTTAGACAGTAGTTTGGGCTTCCGCAAGACGTGCCTCCACCATTCCCATAGTACATGAGAGATGGTGTGGAGAGGCCTATACCTCTACCAAAACCCGACTATGCCAACAGAGAAGGAGGAGTAGGTGGTGGACAAGTGGATTGATGATGTCGAGGTCATAGAAAGATATAGAAAGTGGTGGGTAAAGCGTTTTTCACGGTGGCACCACCGAGGCCGGGACATCCCGACTTGGCTACTATCACGGTATAGTGAGATACCTAGTAGGTCAAAGTGGCCTCCCTTTTGACATATCTTAGATTATTGCAGGATAGCTCATAGAATCGAGGCACAGGTTACCACTTTACAAGCGTAGGTAGTAGCCTATGCAGGCCCGGCTTGCATAGGGAAAGGTACCTACACAAGGTGGTGATAGAGATGGGGAATAGGTATCCACCCTATATGCACTGAGATAGTAGTTTTGCGAGGTCAATTTGCCCCTTTGCACAAGCTCATATTGTGACCCTACATGCCCAGTTACAACGCAAGCACCTCCACAGTACTAGGTGGGATAGGCTCCCATGGCATAGAGAGGATAGTTGGGTACATAGAGTACGAGGCGAGACCAGCCCTAGTAGGATAGATCTCACAAGTGGCGATGAGACTGATGGCACCACCATGACAGTGTCAATGGCAAGATTTAGGGATGCCTTGAATGAGGCCTAATATTACTAGGATCAGCTGGCAACCACAGGGATAGATGTCCCCTCCTATGCTAAGTATAGGGTATAGTGGGTAGTGAGTGAGAGGATGAGCTCTCACACTCATATCTCAAAGAGCACACGGGTGCAGTTAAGCCGAAGATAGGTTCGGGGTGAGGCCATGAGTTCACGAAGGCTAGACCCATCTACTGAGCTAGGCAAATATAAGACTCGAGTGAGGTGGAGAGATTTTGGGAGGGTGCCATGCTGGAGGAGAGGAGGAGGAGACAAATGAGAATGGCATGGATATCAAGTGTGGTGATAATTAGTCACCGTATATGATCATTATACTAATTTTTGATATATACCAGTCTGTGTGTCGATGATAGTGAGGTTGTACATGAGAGTTTTTGTGAGTTGATTATTAAACCAGCTGTGTGCCAAAGATTTTGAGGTTGTACCTGAGAGATACTTGTATTATTTTGTATCAATGTATATTTTATGGATACGCAGACTTTTATTTATAGATGGTATGGATGATGTACTTGTGTTTTGAAATTTCCATTGTTATTTATGGATATAAACTAGGTGGATTAGGCATGGTGGAGTCTATTAATTAGGCATGGTGATAGGTATAGGCATGGTTGAGTTAGGTATAGTTAAGCATGGTTTGATCATGTTTTTGGTTTTGATTTAATTTCCAAGTTATTGGTAACATGGGAAATAAATGATGAGTTATATGTATGTTATGGTGTAAATTTCCAAAAAAATGATATTATAGAAATGTGGAATGATTGATTGAATGTTTTGATGGTGTGATAAAATGGTAGATATGTATGAATGAGAAATTTCCAAATGTTATGAAAAATGGAAACTAATTAAGGGTGAATGTTAATAGAAAACATGTGGGAAAAATGGGTTAGGGTAAAGAGTGGTTGAGCTAACCTCCAAGGGCCCCATGCCCTCGAAGTGCTTCCTACATAGCCCCGGTGAAAAGGGGCCTTAGGCAAATGTAGTTCTCTCGTAAGCTAGGGAAGAATATGGTGAAACAGTGACTGGGTTAATAGGTTGTAGTTATGATTAGGTCTAGGTCATTCGGGTGTGGTTTGGTTTAGGTCATTTAGGCATGGGGATGTTGGTGAAAGGGTATTCCATAAAACGTAGGTATCGTGGTCTATTCTTGTATAGGGTAATCAATAAGTAATGAAGAAAGTGAATGGTAAGAGGTGAAAAAAATAGCTACCTAATTGATAAGAACCATAACGAGGCTACCATAACAAATATTGGCTTATGAATGTAAGACCCTAAATATGTTTCATGATTGACTATGCTAAGGGTGAAGAAAGTCACATGATCATTAAATGTCATTTTACAACAAGTCCCTTAAGAAGATAGGAAATTAGGGTGAAAAGGTAATGAGGTTAAAATGGGTGGTTTTAGTGTAACTTAGTGTAAGACGGCATGTTTACCTGGCAATAAACCCATGATCAAAATAGGAAATTCCATGAAAAAAATTATCATTTTCACTTTTTGCTTTTGTGTTTGATAGACTGTTTGATGTGGGAAGTCTACGTAGGATGAGTATATTATCTCCTTGATGTCTTCGTGAAGCTAATCAATGTGGGAAGATTCTAAATATTTTGTTTTGTTTTTACAAGGATAGTCCCCTTTTATGATAGACTATGTGTAGTATGTCAAACTTTTTATAGTTTTCCTTTGAGGGCGGTCTATTTATAGTGGCGAGATAGAGAGAAGAGATGTCCCTTTTGAGGGAGTCATCTCTTTGCTAGAAGTTTGACTTAATGATTTGAATCCCATTTTTTTTTGACGTTTTAAGTCATGGACAAGACTATAGTGGAAGATTAGGATCTTTTTAGAAGACAAAAACCATAGCACACAGAGGTTAACTATGAAAGATATGGTTTCAAATGATGAATGACCATGGGATTCCATCTTGAAAAAGATGAAAAGTATCCATGAAAATCATGCCATGAGTAGAGTCGTGGTACTCATATTGAAGATAAGGTTGAAAGGTGATGAGTAATCACATAATTTTTATTTAGTCATTGACCACAAGGATAGGTAATATGAAAAGGTAAAGGGTGTTCAAGGGACGAGCTTAAAATAGAAAGAAGGTGATACAGGATTTGATTGAATAATAGAATGGTTAAAGATGCAAGGAATTCAGGGGTTCAAGTTTAGGTTTACCTTTGAGTGAAGAAAAACGATAAACACATGATCCATAGGTATGAGTAATGATATAAGGTCCAAGCCAATTAGGAGAAAATTTGCCCCGTTTACTTTTCTCTTCTTTGGTTACATGTTGATTTTCCTTCAGGATGAGGTCGCCAACCTAGAAGGTTCATTCATGGATGCATTTTCATAGGCACGTTTGATATGTTTTTGGTAGATTTGGAGATGATCAAGAGCATTTATACGACACTCATCTAATAACTCAAGTTGTGCCAAATGATCCTGATAAAATTCATCATCATTGTGCATGTCTTGGAGTGAGATGCAGAGAGATGGAATCTAGAATTTGAGAGGCAAGACAGCCTCATTATCATAGACTAGAGAGAAATGTGTGGCAACATTCGAAGTGCGAATACTAGTGTGGTAAGCCCAAAAGGTGAAATGAATGTGCATATACCAATCATTCCCAGTATCATCAACTACTTTCATAAAAGAAATTGTTCAACATTTTATTGGTTGATTCTACTTGGTCATTTGTTTGTGGGTAGTAAGGTGAAGAGAAACTTTGTTGAATGCTAAAATCCTCACAAATCTTTCATAGGGTTTTGTTTTTGAATTTCTCTCCATTATAATTGATGAGGTAGTGAGGACACCAAAGTGACGAGATAATGTGATGGTTGATGAATTCACAAATTTTCTCATATTTTGTAGAAATGAGGGGGATGGCTTCTACCTATTTAGTGTATTATCTAGTAGTGGTTATAATCCATTGATGGTGTTGTGAGGAATGAGGATTGATCTCCGAAAAGATCCAAACCCCATTGAGAGAAATGTCAAAGGTCTCGTGCTACCTACAAGGCATGACTGGGTGTGTGATGAAGATTAGCATGTTGCTGGAATTTCACACAATGTTTGACATAGTCACAACAGTCACAGTTTAGGGTTGGCCAATAATATCCTAGGTGAATAATGCATTTAGTGACAACTAAGCCACTAAAGTGACGTCCATATATTCCATCGTGAACTTCCTTGATTGTGTAGGGAATTTCAGAACTTGTAAGGCATCGTAAGAGAATACCGTCGAAGCCACATTTATAAAGAAGACCACCCATGATGACATGGTGGGATACACCTTTAAGAAAGGCGTGTTGTCGATTACGAGTAAGATCGAGAGGTACAATGGAAAGGGAAAGGTAGTATGCTAACTATTTATACCAAAGATCATTTGGGTCAGGTGCGACGGTTCTGAAGAAGTTGACATCTCGAGATAAATAAGAAAGTATTTGTAACCTTTGTATTGTGACAAATATTTTAAAGTCGGCGGGTGAATTGGGTATCCGAGAATCTATACTGGCCATTGTATCTACAAATTTATTAGTAGAATGTGGGGTGGTTTGAAGTTTGTAATGGTCAAAGGTAGTCAGAAGTATGTCGACATGGTGTTTGTACTTTTGGAGTATTTCATTATGACACTAGTATATACCATTGACTTGGTTTACAACTAGTTGAGAGTCCCCAAAGATATTAATTGATTTGACATCTAGGGAGATGGCGGTTTGAAGGCCTAATATGAGTGCTTCATATTCGGTGATGTTGTTAGTGCAATCAAAATCTAGTTTGAAATATAAAAGCATAAGTTCACCATTAAGAGGAATGAGGATAATTCTCGCACCACCTCCATGCTGAAATTTGGAACCATCGAATAATAAGGTCATCTGGTAAGTGGTATCATCCAAAGAGAGGGTAGCAATGGATTCATTTGGGAAATCAAATTTAGAGGGTTGATTTCTAGAAAGGGGTGCGTCTGCAAGTTGGTTAGTGATGGTTTAGCCCTTGATATATTTTTGATGGATGAATTTGAGGTCAAGGTTAGTAAGAAGCATGAGCCAACATGCAAGCATGTTGATGTTGTTAGGGTTGGGCATACATGTAATGTAAGGGGTCAGTGTTAGTGATGAAAAAGGTTTTATGGTTGAGTAGGTAATGACAAAGTTTAGTAGCAAAAAACTAAGGCTAAACAAAGTTTTTCAGCATGAGTGTACCTAGTTTCATAGTCCAAAAGGTTACGACTTATGTAATAAACTATTTTCTCCAGTGTTGCTCGTCTCGATGAGCGAGCATGGCACCTAATGAATGATTAGTAGTAGAAATGTATAGGTAAAAGGGTTGGTCATATTTAGGAGGAATGATCACTGGTGGTTGGAGAAGGTATTTTTTAAGGCATCAAAGGCTTTGTGGAAGTCACCATCCCATTTGAGGAGATGATGAAATGGTTGGCAATGATCGGAAAGTTGTGAAACAAAACAATGAATAGATTGCATCTTACCTTGCAAACTTCAAAGTTGGTAGAGATTAGTAAGCGGAGGCATTCTGAGAATATCCTTTACTTTAGTAGGATCAAATTCTATGCCATACAAATAAATGATGAAACTAATGAGCTTTCCTAAAAGAACAGGGAAGACACGCTTCTTTGGTGAAAAAGGTGGACACAATACTTGATGATATGGTCAAAGATGACCATTAAGACTATGATATGTTCGGCTTGAAATTTGGATTTGGCAAGAAGATCATCTACATAGTCTTCCAATATGTGATGCATTATGTCATGGAAGATACAAGTCGTAGCCATTGATATGTAGTACCAAAGCATTTTTAAGGCCAAAAGGCATGACTCAATAGTAGAAGGTCCCCAAGGAGTGATGAAGGTGATTTTGTGTTGATCTTTTGGGGTGAGTAATATTTGGTTATAACCCAAGAAACCATCCATGAGTGATAACATCTCATGACCAGTTGTGAGATCAACCTTGACTAGTCAATACAGTAGAGGAAAGTCGTCTTTAGGGAAAGCTAAGTTGAGATCTTTGAAATCTATGCAAATGTGAAGCCCCCTTTTGTTTTTGTGACGGGAAAGATGTTAGAAATCTATTGGGGATAGTCGATGGGTAGGATAAAGGAAACTAAGAGGAGTTGAAGTTCCTCTTTGACAATAAGGGCAATGCGAGGATGTATTTTTGCAGCTTCTATTTTACGGGTTTGGATTTAGGAATGGTTCCGATATTGTGGACCAAAATGTTTGTGTCAATACTGGGCATATCAACATAGGACCAAGAAAAGGCATTGTTATGATCCCGGAGGAAAGAAGTAAAAGCTTCTTGTTCAGTTGTATCTAAAGATTGGCCTATCTTTAGAATGTGCGGGTCATCCTAAGTGTGAATGTTGATTTCAATAGTTGATTCATTCAACATGGTTTGTGTCTCAGAAGGCAACGATCGGTGAATATAAGAATCTTCCACACCAAGGTAGGTGAGGATAGACTCATCGTCTTGACATTGAATGACATTAATAAAAGGTGTATCGTCATCAATCATGTCAAGATACATGAAGGTAAGAGAAGAGGGAGCCTCGCCATCATGTTGATAAGTCAAATGTCCTAGGGAAATTGTGTTCACAAAAAAATGTTAGGAGGAATAGATTCGGGATCTATAGACTCCATGGGTGAAGGTGGTGACATTGGTGAACGAGGGTGGAGAAGGTTTTTCATCCTCAATGAGGTCGATGTGGGCCTTCTTAGAATATGGTGTGACAAATTCAATGCTACGCAATCTTTTTGTTTATGGTTTACACATGGATAACGGTATGATGGACTTGTTGTAAAAACTAAAGCCAAAGCCTTTCCATGCGTAATGGTGAAGGAAATTGTGGGTGAAGCGGTGGTTAGTGAGAGATTAGAGGTCAAATAAAAATTGTCATGTTTGGGATGGTGGTTCAAGTGAATAGGTAGCAGTATCAAGTCCCCTATATGTTAATTTGGTGTGAAGGTGGGGAGGACCATAAGATAAAACCTCTCATATGTGATAGTCATAATGAGGATATTGGTGTAGGTTGCCATACTCTTACGGAGTGAGGAATGTGTCGATATTGTAGAGGTAATATTCCCTCAAATTGAGGCATTAAAAAGCACCTTCTAAGGTATCAGTAGTAGATATGTGGGTAGTGGGGATAGATGAATTATTAGGTGATTGGGCGGGGAGGGGTATCGGTTGGTAAGAAGTAGATGAGCCAACCAGAGGTTACGGCAATAGTAGGAATGGAAGAGTTAGGTGTAAGAGAGGTGGTGGAAGCATTGGTGGATGGGATTATGGGTGAAGGAGAAGTGGGTGTAGTGGTATATGCCTTAACTAGTACAAGGACATCATTAGGTCAGTACAATATGTTACAAGTTTGTAATGGTGATGGTTCAGCTGGTATGGTATAGTTATGCCCTTCATGTTTGTATTTTACATAGTGGTGTAAAGTTGAAGGAACACAACCCATGATGCAAATCCAAGGTCAGCCAAGAAACAGTTATCTTTGGAACTCCCCTCTAAGACGTAGAAAAATTATAGGATAGTGTGAGGGCCTACACGAACATGAAGAATAAATGTGCCAAGGGTGGAAGTGATGGCGTCATTAAAGGAGCACAGCATAATTGGGTTATTATGCACACAATTTTAAGGGATATACATTTTATTGTACACTTGGGAGGATATGATGTTGATGCTAGCACCACCATCGATCATAACACACCGTATGCGTATATTATCAATTTAGAAAGAGATAAAAAGGGTAGGATCAGGGTCATCCACTTGGAGAGGTATGATCTCCTCATCAAAAAAACTCAGGGTGGCTACTTGATGAGTGGGTGTGGGGGTAGAAGGAGGATATGATTTGTTAAGAGAGGCCACGTGATGAGGGGTGGGAATGGAGGCTACTAGTTTTGGGTCTTTAGATAAAACTTCAATGGATTGCAAAACCTCTATAAGGGCTTGATGATGAGATTCAGAGGTTTGGATGAGATCATAAAAAGACATTTTTAGAGGGGATTAATGTAATTATTTTATCATTGTACGATGGGTGACCCCATCAGAAATAGGGTATGCGGGTCCTCGAATGGTGATTTTGGGTGTGGGTGCAGATGGTATATTGGGCACGGGATTGGTTGATGGGCTAGTTGATTTTTCTTTTCCTTTGTCCTTTTGGGTGCGAGTGGCAACTTGGATCATGTTAATCTAAGGGAAGGAGGTAGATGGAGAAGGTATGTCATGAGTAGTGTAATGACATGATGGAAAAAAACCTAATGCGGGGTAAGAGCCTTGTGAAATGAGTAGGGAACACTAGCATTTAGGCGGTGGTTTGGCCAACTCTCTGATATAGACCATGTTGATCTCAAATTTTGGAGGTGGATAAAAGGGTTATGGAGGTGGAGATGAAGGTTGTTGAAGAGGTAAGGGATGAGGGTGTGTGGTGATAGGTGAAGGTGGAATAGGGTCCTCATCAAGAAGATCATCATCGTCAAAATTTTATTCAGGAGGACATAATTGAAGGAGAATGGTTTTGAGAGCCTTACAACCTTCTACATCATGTCTTGGCACACGATGGTAGGCACAAATTTTAGTTTCATCAAACCCTTTTGGTTTGGGTTTAAGGGGGTCATAAGTCCTAAGTGGTGGTAAAGTGATGACTGAGGTCTCTAAGAGGTTGGATAGAATATATGTGTAGGTAGGACCCAATGGATCACAGTGGGAAGTGAGTGTGGGTTTGGGTAAAGGTGCGGATGATTGTGGGGAAAAGGTGTTATAGGGGGGAATATATTTGACCACTAGTTTGGTAGGTGGTATTGTCTTAGGTTTTGATGGTATCTACTTGGGTAAAGGTGTGGTAGAAGAACTAGCAATGGAAAATTTTGTCAGTTTAACTACCCTTTTGGAGGGTAGTGGGTTTTGTCTTTGTATTGCACCTTCTTGGGTAAAGGTGAGATGGGATTACGTGATGCAAAATGGAAAGCAGATGGTGGAAGAATACGGGTTACCCATGGGGACAATAAATTTGCGGTGGAAGTGATTGGTAGAGGTTGGGTGGAAGGTATGGGTTGAAGTCATATAGGAAAATTTGGGGTTATAGTAGCTGGTGGAGGTATAGGTGGTAATAAATGTATAGGTGAGGGCAAGGGTGATTTTTGTGCAGGTAAATTAGATGTAACAAAGGATCGTGATGACGAGGTAGGTTGCTTAGATTTTGATTGGCCTTGGGTAGGGGATGTTTGGCCAAGGTATATGAGTGAGGTCTCGGGATGGACGAAGGGGCAAAGGTGACAAAAGCGTGGTGGGTGAGACTAGTGTATGTGGCCTAGAAGGTTGGGTCTTTCTTTTAGGGGGAGGAGCAATTTTTGTGCAGGTTTGGGAAGACATGGTTGAATTCAATTTTGCGGGTGGATGGGTAAGGCTTGACGTCGGCATGACACCCAAGGTAGTGATGGGTCTAGATATGGACGAAGATGTAGGTGTGGGTAGGTTTTTAGGCATAGGAATGGTTTTAATCGCAGTAAAGGTTTGGATGTAGGTAAAGGTGACAAAGAAGAAGTCATTTCGATAGGCATGGTCAGGGTTGATCTAGTTGCTAGAAATACCTTTGGATAGATCATGGAGGTATCTATAGGTGACATTTGCATTTGAGTCAAAAAGGGGAGTTAAAGATGTCCCCAAAGTGTGGAATTATCAACATAATCCAAGCGATCATCCAGTTGTGAAAATGGGACTGTTGTAAGAGGAGATGCAGTTGGTTTAGTGGAAATCCTTGTAAAATATGTCTGTGAGACAGGGAATTGGTTAGCCTCAAACTCTATGGGTAGAAGAGACGAGACTAGATCAATGGGATCCTAGAATGCTAATGGAGAATTTTCCCCAATAGGTAGTGGCATGTCTAAAGGATCTCCCATGGGTATGAGAGATGGTAGGTGGGGTGAGATAGATTTCTCTTTTGGTGGAGGAGAAAGTGATGATGATTCTCCTATGAGTAGGAGAGTTAATACCATTGATTATTTGGTAGGTTATGAGGTAGATGGTGAAACGGCATCAGTAGAAATCGTGGACTCCCTCGTGGGTGAAGGAGGAGAAGGGAATCCTCCGAGGGTGAAGGATTGGAAGTGGTATGCTCCTCCATGGGTAGAGGATCTTGTGTCATAATTTCCTCGATAGATGAAATAGGTGGAAATTGAGGAATGGTCAGTACGATATCGAAAATAGCATGGACTTCACAAACACTATTTTCGTTGGTTCAAGGCTCACCAATTTGATTAGATTATAGTGTATGGTTAGGGAATGGCTTCTTAACGATATACAAGTTTTGATTCAACGATGCATTCAAGTTTTCCAGGATGATATCTCCATTATCTAACATTCCTTAGACAATATTCTTAAAATTTATGCAATTACCATCATTATGGCCTTTGATCTGATCATAATTACAATAGTCATGTTCCTTATACAATGTGGGCATAGGACGAGCGGGATCAAAACCAGTATGAGTTTTTACGGGGGTAGTGTAATGGCTCTAGCTTTAAGAATCTTTTCCAAGAATGAAGAATAGGCTCTCTAATTGGAGTGTACTTTTGTTGTTCTACTAAAACTGAAAATTCTGAATAGGGGAAATATTAGAGGAAGTTTTGGCTTGATTAGAAGGATGAGATGGACCAACTTTGATAACTATCATTGGGTTTTAAAATGGTACTTTAACAAAACCACAGTTAGGGGACAACAAGTCCCTCCTCTTTATGGGAGAGGTTCCCTTATTAAAAGCAAGTAGCAAAGCTTATATACAAATGTACAACTTTCATCTTAAGGCTAGACCTCTGACATCTTGAAATGATTTTATACCAAAATATATTATCAATACAAACAAATGGAATAACTGAAGAAAGGAAAGATCAGAATATAACAATACTTTTAGGAAATATAGATAGTAGAGTATAACCCTATACGTACTGAGAAAGAGTGATACAGAATAGAATCATTCACATTCACAACATAAGATATCATTCCACAGACACAAAGTTCTAGAAATCATATCAATAAGAACACAAAGTTTCTTATCACAGAAGATAAATGATCCATGAATTTTAGGTAAGCAAGAGGGGACAATGGAGGAAGATAGAGAAAAGGGGAAAATCCTTCTATATTGATTTACTTTCGACTATAATTACACTTCAAAAGTATCATAGTCCAACATTTGTAATGAGCCAAGCTCTTACATTTATAGATGAAGCAAAAAGAGGAGAAGAAGAGAAGGAAGAAAATATGATTTGGAAGCTCAACCACCAACCATCAATGCCCCTGCAAATCTGCCTACAATCTGTCAAATCTAGTTCTACATGTCCTTGGCATGCTGAAGAAGGGAGGATGGAAGATCGGATCAAATTTGATCTAGTTGAAGCAGTTGGATCCCATATTAATGGATTGAAATATTTTTTCCATATTTTCACCCAAATCAAGGTATCCAATTGGTTCTCCATGTCTATTTGGCATGTTGGAGAAGGAAGGATGAAGATCGCATCAAATCTGATCTATTCGAAACAATCAGATCACATATTAATGGCGTGAAAGACGTTTTCCATATTTCCAACCATAAACTCCTTTTAAAAACAATATTTTATGCTTCCATGGTGTAGAGGAGACCAAGACCTTTCCAACAATATAAAATTTGTCAAATTTTGAGAACTAGAGCAAAAATTATTCTCATTTGAATATTTAAATGAATCCAGTAACAAAATGGTGAAAATGTAATTTTTGCAAAATGGATCCATGGGCCTGAAATTGAAATTACACCTTTTGCACAAAAATGAAAAAGTGCAAAATTTCCCCACAACCCAGAACTTCACATTTGATATAGGTCTGACACGTGGCTTTACCTGAGTGGTAATGGAGTCGCGGCTCACTTTATAATTTTACTTCTTTTGGAAACAAGGCTCAAAATCTCAAAGTTCTCCATCAACCCACTTCTGTTTTGAATTTCAATGTGGGCTCAACATTTGAATTTATCCCTTGGTATGAGCGGGTCGTGGTTCATTTTATCACTTTACGCCTTTTATGGAAACAAATCCAAAATTCCTAAAGTGTCCCGACAACCCACCTCTCCGCTTTGACTTTTGATGTGGGCTCAACATTTGAATTTATCCCTTTTGGCAATAAAGCCAAAATATTCAAAGTGCTCGATGATCTGCATTCCTACCTTGACCCTAAACATGGCCACATGGAGGGTTGGTGCTTATTTGGGGTCTATCATTTGGGTCTCACTTCCGAGGTTACGCCCGATGAGTCACATGGAGGCTTCTGCCGGCTCTTTACACTTAGCCATTTCAATGGTTGGCTTTTTCTTTTCGAGACTCTAACCATGTGGAGGACTGTGCATGTTTGGGGTCTCCACATTTTTTCACCATACCAAAAGTGTGCCAAAGAGACACGTGGCACCTTTCACGGTCCTTCTATAGTTAGCCGATTTGGGCCTCAATTAAACACTTTCTTTCTTCATTTTTCTTGCGCACTCGATCTCCTTTGATGTCGTTTTCCTCCTTCACCGACCCCACCCCTTCATTGTTGGATTTGGAATGTGGGCTCGCATGACTAAACCACCCCTTCCAATTTTTTATCTATTCAGGTTGTGTTTGATCAATTTTTTAGGGGGAAAAATTGGGATAACAAGCACCAACTCAAAAAATTTGAAACTTGACTTTAAAAATGAGGGAAATTTTGAGGGTGACAACACTACCATGTTTGGCAAATCCTTTGGATTTTAAATAATTGTTTTGGAGTTTTGAAGATGAAGAAGAATCATTTGATTTAAACATGGCATTCTTGTTTAGCAATTGGATTTTCTTTTCTTCAATGGCACAAATTTCTAGCTTTCACGCCATGTTAAATGCTTCGTCAAAGGTACGGAATGTTTATACCTACAAAGTTGGTGAGATGTGTCTAACACAAGCTCTAGTGAACAACTCTATAATCTCAGCTTGAGGTAATCTGGAACATTAATTGGTTGATAATACATTGCCAAAGAAGCAATGAAATCGTGATAGATTCATCGTCATACTGCTTTGTGTCAAATATAGGTTGGTCATGGTGACTTTTTTACTACATTGATTAAGAAGTGGTCCAGGAATGCTTGAGCCACTTGGTTAAAGGAGTAGATAGAATTTCTAGGTAAACTGTTGTACCAATCTAAGGCGGGTCCTATCAGGGACATGGGGAATGTTTGTAGGAGTAAAGCATTATCATGGGAAATTAGATTGAAACCATGTTTGAATGACCACAAGTGCATTTGCGGGTCTTCTTTACTGATGAAATGGTTGAACTTGAGCATTTCCCAATGCACGGGGTATGGGTGAATAGGAATAGATGGATGAATAGGATCATTATAGATTTTTTCATAAGTTAAGGAGTTACGAGAGCTGAAAACCCATACTTCTAGTGTCAGCATCTTTTCCATCATCATCCTAATGAGGTCATTGGTGGGTTGTAAGGAATGGGTGCCTCTTGCAGTAAAGGGAGGTTGATGATGGGTGTATGATGTGGATGGCATCCCGGCATATAGGGGTGATGAATATGAAAACTATAAAGGGGGAATAGATGTGAATGGAGGATATCCTGAATAAGTGATAGACACGATTGGGGTTATTGATGATGCATGTAAATAGGTGGAGTAGTCGTAATGACTCTCTTAGTAATTGGTGGTAGAGACTATGGGATGGAAAGGATGAGGTTTTGGAAGGGGGTGTGGGTTGCCAACACCATGGGTGGTTGTGATGCACCTCATATATACGAGGTAAAGGGGGCGAGATGGGGCCACACTCAAGGTGGTTAGTGAAGGAAATTTTGACACCACAAGTGTGATGGATGTCATTTGTGGAGCAGTTATAGCGGATGTGGGGTCCATTCGAGATACCATAAGGGTAAGGTGGATGAGGGTAGCACTAAGCTAGTGGTGGCTGACGTGGAAGTGGGGGCGAGGGTAGGGGAAATAGATATGGGCATGTCGTATACTAGTTGTCCTAAGGATTCTTGGGTAGATGAGTGGGCAAGATAGTATTGTAAGGCCATAGGATTCTGGTCAAGTAGTCTTGCAAACTCCTCATTGCTTATTAGAAATGGTGGTAAGTTGAGTTAGATCCATAGGTGACAGGATAGAATGTGGTGATGGGCTAGGTGGTAGTGGTCGATGGCTGGCATGAAATACAAGGGCATTGGCTTAGTTGTGAGTCAACACCATGTGAATTAGTGTGTATCAGGTTAATTGTATTCTGTAAATGACATAAAGAATAGCAGAAATGGAAAATAATAGATACTAGTAGGTGGACTTGGTCAGTGTTTCAATTAAAAATCAAAATAGGGAAATCGACGGTGGTTAAGGTGACCGATGATGGTTAAAGGGGACCGATAGCGATTCAATAAGCGATATCGATTACTTATGGAAAAACACCATTTGAGTAAATGAAGTAGAACTGTTGAAAAATGAAATGGGGAAATTGTACTTGACAGTGATATTATAATGTTGGGAATATGATGATGTCCTGATGACTACAAATAGAAAATAAAAGGTGATGAAAGTTGTTTGGGTAAAATAACCAAAAGAGATGGTAACCAACACTAGTCAGGTAAACCGATGATGGTCAGATGGGAACCAATGACGGTCTCTAGACCATCGCTGGTTACTATGAAATCTTAAGAAGTGAAGAAAAATGGATTTTGTAAATTAAATCAGATGAAGAATCAATCTAGAAATCGAGAATGATAATATGAGGCCCTGACACACTCAGAAATAGTTGGAATACTCTAACTATGATGGTGGAGTGTGAAAGGAAGAAGAAAATGAAGAAACGTAATACTCACAATTCAAAACGTAATTTGGGAAGAAAGCTAAGAAAAACATGTAATCCTATGATTGAATTTTATGTTACTTTATCTTATGTTATTTAAGACTGACTTGTGAAATTAGAACAGAATTTTTTTGGTTGGGAAGGCATTCTATGAAGAGGCAAATTCTAAAGGGTGGTTTTAGGTTATGTTTTGGAGGGGGCAGTCCTTTCTACGATATAATGACTAGATAGAGAAACTAGCTAGACGCCCACCTGTCAATCCTCTAACCATGTGATTGTTGACAGTCTCTTTCGAGTAACATATTGTTTAAGAATATGTGTAAATTCAGATTTGTGTAATTTGGCAAAGAGAGAGAAGAGATTAAGTGCTTTCTACGATTCAATTGTGTCAACCATCGGTTGGTTGGTGGAATAGGTTTAGACTGGAGAGTTCATCAGTTCAAATCACCATTTCAACCTTTTGTGTTAGGTCATTTTTGCATTGAAGTGGGATATATCCCACATTAGGAGCATAGGAGGTGTGTTGATAGTTTAAATATAACCTAACCCACCAATTTTACGTGGCATTAGCCATGCATGTCACCATTTTATTAGGAAAACCAAGCTGTATTGATCTTGGATTAGGCTGAGCTATGTTTTTTTTTATATCCCACATTAAAGGCCTCGATAGTTTCATTGTGCTAAGGCATTCGTCTATGCTATGTGTCGAGATGGGTGCTAGGTTTTTTTACCCATCCGCAAAGCGTCGAACTCTTCGCTTTTGTTAAGTCATGGCATATATATAGCTCCTTGCTACTAATAAGGTCAAGTGGTTCAGAGATAATATAGTCAACTCGTGGGTTTGGAAATTAAAAAGGATCTCCCATCTGTTATGCTCGCCAAGTTAATGATAGCTCGAACAATATGGAAACATAGTAATCAACTTAGTGGTGAGTTAATCACCCCACTAAATTAAAATAATAGCTCGCTCAAGCTTCCATGTAATATAGAACTTGCAATGCACAAATATAACTTTGCACACCATGTAGTCTCACATTAAAAGAGTTAGGAAAATAAGTGACATATAATAAAAAACTCAATAATGGTAATATGAAGTAAAGGTGGCATAGGTATGATGAGGCGAGAATATGTCTCGTTAATGTACTATAAATGATCTTATTTTACTTTCCTTTTTATCAAGATTGATTACATTTTGTGACTTTTATTTGATCTAGTATAAGTTAGAATGTAATTGTCCATCTTTTTGTTGATTGTAGTTCTAACGTTTAAGAACTCTGTAATTCCTAACTAAGTGCTTTGGAAATTTAGTTTTGTAATAAAACAGGTCATAATTAGTCGAAAGAACAAAGTATGAAGCGGTTAGCATGTTTTTGGAAGCATTGGTTTCAATACGGCTCAGTTCTGGAACTTCCAGACTTAGTTCCGGAACTCCATTATGCAATTACAAGCTCTACCACTTAGTTCCGGAAATTTCAGACTTAGTTCTGGAACTTTATCACTTAGTTTTGAAACTTTAGGACTTAGTTCCAGAACTCCTACATGTAGCTTCAGAATCCTCACAGTTAGATCTGGAACGATTTCCTTTAGTTTTGAAACTTCTCTAAAGTTCGGAACCAATGAGAATTTATTTATTCCAACAACATTCGGTGATTTAGCAATCAATGATCCTTTCAATCAGGAGCAGATTAGAAGATTTCGATTCTTCATACTCGTAGATCCAGGGATAACTATCATATAGCAGTACGTCCAGCCATGATCCAATTCAGCATCTATTTTGGGCATGATTCGATTCTATCTGAATCGGTAGGATAGTTATGGTTGTAAATACACCTGTGGAAGAAGTATATATATGCATACCTGTAGATAGATAGTAAGATATATATAGATAGAAATACATATGTATACATTGAAAAAGGTGCAAAAAGATAGAAAGAGAGTACGTTTTTGTAATGCAGAACATTTTATCAATAAAATAGTCATTCCTATTTTGAGAGTATATTAAGTTGTAAAATCCTATTTCAAGGTGGAGCAAGGGTCCACTCTTCCAAGAACCAGGATCTTCATTTTATTGGTATTTATATTTCCAGAGAAAATAGTATAGATCTATTAATTTTGTAAATGCTTTTGATTACTCAAGTTGAAATCTATCATATACTTGTTCTTGCAGGTGTTCTAGATTAGATTCTTCTTTCTTTGCAATCAACTTTCAGCATTCTCAAATTGTGTGTTTATTTCCAAAGCAAGTGTGTTTATTTCTGTAATGAGTGTTTACTTACATCAATCTATTCCATTCTACAAATGTGTGTTTATTTCCAACAATCTATTTCTACAAAGAGTGTTTACTTTCAAAGCAAGTTTTCATAGTTTGATTTCAATAAGGTTTTAGCCAAGGAATCCTCAAGACATTGAGAAAATCCCCAGAAAATATAAAAATAAATAACTATCTACAATCAATTACTAGATCACTAAGATTTCTTATTGCATATAGCTTCGGACACCACCCCTGGTTTGAATATGACATCAACAAAGATTGATTAAATGAAGGGAATAACGACACCCATCATTTTTGGTGCCATTGCCGCATAAACCCAATAGTTAGAATTGTCTAATTAGGTGTCAAAAAGAGCATCAATCATACATCTAGTAATTACAGGATCTTCCATGTGTCATCATAAAATTTATGAGTAGACCAAGAGAATCTAAGGGTCGATTCCTCCCAAAAATATTTGAACAAGAATCATCATCAAATAAGTAAGTTGATCGAGAATTAGAAGCACCATTGTCCCCTGGATAAAACATAAATGTGTCTTATTTTTGAATCTAGGGAACATGAGATTAATGCATGTTCTCTTCTTCCATTTATTAAAAATCAGCTTAAACAAAGCATCATTCCATCCACATCAGAAGAAGTAAATTTTGTCCAAAGACAACCTAGCAAGGAAATTCATGCTCAAGGTCGGTTCCTAACCTCTGGATGATGTCATGGGCAGCTCGTAAAGTTTCAAAAAATTAGGGATAGCCACCTTGGGCATCTCAACCAAATGGAATCCTCAAGATTGGGCAGGTCAATCTTGGTATTCCCGAGACACCAACACCCATGGTCCTGGTCAAGGAAACCCGAATGCTTGGTCACAACCTAGGTGGAGCCCTAATAATTATGTTCAAGGAAGGACATATCCCAATCAGAATCAACAAGCCATAATGGGTTCCCCATTACAAAATTCACAAAATGAAAATGTGTTCCAAACCCAAATACCAAAGACATATGAGATAGCAAACCCAAGAAACAAACAAACAAACAACTCTTGTCATTGGATTGGATGTAAGGATATTCATATTAGATCTAGAAAATTAATCAAAGAATCCACTGTTATAATCATTGAGATGATAGAAGAAATTGAAACCCCTAGTACAGTTGTTCCCAAGAAGGATGAAAAATAAAAGATAAGGATCCAGATAACAACACTACTAAGACTCCATTTCCAGAGAGATTTAAGGAAGCCATAGAAACTAAGGAATCTGAGTTGGTATAGGAACTAAGGAGATTGAATATTGAAATACCATTATTACAAGAAATTAAGGACATTCCAGAATTGAACAAGTTAATCAAAATGCTATGTTTAAAAAGACCTAGAAGGAAGAAGCAGTACCCAGGACTATTAAGGTAGATGGGAAACTTGTTGATTTATTAGCAGGAAAACTTTTTCTTCCCAAATACGGAGATCTTGGAAGTCCTGTTATTTCTGTCTCTATAGGGAATAAAGATATACATAATGTTTTGGTTGATTTGGGAGTGGCTATAAATGTGATGACAGTGGACACTTTGAAAACATTACCATTAATAGGTATACAACCTACTAACACCATATTACAGATGGCAGATTAGTTTGTAGCAAAACCAGAAGGAGTTATTGAAGATGTAGCAGTTATGGTGGAGTCATGGGAATATCCAATTGATTTCCTTATATTGCAACCAAAAGGTAAAACACTTGGTTATCCCATTATTTTTAGCAGACCATGGTTAGCTACAGATTGTTGCTTTAATTGATTGCAGATCAGGTGATATGACTATCTCAAATGGTAATAATTCTAAGAAAATCTCCTTATATCCTTCTACATGACCTTCTATTGATAATCAAGAACAATTGTGGGTTGATGCTTTTTATCCTAATAAGAAAAAAAAAAGTCTTCTTTAGCCATGATCACGTTGCAGGATCACGTACGTGAGGTAGAAGATATGATTAGTCAACCATTGAATGAACACCAATTGTCATTGGAGAAATCGGGAATAGTTTCAGAACCTATGAACTTAGTTCTAGAACCTTCAGACTCTGTCCCGAGAATCATCAAATTTAGTTCGAAACCATCACATTTAGTTACGGAACCACACCAACAAAGCAAATCCTTATGATTGTAAATAATTTCACTCTAGAGTAACGAGATCTCTCTTAGGGGAGGAAGAATTGGTAGCTTGATTTATAAGATATCGGGAAATGGTGAAGAATTTTCGGAAATCTGCGGTGACAAGGATTTCGACCTACAACAAGATAAGTGCCATAACTTTTTGTTGTCATTTTTCCAATATTTTGTCTCAAGGAATTTTGGAGATGTTGCTACATATTGTTACGAATATATTGTGTAACATTATTAATAAATTGTATTGTGTGTATTATTATTTAAATGAGATGTGAAACTCATTTAATAATAATATAGTGTGAGTGAATGTGAAGTTGTAATAAACAACTCACGGGTAGTTTGATAGAGTTGAGTGAGAGAATAAAGGGATAAGGAGTGATTCTAGGAGATAGACTAGAGAGAATTGAGGGATTGGTGTTGACACCATCTTTATAGGAGTTGTTATCTCTATATAATGTAATCACTACTCTATGTAATATATCTCGTATGTTTTGAATCAGATTATTATTTACGGTGTTTTTTTAAGTTTTGTAACACCCTCGACAATGGTTATATTCCTCCTTTGCATTTCAAGTATTGACATGTGATTTTCTTGATAAAGATGTGTTCTTTTGACTATTGAAGATCATACTTGAAATGGATAAATCATTTATGCTCTTTGATTGAAGGGCTGGTATGTTGTTGCTTGCAATAATCTATTTCACTTCTCATTGGATAAGCTGCAAACTAGTTTTTAAGAGTTGTAACTTATCCTCTGCATTGGACTCATCCTTGGATCAATTCCATTGATCCAAAAAATGTTTTAAATCTTCTTATCAAAACTGAATGAAAAACTAACATTCGTTGATTGAAATACTTAAGATTGAACTTGTGGTTATTACAAATTCTTTATCATCTTGGAAATAGTACTTGCATTTGTTTTGTGTGGTGCTCGGCTCTTCTTGATTGACCCTTGTAGGGTGCTTAATGGCATTAAGGGAAATAGAAACCCTGCTTCCGGATTCTTGAGAAAAATAAATTATTATGTACCCTTTTACCTATATGGTCTACCCTAATAGATATGGGACTCAGGTAATTTACCTAACTATTACTACACCACTTTACGTGGGATGACATTCTAACCTAAGTTGTTAGCTTGAAAGGAAATAACCTAGGGGATGCTAAGTTATTTCTAAACCTATTGTTTTTGGTTAAATCTACATCCTATCCTAAGGTGGCAATTTATTGTTGGGGGTTATATCCTAAGGTTATATATTTAAACTAACCTAAGATCTAAGCGTAGATCAAGAATTTCACGCTTATTACTGTCAAGTTAATGCACCAAACTAAACACAAAAACCCTGAAAAACTCCAATGAAATTGATACCTGATGGATAAGATCCGAAGATGTAGACGGATGAGGAAGCCGATGTAGATAAGACGGGCGCACACGAGCAATTCTGCACAATAGATCCAAGTAACCTGCGAGACACCGATGCTTGACAGAAAAAGAGCACGTTAAAAGATATTTAGGTGGACTGCCCGAGAAGCGGGTCCGGGAAGCGATAAGCTTCCTCGGCGGATGTCAGTCCACGTTTTTAATTAAGCAGAGAAGCATACATGATAAAAGATGTACGTAAGGACTAGATTTTCCGATCACAGTAATAAAAGCAATTTAGGACAATGAAAGTGAAAGCAGCGAGAAAACGAGAAACTATGAAATAAAGCTGGATTTGTGTTACCTGTGTCCTTTTACCTGTCTGCAGGATGATCGGCGTCGATTATGTAGAATCGGCGTCGACTGATGTGATCGGCGTCGATAATGTATGATCGGCGTCGACTGAATAAGATCGGCGTCGACTGAAAGTAGATCGGTCGATCGGGGATAGTGCGAGAAGATTTGGAAATCGGAAAGTGAAGGCCAGATCGTTAACGTCTGCTGGATGTGCCGAAGTCGGTGAGATACTGGAACAGAGTCACCAGAAGATCAATGGATACGTGCGATGTTGATGTGATAGGAGCAGAGTAACGGTGCTCCTCTCAGGGATTGATTCGGACAGGATCCGCTCTCATTTGATATACTTGATGCTAAAAGATCTCTCGTTCTCTTTCTTACAACCTGTGTCACTGTGTCGTGATCTGTCTCTTTCTCTCTCTCTCTCCGTTCGTGCGTGTGTTCTTCCTCTTCCAGAACTGAGTTCTAGGCTTCTATTTATAATCGGTGCCGCTCCTAAAAAATCGGCGCCCGACCGCATGCGAGTCGGCGCCGATCACTGAAACAGAACTCGAGATGGCCAAAGTGAACGATTTCCAGAAAGATAAGAGTTACCCCAAATACGGGAAATATCCCGCTTGGGGAAGAGGAAAAATAGGGGTGATACATAGATAGGATAAATGTGGGGTAGATAAGTGGTTAAGATACATGTGAAGAGGTGTAATTAAATATTTAATATTTAATTACTCACGGGTAAGATAAGATAGGGTGAATTAAACTTAGGATAGGTGTTTAAACCACAAATCGAATAATATCCCAAGGGGATAGTGGCGACATAAACGTGCCCCAGGTTACCAGAGAGAGCAAACGCGCACAAGGGACACCAGATTGGATAATCAATTTTAGGTGTCTACATTTTGCCCCTTTTTGTCAAGTAACTTGCGATAAGCAAGGTTATGAGACAAAAACAAAGAGATGGAAGAAGGGAAGAAAAAGTGATGATGTGATCCCCCTCAAACTAGGGATGGGATGGGTGATAGAACAGACGATCCCAAGTTTGAAAGAGGTAGATGAAAACGTAGGATGCCCCAGTCGGATGTCTGGAGTAGATCTGATCATTGATGACGCATAAAAATAGATAAAGAGGCAGCAACCTAAGGAACTCACATTGGTAGGGCAAACTAGACGGTCTCCTCATGAGACGACGTTAGTACCTACAGACCCATGAGTGTAAGGAGGGCTGCAAAATGGTTAGCATCTAAAGAGAGACACATTGGTAGGGATAACTAGACGGTCTGCAAGGCAGACGACGTTAGTACCTACAGACCCGTGAACCCTAAGCGGCCAAAAAAGGCGAGTGTCCCATGCAAAGGGAACAAACTCGAAATGGATTGTAATATCGATAAGATGTGCCGAAAGGCAATATTCAGCGCACAATAATGATCAGATGGATAAATAAGCCAAGCATCAACACTATGGCAAACAGATATGGAAAATCGGCGGCGATCACAGTAATCGGCGACGACCAAGTTAAACGGCGTCGATCAAAAAAATCGGCGCCGACCAATCGTAGCACATATAAATATGCGAACGGAAAACGTAAACGATTTATTTTCATCGTGACGATTGATTCAGAGAGAGTCAAAAATTCGATTTGAGCATCATGGAAGCTTCTGGAAGCGGTCAGAAGCGGAGGAGGACACGACCTGGGGTAAGTGGTTCTTCTTGAACCTGTTGTACTTAATTTTAATTTTTATTTTTTTTTTTGGGAGGCCAGGGTCCGATTTATGTGCAGACGAGGCAATCGGCGTCGATTGTTATATGAGGTTAAAATAAATAGATCATGCATGTAAGGCCATATATGAGGTTAAAATAAACTGACACTAACTAGCCATGAAAAAATGATTTAGGAGGGAAGCGAAAGGAGCGATAAGTAAGTATCTTGTCGAATTTACAAGGGACAGAATACATGTCTATAGTGAGAAAATAGGATTCTCCATATGATCGACAAAAGGTCTTAAATCTCAGCTTCATGATTTTGGCAGAAAAGCAAACTGATCAATGCGGGAAGTTTGCTAGATATGGAAAGACTGATCAATACGGGAAGTCTTTCAGCGATGCTAAAAAGTGTACAAACTGACTGAAAGGCTGATCAATTGCAAGAAGCCTTGAATATTCCTTTAAGAAACAGCCGTCCTTGAGGAGCGATCTGTATTTTGAATTTTGATGATAGCCATCCTTCGAGGGCATGGTCTATATATTTTCTTTTGATTCATTTGATAATGTATGGATAGCTGTCCTTCAAGGGATCAGTCTATCTTTTTTGGATAGCATCTCTTTTTTTTTTTTTTTTTTTTTTTGTAAGACCTTTTTGGAAGAAGCTGAGTTTAGACCTAGATAGATCGGATAGAGGAAGAAAACTTATAAAGAACATGTGCTCATGCCCGAGTAGATCCGCTTAAGATAAGCACTTGGGGACGAGATGAAGCGATGATTAAGGTGTTCTACCATGAGGAGGAACATATCCAAAAGAAAAATGCAATGAGTAGAGCCGCGATACTCATATTTAAGGTAAACAAGACAATAGGCGGAGAACCACATAATTTGAATCACCATGAAAGTATATGATGGTGGTTGTTTAGACGGATGAAAGATCTGTCTTGCGACTAGATTTGTGTAAGATAGATTTTAACGGTAGAAGGGCCGTAGATGCAAAGCATTAAGAGGTTCCACTTCAGGTATACCATCCAGGGAAGATAAACGATAAGCCCCAGAGCCATATTTATGAGTGATAATGTACGGGCCCATCCAGTTGGGAGCAAACTTACCACGCCGACTCCTTTCAAGTGTAGTGACATTTTGGTTTTCTTTAAGAAAAAGATCACCAATTTTGAAGTCACGGTGCTTTAAGTGCTTGTTATAAGCACGTTTGACACGCCAAGATAGACCCGATGATGTTCAAGAGCGTTGAGACGCCGCTCATCTAATAATTTAAGTTGTCTTTAGACGATTTTGATGATAGTCCTCATCGGAGACAAATTCTCTAAGAGAAACACAGAGAGATGGGATTTGGACTTCCAAAGGAAGAACAAACCTCGAGACCCATAGATGAGAGAGAAGGGAGTAGCACCGGTAGAGGAGTACAAATGCTAGTCCGATAGGCCCGAGAGAGCAAAAGGGATATGTAAATGCCAATCCCTACTAGCTCGACTAGTTACCATGCGAGGATATTACGCAAAGTTTTATTGGAAGCTTCGGCCTGACCATTAGCTTGAGGATAGTATGGAGAAGAAAAGCTGAGCTTGATATTGAAAGCGTCGCAGAGATTCTGCAAATCAACGTTCTTGAAAGACTTACCATTATTTGTGATGAGTTTGTGTGGGACACCAAAGCGACAAATGATGTGCTGATAGACAAAATCAACTATGGGTTTAGCTTTTGTTGAAGAAAGAGGGATAGCTTCCACCCACTTAGTAAAGTACTCAGTGGCAGTAATGATAGAATGATGGCTGTGAAGAACGGGGATTGATGAGACCAATAAGATCAAGACCCCATTGCGAAAAAGGCCACAAATCCGCTGTAGGTTGTAAAGCTTGACTAGGGATATGTGTGAGATTGGAATGTTGTTGACACTTGACACATTTCTTAGTGTATTCACAACAATCTTGATTAAGAGAAGGCCAATAATATCCCAAACGTAAGATGCGTTTAGCTACAGCTAAGCCACTAAAATGTCCACCACAGATACCGTCATGGACCTCCTGGATAGCTTTAGATGATTCATGGGTTTTGAGGCACCGAAGCAAAATACCGTCAAAGCCGCGTTTGTAAAGAATCCCGCCTAGAATAGTATAGCGATTAGCGCGTTGGATAAAAGATCTTCTACCATTGGAAGTCAGATCTGGAGGAAGCACCGAATGAGATAAATAATCAACAATCTGTTGATACCACTCATCCTGAGTATGGGTTGTGACAGCATGGATTGAAGTTAGTTGCCCAAGATGAGATGGTTGATCTAATCGTTGTACAGCCACATAAAGTCGCGAGTCTTCGGTAAAAGGTGGGATAAGTGAGGCTAACGAAGCCATTGTATCTGCGAATCAATTTGCAGTGCGAGGGATAGCTTGGATAGTGAATTTATCAAAAGATTGGAGTTGAACGAGAACGATATCACGATATTTTTGAAGGATATCATTCTTGCATTGATAGACACCCGTGACTTGATTAACGATGAGTTCAGAATCACCAAAGATGTCAATATGACGAGCGCCGAGATTAATGGCATTTTGAAGACCCAAGACAAGAGCTTCGTATTCAGCCATATTATTGGTGCACTCAAAGATCAATTTGTGTGCAAGCCCAGGATAGGCGTACCCCAAGGAGGAATCATCACGAAACCCACACCTCCCCCTTGCTGGCATTTGGATCCATCAAAGAAGAGCTTTACTTTAAATGGAGACAGACCAAAATCAATTTGTTGGATATATTCATCGGGGAATTGAGCAAGGGGGTCTTGAGTGTCCGGAAGAGGAGCATCAGCTAATTGATCTGCAATAACCTGACCCTTGATAGAATTTTGTGGGATAAACTCGAGGTCAAATTCTATCATAAGCATGAGCCAACAAGTGATACGATCATTGTGATAAGGTTTTGCATGAATTGTCTTGAGTGGATTGACACTTGTGACAATGTAAGTTTTGTGATTAAGGAGGTAATGACGAAGCTTAGAAGTTGCGAAGAAGAGAGCACAACACAGCTTTTCAGCTTCGGAGTAACGTGTTTCATACTCATGGAGGGTGCGACTGATGTAATAGACAGCTTGTTCTTTACCGCAAGTGTCCCAATGCAAGATCATGGCTCAGAGCATGGTCGATCACACAGAAGATATAAAGATAGAAAGGCTCCCCCTCGCGTGGAGGTATAAGCACAGGTGGAGAAAGAAGATAAGCTTTGAGATCATCAAAGGCCTTTTGGCAATGTTCATCCCATTCAAAATGAACATTCTTACGGAGGAGATGGTGAAAAGGTTGACAACGGTCCGACAATTGTGAGATAAGGCACTTAGCGATTGAAGACGTCCTTGAGAAGCTGGAGTTGCTTTAAGTTAGAAGGGGAGGCATCTCAAGGATAGCTTTTATTTTTGCGGGGTCTACTTCAATACCCCTGATGGAAATGATAAAACCTAAAATTTTACCAGTGAGAATGCCAAACACGCACTTAGATGGATTTAGACGAAGACAAAAGCGGATAAGCCTCTCAAAGAGAGGTGCAAGGATGAAAAGATGATCCTGATGACGTTTGGATTTACCGAGGAGATCGTCAACGTAATCTTCCACAATTTTGTGTAAGAGATCATGGAAGATGTAGGTCATTGCTCGTTGATAGGTTGCTCCTGCGTTCTTAAGACCGAAAGGCATGACGCGATAACAAAAAGGTCCCCAAGGAGTTATGAAAGAAGTCTTATGTTGGTCTTAAGTGCGATGAGAATTTGATTATATCCGAGAGAAACCATCCATAAGAAAGCATCTCATGACCCGCAGATTAAATCCATGAGTTGGTCGATATTAGGTAAAGGAAAATCATCTTTTGGACAAGCAAGATTAAGATCCCGGAAGTCGGTACAAATTCAAATTTTCCCAGTAGCTTTAGTTACTGGTACTACATTGGAAACCCATTGTGGATAATCGATGGGTTGGATGAAGTTAGCCGAGAGTAAGCGTTGTAATTCTTCTTTAACAAGAAGGGCTACTCTAGGGTGCATTTTACGCAATTTTTGTTTAACTGGTTTGATGTTGGGAAGAGTAACGATATTGTGGACCACAATATCGGGATCGAGTCCTGGCATATCCTCATATGACCAAGCAAAGGCTTGACGATGTTTGGAAAGAAAAGTGGTAAAATCTCCTAACTCCTGTGGATTAAGGGATTGGCCGACCTTAATGATGCGAGGGTCTTCAGAAGTCCCTATATTAAGGTCGACAGTGGCTTCATTGAGAAGCGTAGACGTGTCAGAAGGAATAGTCTTGGGAAGATATGAATCCTCTGCCCCCAGATAGGTGAGGACAGAATCATCATCCGCACAGTGGATAGTGTTGATAGTAGGAGAGTCATCTTCAACTATTTCGGGGAAGATTAACGGTATGGAAGTGGACCTGTTGTTAGTCTTATAGGCTAGCGGCCCTAAGGAAATGGTATTGATCAAAAAAAAAAGTTAGGTGGGATGGAAATGTCATCGTCCACATCGAGTGATGCTTCTGACTTAGCGGGAGAAGATGGTTCCTCAATAGGAAGAGGCTCATCGAGAATAGTGACGGTGGCTTTTGAAAGAGGTTTAAATCCTAAACCAAATTTTTGATGTGGCTTGAGAGTTGGAATGGACGCGAGGTCATGCACACCTTGTTCATATTTTCCCAGGCCAAAACCCTTCCACGCGCATCGATATAAATAAGTTTTTGCAAACGTGGGATTCTGTAGACAATCGAACCCTGTTAAGTAAGGTTTGGTCCTAGGAGGAGAATCTGGGCGATAGTGAGGCGTATCAAGACCACCGTAGATGAAATTAGTCTGTTGATTGGGCGAGACAATGGTGATGATGCGCGACCGAGACTCAGCTGATATTCAAAGTTGTTTATGCGGTCTACCATACTCACTAGGTTTAAGATGGTTGTCAAAAGAAAGGAGAGGAAGCTCTCCTAGTGAGAAACGCTGCAATGTCTCTTCTAAATTTTGTTCATCCGGTAGTTTGGTTGCAGGTATGGAAGAAGATGAGGCCCCGTCAGGAGAACAGGCATTTTTCTTTAGAGGGGCAGACCTTGTGGTCATGTCGCATTGTGCGGAAGGAAAAGGATCTCCTGGATGAGTATATATCTTGCCCTCATATTGATATTTTAAGCATCGATGGAGGGTGGATGGGACACAATGCATTGCGTGAATCCAGGAGCGTCGAGGATCATATTATAGTGGAATTTTCCTTCGACAATGTAGAAGAGTTCGTGAAGCAGCTTCTTACCTACTCGAATGGGTAAGACCACAGTTCCTAAAGTAACTGCTAGCTGATCGTTAAATGATCGAAGGGCGAAAGGCGGGGGTGACACTACGTTCTTTGGTAACTTAAGTTGCTCGAATGTGTGCGAGGAGATGACGTTGAGTGCAGCTCCACTGTCGATCATAACGTGTTTTAATGTAGTGTTGTTGATTTGGACTGTGATAAAGAGGGGAGCCTCCAAATCCTCTGAAGAAAGAGGAGGAATTTCCGAATCTTCAAAAGAAATGGCGGTTGATGGTCTATTCAAACCAACAACCAACTCGAAGGGTTGGGGCTCATCTGAATTCACCGCGATGCGACGCAGATTATCAATCAGAGCCTGGCGATGTTGTGGAGAGGATTGAATGAGGTCAAAAAGAGACATTTTGACTGGAGCCTGGGTGAGTTGTTTCATAACACTCTCCTCAACTGACACGGGAATTTGAGCCCGAGGTGCAGCACGAATAGAGACCCGAGGTCGTGGGGCTAATGAGGAAGGAGGAACTCCTTCGGGGGCTGCAGAAATGACAACCCGTGGTCGAGATGTTGTAGATGAAGATGGATTATCATAGTGTTGGGTTCTAGTGGCGATATGGATTGTGTCAATTTGAGAAGGTGGAAGATCAATTGGAGTGGAATCACTAGAGGTCTGAGTGGATCGTTGGGGCTCGGATGGAGCTAAGATGACAGGAGATACTTGTTTCTCCTCCTCCAGCAAAAGATCACTTTCTTCCAAAAGGTTGTTGACGACAGATTGAAGAGCTTTACATCCCTCAGTATCATGACCCGGGGTACGATGGTAAGCACAAATCAGATCAGAGTTAAACCAGGTAGGTTTAACTCCTTTAGGGTTATAGGGTTTAATCGGAGGAAGAGATATGGATGAAGATTGGATAAGTTGGCGGAGGATTTCGGTGTAGAACCGGTAGATGAAGATGAGGACAGAGATGATGAAGGCGCTTCTTTTACTTTAACAGACTGCCGAGGTAAAAGAACCTGCATGTTAGGTTTGACAGTCTTTTTAGGGATCATCTTATTTTTTTGGACATCTGGAGGAACAGTCTTGGGCACTTGAGATGGAAGTAAGTGAGACATGATTGATTTTGGTGGAGGGGGAGCCCCTAAAATAGATTTTGAAGATGATGGAGATGTGACAAGTGTTGTGGTCTTTAAAGATAAGGGAGGCTGCTTGGTCGAAACTAATAATGATTTAGATGATGTCGATTTAGATGAGGGAGAAGCTTCCAAAGTAGGTGTAATCGGAGGAACATAGGGCGCCTTGGTTTTTGGTAATGAAGATGATGATCCTGATAAAAGAGGTGACATCCTTTTAGTAGGTAAGTCCACTTTTCGGGGTGTTGGTGAAGAATGTGTTGTAGAAGAAGATGATGGTTTCGATAAGTGTGTAGAAGAAGATGCCTTCTCAGCGGACAAATCCAATCTTTTATGGGGCGTAGAGAGAGATTTTTGTGGGAAAGCACCAAGGGTCTTGATGGTTCGAAATATGGGCTTTCCTTTTTCAGGGATGGTGACGACTTCAACCGCATAAGGTGATTGTAACCTTTTCGGGGGAAGCAAGTGGGGAGGTATTGATGGCGCAATGTTAGATTCGGTTGTCTCGGTCTAAGTTCAGGAATCGAGCGCATAGGTGTTGGTGCTACTTTTTTTGATTTTCCTTTAATGGGCGAAGCAGCATTAGTGATGGAAGAAGTGAGTGATGAAGAAGCAGTTCCTTGCGAAGGGACTACTTCTGGTGTAGTAATTATGGGTGAAACTACTTTGTAGGAAAAGAGGCAGGAAGAGTCAAACTCGAAGGCGCTTAGTCGGAGTCGAGCACAATTATAGGTACGTTCACCAGGGGCATAGTTGCAGCGAGAATGGGAGCAACAGAAGTAGATGTATCTGCAGTGGAAACTTGAAGGGATGTAATTGCCTCGAGCATTGAAAGAATGTTTGATGATGAGACAGATGAGGATGACACTGTCTCGGGTATGGATGGAAGGTCAGACAAAGGAGCGGAGAGAGATGAATCCGTATCTAGCAATGTAGGAATATTCAAAGACGGGCTATCTGAAGATGGTGGAATTCCAGTGATTGACGAAGTGGAAGGAGGTTCTGATTCGGTCGATGTGTTCATGAGATGGCTTGGTTTCAGAAGAAGATTCTTCAATAGAGATGAAGTTGATAGTATGAGTGTTTGGTTTTTGAGACTCTGAAGCATTATGGTTCGGGGAATGATTGGGAAAAGGTTGTTTAAAAACATCCGATTGCCACGATTTGGGGAACATTTGGGTTATCGAGAATGAGCTCACCTTTATCAATGAATTTCTGGACAAGATTTTTGAAAGTCTGACATCGTTCAATGTCATGACCTTTGGTTCTATGATAATGACAGAAATCATTTTCCCTATACCAGAATGGACGTTCTTGGCTTTCATCAATATTCCTAATGGGGGGAAGTTCGATCATGCGAACTTCCAACATTTTCTCTAAGATAGAGGCATATGATTCTCCCAACGAAGTGAAAGATCGAGATGACGAGGACCCTTTTCGAGAAGATGAGGAGTCTCTCCGTGGTGTTTGATTAGAAGTATTATCGGCTCGTGATGTTTTTAATACGATAGCGTTGGTGGATCCCTGATTCTTGTCTTTAGAAGGGGAAGAATTTGGTTTGGTAAACCGAGAAAAATCTGGTTTAGATTTAGAGCGAAGTTTTAGCTTCCCTTGTTCAATGGCGCGAGATTCAAGTTTGCGTGCCATCGTAAAGGCTTCTTCAAAGGTGTGAAAAGTCTGGATCCTTAAAGTGGAAGAAATGTGATTAGCACAAGATCGAGTAAACAACTCGATTTGTTGGGATTGAGGAAGAGAGAAAGACAATTGGTTGATTATCCCTCTCCAACGAGCGACAAAGTCTGTAATAGACTCATCATCGAATTGACGAATGTTATAAAGATCGTAATCAAAATCTTATGCGCGATATTTATTGAAAAGTTTTCAACAACAAACATGGGCCAATTGAGAGAAAGAAAACAAGGAATGTTGAGGAATGTTATTGTACCGAGTCTAAAGCGAGAGAGCTGCTTGTGACATAGGAAAATACGGAGCATAAACTCGATCTGGACTATGAGGTAGCTAGCATGTTTGAATGCTCGCAAATGTTGTTGAGCGTCCTCTCGACTACGAAATTTTGAAAATTTAGGAAGTTCCCATTGGGGAGGATAAGGCTTAAAAGCCACTGAGGGATGAATGGGTTCATTACACACTTCTTCAAAGGAGTATGAAGGATGAGCCCCTTTTGTGGAGGCTTCCAAGTCTGCGATTTTCTTGAAAAGAATTTGAACCACGTCAGATTGAGGAGGAGGCACACTGGCATGTCCTACATAAGAAGCAAATGGTGGATGTTGTTGAGGTGTCAATGGGGGATTCATCTGTTGATTGATAGGATGATAAGAGGAGTAACCAGGCGTTCTGGGTGACACCTAGTGGGGTATTTGTTGTGAAGTAGCTTGTGTATAGGCGAAAGTTTTGTGGGATAATAAGTGGTTGAGAAAATGAAGGTTGGATGACGGATGGAGCCTGTGATTGGTGGACTCCTATGCTTGTTGACTGAATCGGGACAGATTGAGGACCATGAGTACCGATTTGATTGGACACATTGGGGAACAAGACCTGAAAGAGGCTTTCTACTGCCGGATTAGGCATTAAGGGTGCCGATGCTAGAGGATGGGCGAAGGTCACTTTATTCTTGGAACATTGGAAGAAAGACCCGGCCCGGAGGAGGGCGAGGAGAGGAGCCAGCCCGACTATTCGGAGGGTTGGCTCATAAGGGGTCTTGACGACCAGGACACGATGGAGGGCATAGATGAATTAACAGCAATATGCGGGTGCGTAGACGCACTCATTATAGCTGGAGCAGAGGACCTCTCAGAAGTAGGTTGTGGAATATTCGAGGTAACTGCGGTGTTAGGAATAGGTAAGACTATTTGAGAACTAGTCGATATGGTCGGTGGAAGAGAAAAAGGAGGCACAGGGGCCCCGCCCTTCTCCGTGACTCGAGGCGAGAGAGATGATGCAAATTGTTCTACAAAGGCCTGGGATGGTTCACGAGAATAATCGTACACTTGCTGGATTGGTGGTCCTTGATCAGATATTTGAATAGACTTGTGTACTAGGTAGTCCATGAGGGCTACCGGATTGCGATCAAGGAACGCCTGAAATTCAGGATCCCCGCGAGGAACATACTCTGAGTCAGAAGTAGATGATATTTCTGAAGGACTAGGGGAAGCTAGACATGATGGGGTTGCTTTGGCTTGATAGAAAGGATTATATGACCAGGATGGGGAACCAACTAACAGTGGTCCCGAGGAAGATTTGGGGGGTGCCGAAACATCCACACTAGTGGTAATCTCGGAAGAAGAAGGGGCCAGTTGAGCCATTCTTCTAGATTGTAACCGAGTGATGACCGTCATAAACACGCAAAAAAGAAGATTGACCTAACTAATGCACAGACAATTCAAGCAGCGCAGGTGATTATCTCCTTTAAGTTTTGATGCTTTTAAGAAAGAAAATATTAGGGAAGGCTTTTTAGAACAGGAACTACTCAGATAGCCAAACTAAGGATGGTTTGGGGAATGTTTGGTGAGGAGTCCCGAAGGCACTTCAGTAAAAGACCGGTACGTGGCTTGATATAGGGGCCTACCCCCGCACTTCACACACCGCTGCGATAAGGGAGTCGGGTGCTTTGCCAATATATACCAGAACTTCCGTGAATTTATAGCGCGGCCCGAGTACCGCGTAGGCTCTTCCTCTTGGATGTCACTTCCAAGTAGGCGAGGCCAGGGAAGGAATTTTTGTTTAAATGCTTTATACCTAGTGATTTTGGCTTTGTGTGCAAGGGTGAAAAATAAAAATCAAATAGTGTCACTACCAATTTTGATCAATTTTCCAGCCTAATTAAAGCTAGATGAGAAACATACAGCAGCAATGACAAAGAAAAAGTTCTTTTTAAGCACTTAAAAATGAAGTGTTTGATTTCGATGAAGACAAGTCAAACAGATTCTTTCCCAAATGCGATTAAATTCTTTTTAAGCACCAAAAATTGAAATGTTCGAATGTGATAGACAACAAACAAAGAATTTTTTTATTTTTTATTTTTTATTTTTATTTTTTAAAGGAGAAAACACCGTAAAAGAGAAATACCTGTAGACTTAGCTCTCCAAGGTGTGTGGACTTCAAAAAGTGCGTTGTTGAGCTCTTCCCCTCGAACAATCCACGAACAAGCAAAGTGCTCCGCAAGAAGAGGTTAAGCAAACACCAAACAAAATCCAGAAAGATATATCCGGATAACGGTGAAACGGAAATTTCTATTTCAAGGAACTAGAAAAATTTCAAGGAAATAAAAATTTCACATAAAGAGCAAGATTAAAACGATGAAAGGAAATGCTCAAGCAGAATTGATAGAAATCAGTGAAGAAAAAGAACAAAGCTCAAAACTAGAAAAGAAATGAACTTGCCAATAAGGGACTTTGGTTGGGTCCCACCGGGCGTGCCAGAATGTAGATCAAGAATTTCGCGCTTGTTACCTGTCCAAGTTAATGCACCAAACTAAACACAAAAACCCTGAAAAACTCCAATGAAATTGATACCTGATGGATAAGATCTGAAGATGTAGATGGATGAGGAAGCCGATGTAGATAAGACGGGCGCACACGAGCAATTCTACACAATAGATCCAAGTAACCTGCGAGACACCGATGCTTGAGCGAGAAAAAAGACACGTTAAAAGATATTTAGGTGGACTCCCGAGAAGCGGGTCGAAGCGATAAGCTTCCTCGGCGGATGTCGATCCACATTTTTAATTAAGTGAGAAAGCATACATGATAAAAGATGCGTAAAGGACTAGATTTTACGATCATGTAATAAAAAAGAATTTAGGCAGCGAAAAAAGCAACGAAAACGAGAAACTATGAAATAAAGTTGGATTTGTGTTACTCGTGTCCTTTTACTGTCTGCAGGATGATCGCATCGATTATGTAGAATCGGCGTCGACTGATGTGATCGGCGTCGATAATGTATGATCGGCGTCGAGTGAAAGTAGATCGGTCGATCGGGGATAGTGCGAGAAGATTTGGAAATCGGAAAGTGAAGGCGGATCGTTGCGTCTCTTTGGATGTGCGAAGTCGGTGAGATCTTTGAGCAGTCGCGCAGAAGGATCAATGGATATGTGCGATGTTGATGTGATAGGAGCAGAGTAACGGTGCTCCTCTCAGGGATTGATTCAGACAGGATCCGCTCTCATTTGATATACTTGATGCTAAAAGATCTCTCGTTCTCTTTCTTACAACCTGTGTCACTGTGTCGTGATCTGTCTCTTTCTCTCTCTCTCCGTTCGTGCGTGTGTTCTTCCTCTTCCAGAACTGAGTTCTGGGCTTCTATTTATAATCGGCGCCGCTCCTAAAAAATCGGCGCCGGACAGGAGCAGAACTCCCGAGATGGCCAAAGTGAACGATTTCCAGAAAGATAAGAGTTACCCCAAATACGGGAAATATCCCGCTTGGGGAAGAGGAAAAATAGGGGTGATACATAGATAGGATAAATGTGGGGTAGATAAGTGGTTAAGATACATGTGAAGAGGTGTAATTAAATATTTAATATTTAATTACTCACGGGTAAGATAAGATAGGGTGAATTAAACTTAGGATAGGTGTTTAAACCACAAATCGAATAATATCCCAAGGGGATAGTGGCGACATAAACGTGCCCAGGTTTGCAGAGAGAGCAAACACGCACTGGGACGCCAGATTGGATAATCAATTTTAGGTGTCTACACTAACCTAAGAAAATTCTATCTATCCTAAGCTAATGGGATACGAAAGGGGACCTATGAGCCATTGGCAAGTGGGGGGAAACTAAGCGGCGGTTCCTAAGCTTTTATTGGGATTTGATTTGATTTGGTTTTAAATGCAAATAAGTACTACCAGTTTGGTAGGGGCTAGTGAAATTTAGCGGAACCTACATGGAAGCATCACTAAGTTTGGAAATGTGTTTTGAAGTATAATTAGGTCTCGCCAACTACGAATGGTGGTGGTAAGGAAAGTTAAGTGGGAAAATTGGAATTAATATCATTAATATGCCTCGGGTTTGGCAAGCAAACCATCTTGGAAGGCATGCTACCGGATTTTTTTGGGGTTCTTTTGTTTTGCATGCTTCCTGATTTTTTTCTACATAGAGCTATCTGGTTCTACGAACAAACAGTTTGATCTCCACTTTGTGGCTATTTTTGAATTCTCTGAGCTATTTTCGGTTCGAGGAATGTATAAGTGGCATTGTGGAAAAATATTATGCTTGTTTGATCTTGCTTGGAGAAGAAGAGGTCTTGGACACTCAGCTGGAAGTTTTCTTCGAATCGGTAGAGGAACTATCAGGTATGATAGGCTCTACCCTTAAAGATTTCTTGCTTTCTTTTAAATGATTCATTAAAACAATTCTACTCACTGAAAATTTTATATTTGCATGTTGTATCTAGTTATTTACTTGCATGTATTCTTGAAAATTTATGTGGGTCTTTGAATGTGAATCCTTGTCTGTTAATAGTAGTTCTTGTGAACTCTCTCTGAACCTATTTTTAGAGGTTTGTATGTGATTTGTTTTGAACTCTGTAACTTAAACTAGTGGTTTTGTTTCTTTTATTTGAAGCTTGGCTTGTATTCAAAGCTTGTTTTTCTTGCATTCGAAATAATATGGAAAGAGCTAACTAGTTACTTGTTGGGTTCTGAATCTTGTTCAGTCATGTATTTCTTGAGTTGAAGTGGGACTCTGTAGTTTCTTGAAACTCGTAATGAAGCTTGAGATTTTTTTGAGTTTTATTGAGATCATGTGTTTGTTTTGGGACTGTGTAGGAACTATGTGAAGTTCTGAATCGATTGGTTGAATTTTCGTATTCAACGAATGTACCACTATTTAGTTCTTGAATCTTGAACTTTCATTAATGTTGGTAATGTGGCTCTTACTTGGGAT
Source organism: Taxus wallichiana var. yunnanensis (assembly GCA_018340775.1). Classification (NCBI taxonomy): domain Eukaryota; kingdom Viridiplantae; phylum Streptophyta; class Pinopsida; order Cupressales; family Taxaceae; genus Taxus; species Taxus wallichiana. The sequence goes on along the minus strand of CM031244.1, from coordinate 748,023,974 downwards.
TTGAACTACCCGAAAGGAATGATAACCAAATCATACCAACACAAGAACACAGATGTTGATCGGACACCACGATCTATAAGATGAAATCAATTCAAAGAGAATAACTTTACATAAAACCTTTGCAAATAAATGAGAAGAATATCATATATTATTATGGAACTCAATGAATTACAATGAGAATGGGCCTTGCTTATATAGGAAAGGAATAACAATCTAAGAACCAGTTAAGGTCGTAGATCAAGCCATAAATCATGGAAAGAACTAGTCAAGTCCATAGATTTATGAGAGAACTAGACATCAAGGATCTAGTCAATACCATAGATCAAGAAAAGAACTATACCTAACAACTAGATAATATCCCCTAATATCTAAATAAATAAAAAGAAATATCTACACACATAAGTGGGTGAGGATAAATACAATAAAGGTAAATAATGTACCTAGGTGAACATGAGCTAAGGTAAATACCTACTCTAACACCCCCTCAAGTGAAGCTAGGGACAAAATAGAAGTGACATGTCCACAGTATGAGTCTTGGAAACTAGGCATGATGAGGTACTCATGTACAATATATCCATGAAGAAATATCGAACTAAAAGAAGGAAAGAATCTTGCTAGAAGGAAAGAGAAAGAAGAAGAAGAAGAAGGAAGATGTTCTCATGAACACCCCAAGAACAACTTTCAAAACCCCAAGCATTCCACGTAACTCAAGGTAGCAAGATGATGTAAAAGGCTTCATAAAGATGTCTGCAACTGCTGCTAAGTCGAGAATGTACTCCAAGAAAAGAACTCCATCCTGAATGTGCTAACGAATGAAGTGGATGTGTATCTCAATATGCTTGGTCCACTGGTACTCAACTGGATTGTAAGAAATGTTAATTGCACTTTGGTTGTCACACCAAATTATAATCGGTGAATCTGTGGGAATATGAACTCTGTCAATAGCGCTGCAAAGCAAAAGAATCTATTGACTCACTATAACTGCTACCCTATACTCTACCTCTGAAGATGAAAGTGCAATAGCCTGTTGCTTTTTACACGCCCAAGCAACTGGAGAAGAACCAAGATAGAAAAGATAGCCAGAAGTGGAATTCCTGTCATCAATAGAACATGCCCAATCTAAATCTGTATACCCAACCAACTGAGTAGAGCCCCTAGTGTAGTGGAGGCCAAAGTGGGAAGTGCTATACAAATAGCGCAAAATCCTTTTTAGCACTGCCGGTGACTACTATGAGCGAGAATGTGCAAACCAAGATACAAGCCCTACTACAAATGAAATATCGGGGTGAGTATGGGTCAAGTACATAAGACTCCCAACCAATTGCCTATATAATGTAGGATCACAAAGTGGTGTGGTACATGTGGATGTAAGAGTAACTCCGGGATCTGAAAGCGAGATGGACTTGGCTTGCAATCGGCCATATAAAAGCACCTAAGAAGATCATGGGTGTACTTTTATTTGACTCAAATGAATCCACTGAATCTATCGAGAAATCTACAAACCAAGGAAATAATGCAATAGCCCCTGGCTTGTCATGTCAAACGTGTAGAAAGAGCCCTCTGAATACTCTGAATGTGGGAAGAAGAGCTATGAGTAAGTAACAGATCATCAACATACAAGACAAGTATCACAATATCCTCACCGACATGCTGAAGATACACTGTATGATTGGAGTGGCAACGAACAAAACCAGTAGATAGAAGAAAACAATCCATCTTCTCATACCAAGCCCAAGGGGCTTGTTTGAGACCGTAGAGAGACCTTTGGAGCCGATAAACAAGAGAAGAATCCTAAACAAATCCAGCCGGCTGCTCCATATATATTTCCTCTTGTAGATATCCATGTAAGAAGGCACTCTTCACGTCCATCTGGTATATGGGTCACCCCTATGATGCAGTAATAGCAAGGATAAGGCGTCTGAGAATCCATCTTGGCAATGGGTGAAAATTCTCAGAGTAATCAATACCTTCGACTTGTGAAAAACCCTTTACAACAAGACGAGCCTTATACTTGTCAATGGACCCATCAATTGCGTATTTGGTTCGGTATACCCACTTACACCTAACCATCTTTCTTCCTTTAGGAAGAGATACCAAATCCCAAGTATGATTCTTCATCAAAGAAGAATACTCAACTGTCATCGCATCATCCCACTCCTGTATCCCATGAGCCTTTGAAAAATATTGTGGATCCTCAGAAATTGCCTGACACAAAAGTCAGAACCTGTAGAATGTGCGTGATGATGCCTAGTGGGTGGAAGATCCTCTATGAAAGGTGTTGCCTCAAAAATTGTAGTACGATCCCACTTAGGCATAGTGACAACATCAGTGGGAATAGGATCCTCAATGGCATCTATAACCTCCTCATCAATATCCTAAAAGAAAAGATCCTCAAGATGAGATGAAGAAGAAGAAGAAGGAATGGAAGAAGATGAAGAATCATGAGGATTGAAATGCTCATCAAACTGAACATGTGTTCGAAAAATAACATCATGTGTATCAGGATCTAAAAGACGATAAGCTCTCATGTCCTCACAATACCCTAAAAAGATCAAGGGTTTACTCTTCTTATCCAAAGTTTTTCTTTTCTTCTTTGCACAAAGGCCCAAGCATGGCTCCCAAAGACTCGAAAAAATGAGACATCTCGGCTTAGTGTTGGACCAAGCTTCTCTCCGGAGTCAAATGCTCAAGTGCTCTGTGTGGTGTGCGATCGAATATAGTTAGCACAATTAACTGCTTACTGCCCAATAGATAGGAGGTATATCTCTAGAATGCATCATACAGTTAGTCATTTCCTTCAAAGTTCTATTCTTCCTTTCTACTAATCCATTTTGTTGTGGAGTATGAGGAACAGAATGTTGGTGAATAATGCCTTAAATTGCCAAAAATTTAGAAAAACTCATTGCTGAAGTACTCCCCCCATTATCAGTGTGAAGGTTCTTTATGCTACTAGAAGATTGTTTCTCGACCAAAGCCTTGAAGACTTTAAAGTGTGAAAAAACATCACTTTTGTACTTGAGAAAATAAACCAAAGTACGCCTCAAGAAATTATCAATAAATATAAGTGCATACTTAGCTCCATTGAAAGATGGGGTAGGAAAAACCATCAAGTCACTATGCACAAGCTCAAGTGGTGAAGAAGCTCTCTTAGACAAATTCTTAGGAAAATGATCTTGGTGTTGTTTCCCTAATGCACAACCATGACAAACTCCCTCAAGACAAGAAACTCTAGGAAGACCATCTACCATACCATGAATGCTCAACTCCTTCAAATATCTGTAATTTAGATGTCCAATTATGGTATCGAGCAAGAGATTGCTATTGACATTTGTCTGTAAGTTTTATTTTGCAAATAATTTTTTTTATATATTCATATATTTCGGGATTTGGTCGTATTTTGTTGTTGCATTCTTTTTATGCAAAATAGAGGTTTCCATTGGATCCGGAAGGTGGGAAAATCCTAAGATCGACTGTAAACTCAGCCATTTACGGAGCCAAGGAAAAAATGTAACTTTCTTTATTTGACTTTGTTAGATTTGCGAGATCTATATTGGGTTCTTTTAAGTGCGGCGGATCCTTTTCGGGTTACGTGCAGAAGAATTATGGATCTTTCCTTTTTTGGTAGGGGTCCATGGATGCTATGCATGGATTTACTATTTTGGGAAAATCAAAATCCTTAGCCCTTGGTCATATGGTATGGTCATATGAGGGCTTAAAGCTTGTGATTCCTACTAGTAGGTGCTTATCTTCAGCCCCCTTTAATTTTATTTGTGTGGTGAAGATAACAAAATTTATTTTATTTTAGTGGCAACTAAAATAAATAACAAAGCAAAATATTAAAAAGCTTGTATTTTTTGATCGGTAACTCGGTTTTGAGTGCCGTTTTTTGTAAAAGTGCTTATTTTTTCATGCTCTTTCCATTGGAGTTATTTATTTTGAGACTTTCACTATAATTATAAAGTGTCAAATATGGAGGAGTGTTGTAATCAATTGTGGATGTAATTTCGGCTAAGCCCGACGTCCTAAACTTTTGGGAGTTGTAGTTTGTACCTATCATGGATTCTGAGAATGATATGCTTTTATCTGAAGTATGTAGACTTCAAGAGGATATTGTAAAATTTGTGGAAGAAAATAGATCACTCAAGAAGTGAAATTCTCTTCTACAATCACTCATTCATGATAAGGATACAATAATACACTTCCTCTGAGAACAACCTTACTAGCCTACAACATCACCATCATATAGTGGACAACCATATCCATTCTCCTAGTCCACTTGCGATTTGTTGCTCTTGTACCCACCGACATTGATCTGCCAGTCTTTGAGTCTGAACCCACTTTTGATGCTTCTAAACCTTTGAGGCTTGTTACTACATGTTCTTCCACATCTATGCCTATTACAATACCACATGTTATGTATCCTACTTCTGCTCAGTTGCATGGATTTTTTAAGAAGCATACCACTGCATTTAGTTCTCACATGCTCTGTACAATGGGTCTCACTGGCGGAGTCATTGATAGACATTCATAGGGTATGGTTTCCTCTATTCCACATGTTAAGTGGAATTATTGTCATGACATTGGTTTTCGAGCAGATACTTCATTGGGATCACACATTGACAGAGCTCCTTTTTTGTTCGCTCGACTCTTTCTGAGGATCATGAGCAACACATGAGTTATGCACCTTCACTCAGGCTTGAGAAACTTGAGATTTCAGCTATCAGACATGATCAACCTGACACACATTCTGATGTTCTTTTGCATGCACCCATTGTGCATTTTGCACCAAGTCATATGCAGGCATCTTCTTCATCCATCCGTGTTGATTTGGGGTGGATATCTAATCACTCGTGGTGGCGACATAGGAATTCATTAAGAGGACTCTACAGGCATGGCTCCTCCACCATTCGGCCTCTTGCTCCACTTTTTATACCTTTTGCATTGTGATGCTTCTTGTTTTGAGCATTTTTATTTAACAGGTGTAGTGTATCTCTCTTGTTTGTTGAGAGATTTTGTATCTGTATTTTCGACACTTTTGGCATGTTGACAGTCTCTCTTATGGGGAGCTATTCTAGTGGAGCCCAGTGTTAGTTTTTCAGTGTTTGAGTAGTTGTTTTGACAACTCATACAGATTTGTAGTGCCACTCCACCCATTCAGCAGTATGGGAGGGTGTGGTGTTGATCTTGCTTCTTCGGGTTTCGTGTCCTTGCCTTGTTACCTTGGCTTTTCTTGGATCATGACACTCTAGACTTTTTGTCCTTTCCTTGCTGCTTTGGTTTTGTTCTTGGATCGTGGCACACCTATTTGCAATAGTTGATCAAATTATGTTTGGTTTTTTTTTGCACTTTGACATCACTCCGTTGTGATCTCCTTGTATGGAGCTATTGCAGTGGAGCCCAAAGTGTCGGCTTGTTTTTGAGTTTTTGATCGAGCACTAGATTGGACCCACAGTGCACACCAAACTTCTTCAAACATTGCACGAGGTTTTTGAGTTCTAACTTTTGGTGTGACAGCAAGTCATGCATCTTTGATACCAGGTAGTTAAGCGCGCCACCCCCAGAGTAGTTCTAGGATGGGTGACCTCCTAGAAAATTCTCAGTGTCACTTCCTCCTAATGTTGTTGGGCCTGATTGGGTGTATACTTGGCTCCATCGTGCGGGAGGGTATTGGCGTAACAACTAATTAACATGATGAGATCCCTCTCCACCATCAGTTCGAGCTTTTGGTGTGACGGCAAGTCATGTAGCTCTGATACCATGAAAGGAATGATAACTAGATCATACCAAGCCAAGAACACAGATGTTGATTAGACACCACGATCTATAAGATGAAATTAATTCACTAGAATAACTTTACATAAAACCTTTGCAAACAAATGAGCAGCAATATCATATATTATTATGGAACTCAATGAATTACAATGAGAATGGGCCTTGCTTATATAGGCAAGGAATAACAATTTAAGAACCCGATTAAGGTCATAGATCAAGCCATAAATCATGGAAGAACTAGTCATCAAAGAACTAGTCAATTCTATAGATTTATGAGATAACTAGACATCAAGGATCTAGTCAATATCATAGATCTAGGAAAGAACTAGTCTATACCATAGATCAAGGAAAGAACTATACCTAACAACTAGATAATATCTCCTAATATCTAAATAAATAAAAGAAATATCCACACACATAAGTGGGTGAGGATAAATACTATAAAGGTAAATAATGTACCTAGGTGAACATGAGCTAAGGTAAATACATACTCTAACACTACCTTCTCATTTATAGTTTGTTGTTAATGTTGGTAATGGAATTCAGTTTTTGAATTGAGAGTTGTTGTGACTTTTTAATCTTTTTTGAATGGAAGACTTTTACTCCATTATTGTATCATTGTTGAACCACCATATATTAAAGAGAAATAATTATACTCTTTTGGGAACATTCTACAGTTTGTGACTATACTGTGTATTTCTTCTGAGATTTGATGTTGGATTTGAGCTAGGTGAATGAGAATAGGTCTTCATTGGAAGGTTTGCATGGAAGTGGGTTATGTGCTTGCTTTGACTGTGCATTCGGTTTTGAATTCTCCTTTGGGAACTAGTTAGAGAATTTCTAAGTTTATTTATAGATAATGAATTTCATTTCATAGTATAAATGAAATGAAATTTGGATTGGGCCCTCCATGGTTTGGAAACTTTTTTTGTAGGATTGACTGATAAGTTCATTTCTGAACTTCTCTTTTATTGATTCTCTCCCGAGATGGGAATTTTCCTAGGGATTGGTAAGAGACTTATTTTATTCAGGTATAGCTTGGATTTTTAGTAAGTTGGTTACTTAGACCTTTTGAAGTATAAACTACAAAGATACTAAAAATTGTTAGACCTTCGTGGAACCTGCTTTTTTCTCTGCTTGGGCGAATTGGGATTCTTGTTGGTTGTTGCCTCTTATTTGTGAGCTCCTTTTATTAATATCTTTGACTGAGGCAATGATGTGAGTACTAAACCTTATTCTTTTCTTCAGATGAATTGTGTCTGAGGAATAGGTATGTATCGAATTCTCTTCTTGGATTTATATGGAAAGATGAAGCATACTATTAGGAGTTATGTTGTAACTAACTTCATTTGCTGCTTGGTAAAGATGAATGTGTGTTTCTATGGGTTAGGGAATAACTGAATGACAAGACTTATAGACTGTAAAAGTGATTGTTAGGATCAATTAAGTTTTGTGATATAAATATGATGTTGCACATTATAATATGTTCCTTTCTTAAAAGTAAATTCAAACTTCATAAATTGTACTTCTTTCTATATGTTATTACTTATGATTATGTGCATGATGTGTTTCTATTGTTCCTTAAAAGAAAAATTGTTTAATGAAGCAATTAGTGGAATGCACTTTACTTTAATGCTTAGTGCTTATCATGCTCAGTTCATTGAATTAACTGACCCGTGCTAGCAATTTTGCAGATGGACATCGTAAGTGATTAAAGAAGACAGGAACTTTCATGTTGTATTGGGTTATTTGATTTTGAACCTTATGTAAAGAGTTTTGATTCATTCTTGAATTGTATTGAAAAAGAAAAGTTGTATTCTTTTTGGATTGAAGGTTGTTTGTTATACAACATGCCTGAAATACTTAGTCTTGTAAATGAAAAAGTTTTAAATGAGGAATTTGAATGTTGAAGATTTACTTGTATTGGTTGTGTAAACTATTTAATATTTATGAAGAAGATGGAATTCCTATCTTGATGATATTATTCATATCTGTCATATGTTTAATTCAGATAAACTTGATAAATTAGATAAAAGGGAATTAGTTTAATCTCCCTTAATAAGATGCAGCTTGTTAAGTTGCATAAGTTAACAATCTTATCTAAAAAAATTCTAATATAGTATTGAATGATTAAGATATATTTAATGGAACTTATGATATTGTTGTCCTATTTTGGTTAACTATTGTTAAACTAAATAAATGAACATTAAAAGCAATCATGAGTTAAAGGAATTTCTTTAATGCTTAATGGATTCAAGTATAGAACAAGGACTTAAGGAGTGTTGGATTAGGGTTTAACATAGACGTTGTAATCTATTTTATAATCCAAATTAATTTAACATTAATAACCTCCTTGGGGTATGTACATCATGATGAGGTAGTTTCTGTAGGATGCTGGCACATGCCAAGCTGGGCAGATTGTTCCTTCGAGAATACTTGGGTCTTCTCGAGGATACAGTGTTGCAGTTGACATGTGGTAACACCCTTCTACATTGATCATCTAGATCTACACACAATAAGGACTTAAACTTAGTTTTCTCTAGGTCAAGTTAGTAACATGTTTGGGATAGGGAGTAACTTTCAATAACTCAGGGTACTTTGGCACATCCGGTTGACTTAGGTCAACCGAGTATGCCCCTTTACCCTAAGTCATCGAGAGTGTCTTCTTATAATAGACTATGTTCCTAACCCGGGCTAAGGTTGAACCTTGGGCAAGTGGACTGGCGGTAGTCAGTAAAGACCATTCTAGATAATAGAGGAGTGGGGTGAAGGATGTATTCCAAAATGATGAGTATGTCGTCTGGGAATAGTGACATACACAGTATGTTGTAAATCTTTGGCCAAAGTATCACAAACTACTAGTTGTGTTGTCCTATGTCACCTAGTTTAAAGCCACGTGATATCAGATGAATATTGTTAACAAATATTCAGGTATGTTCTTTAAAAATATCACTCAGTACCCAGTTTAGGGTGAAACCAAAGTATACGAAGTATACGATAAGTATTCAATACTTAAAGTGAAACATGAATAGATCGGTAGGTAACTGAGACATGGAATGAATAGATCGATGTATCACCGAGTCATTTACATGCAGCATATGGTTAGTCATTTGTTATGAGATTGATTGGCATTGAATGTGTGTTCTAAATAAATTTTTATTTAGAACAGTGAACATTATGTAAAAAAAAATCCTTGTTTCTAAAGTCTTAAAATGGGAATGTTACAAGTTTTGTGCAATAACTCTACCAAAAATAAGAGATATCATATGTTTTTTCCACATGCATGTCCACTAAATAACTTAATGGAACCCTTCCAAAAATTATTTCATCACACGTTGGAACCAAACATGTTGAGATTGAGTCGGGTAATATTTTGAATATAAACAATTTGGTTGAAGAATGACGAATAAGCTAAATTGTTTGATGTTTTGAAAAATCATACTAGAGCTTTTGTTTGGGACTACAAAGATATGAGAGTAATCCATCCAATTATTTGCACTCATCACATTTATACTAAAGACATTAGACCAATTAGGCAACCTCAAAGAAGGATTAATCCAGTCTTAAGAGATATAGTCAAACAAGAAATTAAAAACTATTACAAGTAGGTTTTATCTACCCTATCTCAGATATTCAGTGGGTGTCTCCTCTTGTAATTGTTCCTAAAAAGAACAAAAATGGATATTTTTTGTTGACCACTGAGGAACTAAACAAAGCCACATTAAGAGATTATTTTCCCCTACCATTCATAGATCAATTCCTAGACAACCTTGCAGGTAAGCAAAGTACTTTTCCTTCCTGGATGGATTTAGTGGATATAATCAAATCAGAGTTGTTGCTGAGGATCAAGACAAAACTACCTTTACATGTCCATGGGGTACCTTTTCCTACAGGGTATTACCATTTGGATTATGTAATGCTCCGACAACTTTCCAAAGAGTTGTATTAGCAATTTTTGTAGACCTAACAAATGACTGTGTAGAGGTATACATGGAGACACATTTGATGATGCTTTGAGGAATTTAGACAGATTATTAACAAGATGTGAACAACACCATCTGTCTCTTAGTCATGAGAAGTGTTTAATGATGGTTGATGAGGGGATTGTATTAGGACACCACATTTCAAAAAGAGGAATTTAGGTTGACCAAAACAAAATTAGAATTATTTCAAACTTACCTATTCCTCAAACTCCCACATATATCAAGTCATTTTTAGGGCATGTTGGATACTATAGGCACTTTATCAAGGATTTTAGTAAAATGGTTGCTCCCATGTTTAATTTTCTTACCAAGGACTGTGAATTTATTTGGGATGAGAGATGGTTGCATGTTTTTGAGGAAATCAAAGAAAAATTAATCATTTCCCCAATATTGAGAGTACCTAATTGGAAAAAACATTTTCACATTCAAACAGAGATGCCTCAAATAACTACATTGTGTGAGTTTTGGGACGAGAAAGATGAAGAAGGGAAGATGTATGCTATTTATTACCTCATTAAAAATCTTACTCCCGCTGAAATAAATTACACTACCATTGAAAAAGAATTTCTTGTTGTGATCTATGAAATTAATAAATTCAAACATTATATCACTTTCTACAAAATATTTGTACATACATATCACTCAAAGAATTAGGTACTTAATGAACAAACTAGTGGTTGGAGGTAGGATAATTAGATGGTTATTACTTTTACAAGAATTTGATAATACCATAGTAGATAATCTAGGGAAATCTAATGTGGTAGCTGATTTCTTGTCAAGATCAGCTACTCAGGAGAGCAAGATCCAATTAAGGACAACTTTCTAGATGAACAATGGTTTGTTATTTCAGTTGATACACCATGGTTTGCTGATATGAAAAATTATCTTGTAATATGGAAGTTTCCTCCTTATTTTAGTAAGAAACAAATGAAAAAGTTGATCAAAACTAGTGCACAATTTAAATGGTTAAATGGAATGTTGTTTAAATGTGGTCCTGATTTGGTTTTACATAGGTGTGTGAGAGAAGATGAAATATTTGACATACTGAGGGCATGTCATGATGAACCAAGTGGAGGACACTTTTAGTGAAAAGAATATCTCACAAGATACTTGGCACTGGCTATTATTGGCCATCTCTATACAAGGATGTGAAGAGATATATCAAGTGGTGTGATCCCTATCAAAGGATGGGATAGCCAACTTTTACCAATGAAATGCCTCTGCAACCTCAAGTGGTGATTGAACCATTTGAAAGATGGGGTTTGGATTTTGTTGGTCCCTTTAGCCCTCCTTCACAAGGAAAGGAGTACATTCTTGTGTGTACTGATTATGTGAAAAATGGGTAGAAGTACGAAGCTTTAACAAATTCCATGAAGAAGCATTTTCGATTTCCTTTTAAAGCATGAATTATGGTAAATTTTGGCACACCAAGAAGTATAGTTTTAGATCGGGGCCAAAATTCATGTCTTATATGATCCAAGCCTTCACAAATGCATTATCAAATCAATCATAGGAATTCATATCCATATCACCCACAAGCAAATGGACAAAGCTAAAAAGTAACAAACAGAGAATTGGAAAATATCCTTACCAAAATAGTCGAATCAAGTAGAAGAGATTAGGTAAAGAGACTACATGAAGTTGTCTAGGCCTACAATACAACTTGGAAGACTACAACAAGATTTTCACCATATGAGTTAGTCTATGGTAAAAATCCCTTGTTACCTATTGAATTTGAACGCAAACATTGAGGAGAGCAGCTAAAATAGGTATTAAGTTAGATGCAACACAAAAGGAAATAATTCTTCAACTCAATGAGTTAGATGAGTTAATGATGGAAGAAATTTAGAGACAGAAATAATCCAAGATCAAAGAAAGTAATGGCATGACACACATATCAAGAAGAGGCAATTCAAGGTAGGATATTGGGCACATTCTTGTTTGATTCTAAGTACCAACAATTTAAGTTAAAATTGAGAACCAGATGGTTGGGACCCTACCAGATTGAGCAGATATTTGACAATGGTTTTATTGATTACTTCCCATTGATGGCGGAGAAGGACACTTTTGGTCAATCGACGTAAGCTAAAACTTTATAGAATCCTCCTACTAAGGATGAATTTTGTAGGTAGATTGAAGCGAGACAAAGAATTTGATCATATGGAAGAACCCAGCTTCTTCCAAAATGATCAAATAATTAGATGGATAAATCCAAAATAAAGGGAAAAGAATGAAAACTAGTAAATGGCGTTCTCTTCACCAAAAAAATATATAAAAAATATAAAAGAGAAGAGAATGAAAACATGTAAATGGAATTCTCTTCCCCAAAACAAAAATTCTCTCAGAGATCAATTAAAAACCAGCAATGGTGGTTGATCTCCTCAATAAATGGTTAATCAAAAATAAAAGGAACTTCTTTGAAATCCATTGTCTTCTCTAACCATTTTCCTTTCTTTCACTTTTAGGAATGATGAGTCATCATCATGATGGAGGGATCATGTCATCAAGTATGGTAATTATGTCTTTAACTTATTAAAGGTTAGATTCATATTTCACACGTGTGATTGGATTTGATTTAAAAAGTGGTATGATGAGTCATCTATTGTACATTATGATTAAAAGAGAGTAATCATGAGGGTGATGTCGGTGGAACAAAAGTGGCGGCATGTTTATAATGATCTATCATTTGTGCGGAATAAACAAAGTAAAGAAGTAGTTGTAGAAAAACTTCAAGGAAGAAGTAGAAGAATTAAATTTGCATTCTGCAACTAAGCACAATAGTTCGCAGCTAAACCCATCCGTTCCACAACTAAGCAAAGATTTCTGTAGCCAATCCGAGTAGAGAAATAATTTGAAGGAATGAATCTAAATCACTCACTTTACCATGGGGATTAAAAATAAGTTGGAACCTAAGAATGATACCCAACTTCTTGCAGATGAAGAAGTGGTAGATGTCTTTGAATAGGAGGGATGGTTGGAATTCCTGAAAAATTTTCTCGAAGTATAATGACAAATTGGTAAGAGAATTCATTATAAAATTAGAAAAATACAAAACAAAGGTTAGAAATATTGTAATTCCTTTTTCTGTGAAAACAATAAGCAATGTATCTGGTGTGCCAATTGTGCATGTCCCAAATTATGTCAAATGGACCTTAAAAGAATTAGTTGAAACCCTTCTAAAAGAGGGGGAAACGGAACCCTAATATATTTACAACACTAAGTAAATCATAAAAGGGGTTAGAAGGGCTAGCTTACCTAAACCCTTTAATAGAGTGGCGTTTTGGATAGTCAAGTATTTAACTTGTGATGGTCAGTTTGGGTCAGTAGGAAGAGAAGTTTTGAAATGCTCATACATCTTAGATATGGAGCTACAAAAATAAAATATATAGTAAACCTTCCAGGGTTTCTTTTTGACTCCATTCATACAATGGCCCAAAGGTATTATTGGGGTGTTAGAATAATCATACATCATGGGTTAGTTCATTTGGTGTGCCAACACCATTTTCTTGCAAAGAAAAATGGAAAAGAAATATGGGAGAAATTTCTTAACAATTTTAAGCAAAACCCTGATATTATCAGGAGAGTACTATCAACTCTTTTTCCTCCTACAATTAATTTGGAAATTGGTGCCGCTACAAAGGAAAAGAAGGAAATATGTGGGGAAACTATACCAAAAAGGAGAAGATCTGGAAGAATAATTAAAGTTGTAGAACCTACTTTACCTTTAAAAGAAACTCCTTCCTCTACAGCAGCTACATGAGAGCTAATATTTGTCTCTGACACTGACAGTTCACCTAGGCAAGAGCAAGAAGTGAAAATTAGAAGAATCTCTAGGAGGAAACCTATTTCTGAACATATTAAATCTCCTCAAAGAAGAAGAATTCATAAAAGATCTAGAGAGATTCTAGAGGAAATGAAAGAACATGACAAGTTAGAAAAATAAGTTGTTTATATTTTGGGCAAGATGGCCATGACTCCTCCCTGGACCAAGCCAAACCGAGATGGAAAAAGAAGAGATATTTGAGGAACGGGTTTTTAAGAGTTAGGTGAACCAAAGAAAGCATTATCACATGAAGAATAAGATTTGGAATTATGGAGATGGAAAGGGAAATTTCCTTTGGTAGAAGAGGAATGATTAACCCCAAACAACTTTCAGAGAGAGAAGAGAAACAACAAAGTTAGACAGGCTATGTTCTTGTCAGAGCGAACTCATTATCAAAGAAAAGGATGAGGAATTGAACTTCCTCAAACTCAAGTTAGAAAGAGCAGAGAGATGCTCATTAGGAACTAACAACTCATCTTGCAGAAAGGACTGATGAATTAACAAGAGTTAAAACACAAGATGATGGAGAAAGAGGAAGAATGTAAAATTTCTAGAAGACAGATTACTATGTCAACAATCTCTACACATGGACTGAATTAACTTATTGGCCACTCAAGCAGTCATGGGATGATACTTACAGGAACTCAATGAAATCAAAACATCCAATGAGGATTTGAGAAGCAAGATGGAAGTTGAGAAGAAAGCAAGAAAGGAATGGGAAGAAAAGTTTTACAAGGAAGAGGGAGAAAAATTTAAAAGTCTTGCAAAAATACAAATGGTTTGCATAATGAGTGAAAAATTGCTTGCATGCAAGAGACCTTCTCCTGCATATAGTGTATTTTTAGAAGAACAATTCATTTGTGGAAATTGTCAAGAATTGCATGTGGCCTTCCACATGAAATAAAATATGAATCTGAGTTCATGACAACCTATTCTTCAACCAAGACAGAGAGAAGAATCTTTTCTACGAATTCTATCTCTCGTAATTTTATGCTAGAAAAAGAATGCAGGCTTCATGATAAATTTGTATGTGGGAGAAAGCCAGCTTAATGCATTTATTTCTATTCTTCAAAATTAGGTTGCATGGAAGGAAAGGGATGTTGAGCATCTAATGAAATCTATCTCATCTTCTCTCTGTATGAGGACTCATTATGGTAAACCATCTACTTTTGTTAAACATTTTAGAACTTATGCCTTTGATAGACAGTTCAAGACACATTATCTTACCAGTTTATAGAAAAGTATTGATGCCTTTACTTTTTATGAGGTGGAAAATTTTGAGGAGATTTACGGTGGATGTTTGAAAAGATGGAAGCTTCTTATAGTTTCCTTGAGGAGAAGGGAAGTAATATCTCCCAAAAAATTGATCTAGAGTCTGGAAAGAAAAATCTTTATGCACACTAATCCCTCAGATCAATGAAAATCACAGGGGCATATGGATGGGAATGAGAACAAGGCCTCCCCTTCTTCTTGCTCCCATGTCTCCATGGAAAAATAGAGAACCTCAAGATCCCACTCAATTTGAGGAATGGAAGAGGAAAGTAGAAACATGATCAAGGTATAGTGTTTTTGAACTAAAACACTGGGATATTCAATTTCACCATTTGACTTGACCAACCAATGGACTACAAAATACACAACCCAAGGTTTGAAGAATATATTTTGTAAGAGGACTTACAAACAAGTAAGTATGGGGAGATGATGATGCTGAATATGTCTTGTTAATGTACAATAAATGATCGTATTTTACTCTCCTTTTTATCAAGATTGATTGCATTTTTGACTTTTGTTTGATCTAATATAAGTTAGGATGTAATTTTCCATCTTTTAATGATTGTAGTTCTAACATTTAAGAACTCTGTAATTCCTAACTAAATGCTTTGGAAATTTAGTTTTATAATAAAACGGGTCACAATCAAAAAAGAACAAAGTATGAAGCGATCGGCATGTTTTTCAAGAATTGGTTTCAATACGCCTCGGTTCTGGAACTTCTAGACTTAGTTTTGGAACTCCATTAAGCATTTAGAAGCTCTACCACTTAGTTCTAGAACTTTTGGACTTAGTTCTGGAACTCCATCACTTAGTTCGGAACTTTCAGACTTAGTTTCGAAACTCCTGCATGTAGCTCCATAATCCTCACAGTTAGATCTAGAATGATTTCCTTTAGTTCCAAAACTTCTTCTCAAGTTCAAACCGATGAGAATTTATTTATTCCAATAAGCATCTAGTGATTTACCAATCAATGATCCTTTTAGTTAGGATCAGATTGGAATATTTCAATTCTTCATACTCACAGATCTAGGATAGCTATCATACAAAGCAAAGACGTATAGCCATGATCCAATTCAAGCATCTATTTTGGGCATGATTCGGTTCTATCCGAATCGGTAGGACAGCTTATGGTTCAGAATACACACTGTGGAAGAAGTATATATATGCATACTTTTAGATAGATAGTAAGATATATATAGATAGAAATACATATGTATACATTGAAAAAGGTGCAAAAATATAGAAAGAGACAGTACGTTTTTGTAATGCGAGAACATTTTATCAATAAAATAGTCATTCCTGTTTTGAGACTATATTGAGTTGTAAAATCCTATTTCAAAGTGGAGAAAGGGCCCACTCTTCCAAGAACCAGGATCTTCATTTTATTGGTATTTATATTTCTAGAGCAAATAGTATAGATCTATTAATTCTTTAAATGCTTTTGATTACTCAAGTTGAAATCTGTCGTATACTTGTTCCTGCATGTGTTCTAGATTAGATTCTTCTTTCTTTGTAATCAAATTTCAGCATTCTCAAATTGTGTGTTTATTTCTAAAGAAAGTGTGTTTATTTCAGTAACGATTGTTTACTTATAGCAATCTATTCCATTCTGTAAATGTATTTTTATTTCAAGCAATCTATTTCTACAAAGAGTGTTTACTTCCAGAAAGTTTTCATAGTTTGATTTCAATAAGGTTTTAGCCAAGGAATCCTCAAGACATTGAGAAAATCCCCTAGAAAATATAAAAAGAAACAACTACCTATAATCAATTACTAGATCACTAAGATTTCTTATTGCATATAGCTTTGGACACCACCCCTGGTTTGAATATGACATCAACAAAGAGTTGATTAAATGAAGGGAATAACGACACCCATCAAGGAATCCCTCCTACAAAAGAGTGTGTCAAACCTAGCTAAGGGCCCTCATCCGAGAAAATAGTGAGGCCCACTAATTTTTACCTCGTATTTCGAAGACCAAAGGTAAAAATAGTAAAAAATTAACATTTTTCACCTTTTACCATTTTGCCACGTGTCATGTTCAGATTGGATTGTTGACCAATTTTACCACATTTCAAACTTGAACTTTGACCTGCGATATATTTCATGTATGAGATCAATTATTTGATTTCCACCATTCAACGGAAATCTCTCGAGACACTCTACAAACTTGCAATGGTTTGGGTATATTTAGGTAAAATTTACATCTAAAAAATCCTCGGATCAAGGACATATAAAGATAGAACTTCCGTACCTAGAAAAAGAAAAAATATCTACAACAATAAGACAACATTCCTCTGAAAAATATTAGATTCTTATAACATAACCATGGATAAAATGACTTGGTGTGGTATATGTAGATTATGGGACCAACATAAATAAGATACTTGTCTATTTATGGAAGAATCCCCACCCAAAAACTAGTTGATGTATTGTATAGCTTGTGGGTCATTCAAACACTATCATCATACATGTCCTATAGTTGATACTATGGAGGATTTGAAGGACTATAATGCCTAAAGAGTGATGGAAGCTAGGAAAAACACAATACCAACACATCCACCACAACAACTAACCACCACGGTACGGTTCAAGAACCCCCCATGGTACAATTACCAACAATAACCACAATACCCAGGATGTCAAGGAGGACAACCACACTATGGAGGAGGATATCAAGGAAATAACTACAACCCTAACTACCAAGGGTATGGTGGAGGATATAGAGGTGGATATAGAGATGGCTCTTGGGGCGAGATATAGGGGTGGTTATAACAATTATCAAGGTGGCAGGGGATATCAGGGATACCAAGGAAGATATTACCAAGGATATGTTGGTGTGTATTATTTTCCACATCATTAGGTGAGTCATCTCACTTAGGTGAGATCGTAGGTCCACGTGTCATTTAGGGGTCATCATGAGATTCTCTTACACGTCGTCAATGCGTCATATGTGTCATTGGGAGTTACACTTCTATTATGGGAATGTAACTCCCCCTCTCCACTCGAGTTGTCATGATTGTAGCACTAGGGGTTACTCAACACCTCCTATATGTACACCCCTTTGGATCTATGAGATAGAGGAGAGTTTGTGGATTGTAACGAGGTTTTTCCCATGTTTCAAATCTTTGCATGCACATTCGGTTGATGCTTGCTCCTCCCGAGATCTCTTCATTGTCATTCACATGTCTGTTGATGTGCACATCGTCTCTCATGATCCTCGCTTACAATTTTTGTACCCTCTTACAGGATATGAAGGGGTGAAAACCAACAACAATCACAGAATGGACCATAGGAAAGGAGACCATTGAATTGTTACAAATGTGGGAAAGATGGAAACTTGTACGTAAATCACAATTGAATAAGAACCATGTGGATTATGTCATGAACAAGGAATACATGATTCCTTTAGTTGTCCTAAAGTCACACTATTCTATAGAAATGGCAAGACAAAATCTGAATCTTTAGGGAAAGATACGTAAAATAATGTACAACATATCACAAGAACACCTATGGATGAAGTAGAATATCCCGAAGGCGAAAAACAAAGAAATGGAAAAGAATCTATTTCAGGGAAGGGAAAAATAGAAAATAATAAGGAAAAAGAGGATGCTAAACAAAACTATTTCAAAAGGAAAACTAATAAGAAAGAAGAAAGTGACAAAGAACAACTAGTATACATAGCAACAAAGAACTACAAGAAGCGGCTTAAAAAGGAACAAGACAATGAAATGAAAAAAATTATCAAACCACCAAGAGAGGATGATACATCTAGTGAAGAAGAATGGAACCCAAATTGGTTCGAGACCTAAAATTTATGATAAAGAGGTCACAAAATTAAAAAGAAGCAACAAAGAAGGCTCAACGTGGCAAAGAAATGGAAAAAAAAATTAGCAGAGGAGATGACTGCTCTTATAGAAATATCTAGACTAACCCTCGTGCATGGGTTAGTGGAAAAATTGAAACAATTTTATAAATATTGGAATAAGGAGGAGAAATTATCCAATGTACGGTGGATTGAAGCCATGCACAAAAAGAAAAAGAGAAATTTATTTTGCACGCAAATAACATGGTAGAAATCTTCCATGTACTTAGACATTGAAATATGTGATATCATAATCACTAAAATACTAGTGGATCTAGGCATGGATATAAATATCATGTCAAAATCTACTTGGGATAAACTTGGAAGACCCCACTTGGATGCCACAAGATACGACATTAGTCTTACGAATGGATCAAGGAAATCCCCAGTAGGTGTATTGTGGAATGTCGAAGTTAATTTTATGGGGATCAAAAAAATAATAGACTTGAAGTCATACAAAAATATTCCAAGAAACCCACATATAATGTCATCCTAGCACTTGAGTGGTTTTTTACTACAATGGTACTTTGAATTCTAAAGAAGAAGTTACACTTGAATTATATGGGATCCAGTTCATGTACCACTATAGACAAGAATGAGTGTGGCATGGGGTGAAGAAGTATGACATGACACTGAGGATGAATATTTTGATGACATGCAAGGGATCTATACCCTCAATAAGCTAGAAAATTTTGACAAATATTTTGAGCCAAATTCAGAAGGTGAAATTTCAGTTCACAGAGAATTGACAAATGAAAGCTCGAACCTTGTGGTAGAAGCTTCCAGGTACATGGATTTCCATAAGCCAAAATAAGGAAAGTGCATTACGTAAGAAGATTAACACCTAGAATAATTAGACTAGAAAATTACTAGTATGAATCTATGAAATAAATAGAAGAAATATATTGGCCCACGAAGAATAATTCCAAGAGGAAGATGAATATTACTTTTTAAAAGAAGAAATTAAACCCGTAAAGGACTACCACAAAGAAGAAGAACCAGAAATAATATTTAAAAAAGTATAAAAATCAAGCCATGGGGCTTCCCATCATACCCTACCAAAATTTTCAGGCTTCGGAGACTTGGAAGGCTACTTAGAACAAATGGAGAGAGTATTTCCAAATGAAAAATCTCGCATGGAAGCATTAAATAATACATTGACTATCAATGTCACTTGTTGGTGGGCTACCCACAAACTAAATATTACACATTAGAGATCATCGGTAAACCTCCTCATGATAAGGTACTTAGAAAATGAAGGGTATTACGTGGCTATTCCAGAATATACGGGTGAAGGATACCCACAAAAACACACCAAAATATGTTTGAGACATTGGAAAATATGCAAAGAGACATCCTCTATAATATGAATCCAGCTTTTCATCTCGACATTGGGGCTCCCACCTAGATCATGGTATATCTATCAAGAGAGAAGAAAAGAAACAAAATATTAGAACCAAATGGTGATGGAATTTTGTCACACCTTTAATTTTTGGGATGTGGATTTGAACATATTAAGAGCACTCCAAAAGATTAGAACATTCATATTCTTAACCATAGAAGATGGCACAAAAAAATTTCAAGGGGTAACAAAAATCCAAGACTATAAACATAAACTACAAAAATACTAGCCAATAAAAGTAAAAGAAATGGCATTTTGTTTTACTACGAGAAAAACATGAAAAGGAAGAAAAACCATAAAATTTGAAACACAACACCACATAAGGAGAATGGGAAGTGGTGGAAGTTAAGATAGAATATGAACAATATTTCTAACAACCACAAATATTAAGAAATGGAAATATTGGGGTTAAAAGAGAAGAAAAATTGTAAAAATAGAGACTATTGGTCTAAATAAGAAGTAGCTAAAGTGGTGGAATTACTTAGAGAATTCCAAGACATATTCCCAAAATATTTCAATGAGCTACAAGGGATCAAAGAAGAAGCATGCATAATGAAAATTTAGATAAAAGAAGGAATAAAACCACTCAAGAAGAGACCATATAGGTTGAACCCTAACCTAAAAGTAAAGTTCAAAATTTAAATAGGAAAAATTTTGAATGCAAGTGTTAAACCATTTTATTTATGTTTTGAATGTGACAAAACAGAGATAAGGGTGTGGGTCAAGGAGGAATACATGTTGTGTTGGTTTATAGGTTGATGCGCGCATTCGACTTCTCAAGTCGATGATGACCGTGAGAGCTTCCATTTGGCTAGGAGGAACTACCTAAAATAGAAAAGAAGACCACTAAAGAAGAGTTAAATAATATATGATAGTGGACTTCCTAGCGTATGCTAGATCCAGGAAGTGTGATACTTCCTAGAAGGTTGTTAACCCACTGTTTTATAAAACAAATTATGAAGTAACTGAAATGTGTACATAAACGAATCTAGTGATAGTATTCTAATTTGGGTACCTCATATCACTATCAAAGCATCGATCCAATTAAATACTAAAAAATATGTGGGTCAAGGTCTTCAGGTTAGGTTGCAGGTTGTTTAGGTGGTTTATAGGTCACAGATAGGGTCTTAGCAAGGTTGGGTAAGGTGTTTGGGTTGTCTTGGTAGGTATGTGGTTGTTGGTTTATGTAGTGCCCACTTCCCTTTGACATCTTTTGATACTAATCATGACACTATAGACTATATGATGGACATTTTTATAGTTTTGATTTAGTATGATGTTAGATGTGAGACCATGGATTATAGCTGACTTTGATTATATACTATGCATGATGATTATTAGAGACACTTTATACATTGATGTTGGACATGGTTATATTATAGATGTTGTTTGGACATGTGATATTTGATATTTTGAGTAAACCTAGAAAATGGAAATTATTTAATGATGATATAGTTGATTAAATTACAAATGATATAGTTGTTACTTTGATGTTATTGTGATTCATTTATATAGATGATTTTGGAATTATATTTATATTCATTTTTGATGTTCTAATATGGCCATGAGGATGAAGGAGGTATTTGTGTTTTGCAGGTTAAAATATCACAATAAACATCGGGGATTGGAGACCAACCACATTGGAATTCTAGATGAATTCAACAAGGTCACCATGGCAACTGTATTTGTTTGTGTATGTTCATTTGTGTTAGGGATTCCCATGGGGGGATCACCTTTGAATGTGACCAAGGGGCTTTGTGTATTTTATTAATGTGGTTCCTTTTTATTATTGTTTGCATGTGTTTATTTTGTGATGCTTTTACCCCTTTCATTATTTTTTTAATTGGGGAGAATTAATGTGAGTAATCATATTGTTAAAATAAATAAATCAATCAAATTTTGGATATAAGAAAGTAATTATAGAAGTTGTTGGTTCTTGTATTAAATGTGGTAAGTGATGTGTAAGTATGTGTAAGAGTTGTGTAAGTCAGATTTTGGAGTATGAAACACTCCACCTCCTTGGAAATTTGAATTTGTCCTTGGAGGCTGATTTTGAGGCTTGTGGGACAAGTAAAACTTGTCCCATACCTCTTAATTTTATTTACCAACCATACCTATGGTTGGAGGGTTGATTTTAGACCTTTTTAATGCATTTTGGGAAGACAAATTGTAAGTTTTAATTGCACTCTTCTTACATTTTATTAAATTCAGTCCTTTGGGGTGGGCTTTTGGAGTGTGTAAGTTTATTTGTCATATTATTCACCCACCTCTTTATTGTGATTTGGAGAATGAAATTGACTTTTGTGTTGGAGTTGAGGATGTGTGATGTGGCATCCTACATGGATCCACCTCATCCTCTTCTCTTCCCTCTTATATAAAATTGAAACTCTTTGCTTTGTTTTAGGTTTTGAACTTTTGGAATGCTTCTTTGGGGAAAATTTTCCTTGGTTGTTTGGAGCTCTTGTTGATTTTGGAGGAGATTAGAGAGCATTTTCTTACTTGGGCATTATTGATTTTGGGACTGTAGTAATTTGACATTGAAAGCTTGTTGTATTGGAAAAAAATCTACCATGGAGAGGTAGGAGCTTAGCTCTTCATATATGCTTTTATTTCTTTTTATGTTTGTGTGAATGGTGAATGTTTTGTGTGTTTGTTGGCTGGTTGGGTAGACTGCCTAGGAATGGTGTAGGAGAAGGCTATGGGGAATCATTGAGGGGGCATAAGGGAATGCCAGTGGCATCATAATTCTTGTGGAGGGAGTTTGGGATTGGGATCCACCATGGAAAATAAATAGCTTGCATTTCTTACTTGTGGGGGCATAAGGAAATTTGTGGGGGCATAAGGATATGTGAGATGATTTATATTGGCGGTTTGTTACAGGTGGATACCCATTTCCCATTGGGAGGCATAAGCAGCTTCCCCCATAGTTCTTGCTCCTTTGGCTTGTAATGAAGAAGCCTAAGTTTTGTTTGTTGTCTTTCATGTGGTTGCAAAACTATTGTTTTGTTTTGGACTATGTTTTTAATTTGAAATGTGCATGTTGAAAAATTTTTGTGATGTGGAAATCGGTTGCCATGAGTTGAAATACATTTCTTATTACATTGTGGTTGGGGCTCGGGGGCCAATGAAGAAGGATGGATTCTCCTCTTCATTGGATGTCTTGGTTGGGTGGAGAGCGTTGCCTTTCCCCACTCCTATTGTGATCAAATTGGAAGAAAGAAAAGAATTTATGTTGTTGTTCTGGAGCAGAGGAGAAAGACAGTTTGAAGTAACTTGTGTAATAAAATCCCATTGTAACCTTTCCCACTTTGAAGTGGATGAATTTGTAAATGTTTGAAATGGAAATATGTTGTATGGATTATGAAATTTGTAAAGTGAAATGAAAAAGAGATAGACTCTGTTTTTGCTTTGAAATAATGTGAAGGAAATGAAATTTGTATGATGAATTTTGAAGTTTGAAAGATTTAAAGTTGTATATTTGAAGTCAATAAAGGATTGCAATATTTTCTTCATTTGCATTGTTGTTTTGAATTGGAACATCAAATTGTGATTGGAATCCCTGTTTGGAAGGTGGAAAAAGAAGAAACACGTGAGAAGAAATTTGTATTATTTTGCCTTGTTTAAAATATATGATTTTGGAAAGGATAGAAACTGAATTTCTTGTTTTAATGTTTAATTGAAGAAGGAAAAACATTTAAGGCTAGCATGGAATGAATTCAATGTTTCATTGCATGGAAAAAGAGATAGTTTAATCTTTGTTTCTGGAAATGTATAAGCTCTTTTACTTCACTGTATACCTTGCAAAATTCCTTAATCAAATGTTCAAATAACCCTGCAAATAGATAAGAGGCAAGTGAAATAATCAATTGGACTTAATGAGGTAAAAATGATCCCAAAACCAAACCTAAACACTTAAGGAAATGTCTTGAAAACCTTCCAATCAAGCCAAGGAAAATCTGCAAGCTTTTTGTTGTTAAGAGAAACTTGTAATTTGAAATGCAAACCAATCCAACAAAATTACACTTGCAATCTATCTTAACACTTTCCTAATGGAAACCTCCATGTCTGTTTGACATGTTGAAGGAGAAAGAATGACAAATTTGAACAAAATTTATAAGTTAAAATTTACTAGTTTGCTTTTAAAAATCCTACAGGCCGTTTTCTTAAAATTTACCCCTTAAAATTTTTCAAAATCTAAAATTTAATTATCTTTATTAAAAGAGGGCGTTGAGAGCTTTCCAGAAAGTCCTTGTTTGCCCAAAACTAAGCTCTCTATCAAAAGTTATGCCCCTCTGAAGTTTTCCTTCCTTGGTGGGAAATTTTGGGAAAATTTTCCTTAGCAGGCCCACGGCCCAAATTTTTCCTTAAAATCCTTAGGAAATTTTTGGGAAAATTTTCAAAATTTTCTCCGCCACCCCACGCCCAATCGGGAAGCTATCACGTGGCCTCACAAAGCAACAACGGAGGCGCGGCACCATTTTCTTCCTTTACACTTTTAAAAATTTTGGAAAATTTTCTTAGTTTCCTCCACCAACCCGCAAAACCCACAAACCAATAGGATGCGCCACATGGCTCGATGGAGGTGCAGGAGGATTTAATACTTTGAATTTTCTACCCTTAAAATCTTAAGGTCGAAAAGTGCTTGATGGCCCGTTGACCCGTGGCCAATAAGGTGATGACACGTGGCATCATCTGGGATTGGCAGAGGCACGTGGTAAGTTTTGCCTTTGCGCTTTCTAACCCAAAAGTCAAAAAAATTGCATGTTACCCCGCAAGTCCGGTTTTCCCCGTGCCAACCTGAGCTTGACACATGTCCTCTTTAGACCCATGAAAGCGTGGATGAAAACATGGTTTTTACCCCTGCATAGGAAAAAATTTCAAAATCCTCCCGTGGTCCACCAACCCACCTTTTTGGGCAAATTTTCACCCCAGGCCCACAAGCCCGCTCTTGGGGGAAATTTTCACCCCAAGGCCCGTCGGCCCATAACTTGAGTTTTATGAGGAGTTAGGAGGACTTATTTATATCAATGGAAAGGTGAGGAAATTTCCTATCCAATGAAAATGATTTAGGAAAATTTTGAATGTGTTAAGTGTGAGAAAAATCAAGTTGAAACTTTAATCCTGTTAGAGAATGGGTATGGTGAGGTTTTTTCCCTCTGAACCTGATTGAATCTTTAACCGAGTTCTAGGAGTGGGTAAGTAAGAATTTACTCTGATGATTTTTATATATGTATTCTTTTCCCCACTGTAATTTAACCCTGCTCTTGTCTTAGATCTTGTGGAATTAAATACCTTGGGTATTTAATTGTTTTGGTCCTTAACCCTAAAAATTTTAATCAAGGAATATTTAGCTAAAATGTCAATGTAATCAGTGATTAAACAAATCCCTAAGGAGTTTTGAGCTAGGTGTAGACTTATTACACTTGTTGCTTTATATTGTGGAATTAGTAATTATTATAATGGGAAAAGTTATCAGTTGAATTTAATTGTCCTTGAGACTTTGGTCGTTAACACTTTAAAAAATTATTCCATAATTTTCTAACTAAACCTAGGTTGTTCATAGGTCTCAAGTGGGTTGTTTTAACAGTGTCACAATTTACACAATGTTGGTAGACACATAGACCGGTTTCATTGAGGTATGACCGATCACGGCTTGGGTAGAACCAACGATGGTTATAGGTAACATGTGCATCGGTAGAGGTGGGCTGATAAGACTCAATAAGATTTGTTAGTGGGGTTTGAGCTAAGGTCAGGAAGAGATGACAGAGGGCATAACGAGGTATATGGGGATCTTAGGAACACTCATAAATATGTAGGGGTTGGGTATAGGTTGTTTTTATGATGTGGATGGAGGAATGGTTGGGTTTATAGAAAGAAGAATAGTGGGGAAAAGGGAATGCAAGTAGGAAATGACAACAAAGGTGACAAAAACCTTTAAAACAGGGCAAGGCTAAAATAACACAGGTGATAAATGTACTTACTGGTGTTGTAGGTCCAATGGCTATGTGATGGTGATGATTGATTGGTGGGATGGAGCTTGGTGTTTTGTGGTACTTCCCGAATGTTACCGTGAGTGCAATACCTCTCGATCTGTCCTGGTGTTGGCTATGGATGTCTGTAGGTGTGAAAAAACTCTAGTTCTACTTGCATGTAGCTCTCTTCTCTCCTCCTCGATTCTAGAATGTGTCAACCTCTCTAACAAGGTTCCCAAAGTGAATAAATGGTAACCGACATCGGTTTTGGGTTGACCGGCATCAGTTAAGACAGGATTCCCTAGGTTTACTAAAAATGACAGATTTGGTAATCATTGGGGTGAAATTTGTCCTTCCTTCGCAGATCAAAGTGGACGTTATTTTTTTAATGGGCGGGAATGTGGTTATAGGAATAATAGGCATTGATTTTTAGGGTTGAGTTGAGTCCTAGCTAGTTATGGAAACATGCTATGAATAGGTCTATGGTGAGGTGTGCATCCATTTAATTAAAGTAACTAAATTAATAAATGGAGTGAGGATGAGTGTTAATTTAATTGTAAATAATTAGATTAATATTAATGTGGGGCATAAGTGTCATGGTTAGGTGAATGTGCTTGAGTTGGTTATTCGAAAGGGGACCAAGGGAGTGTGACCCAATTTTGGTGTCTACAAAGAAGGATAATCAAAACAATGATCAGAATGGATAATTTTGATGCAGTAATGGATAATTTTGATGGTGGTCCAAAACAATAAACTGGAGAAATAAGAATCTTTATATATTACAAGGAACTCAACAAGGCATGTGTACATGACCCTTTTCCTACACCATTCATAGAAGAAGTATTATAAAATATGATGGAAGAGAGGTATACTCATTTACTAATGGTTTCTCTGGTTACCATCAAGTCAGAATTATACCTAAAGATCAAATCAAAACAACATTTTTCACCGAATGGGGATCCTTCATGTACATTATCATGCCTTTTGGACTAAAAAATGCACCCTGTGGTATTCAAAGAGAATAATGATCAATGCATTTAAAGAATTTATACATGACTTCCTATAATATCTTGATGACTTGATAGTATATGGAATCTTAAATAATCGCATCCCAAGTCCTAAGATTAATGTTCTAAATATGCTACACATTACATATCTCATTAAATCTAAAGAAATGTATATTACTTACACCTTTTGAAACATTATTCGGCCATATAATTTGTAAAGGAATTTTTATTAATCTATTAAAAACATCATCCATTGTAACACTTTCTCCACCAAAAACACAAAAATATGTAAGAACAATTTTTGGGTACACAAACTATCATAGAAAATTCATAAGGAACTATGCGTAAATCAAAGGTGCACCATTGGAAGAACTATTAAAGAAAAAAAGAAAATAAGTAAATAGAATGGACTAAAGCATGTGTGGATGCTTTTGAAATATCAAGTACAATATTTTGCATGCACCCATGCTAATATTCATGGATTGGAAGTTCCCATTTCATGTTCATATGGATGCTTCATGCATAGCAATAGGAGAAGTTCTAGCACAACCACGGGAAAAAATGGATCATCCCATAGTATTTGCAAGCCACAAACTACCCAAAGCAGAAAATAACTACTCTACAACATAGAGAGAGAGAGAGAAGCTCTAAGTATGGTGTATGCACTCCAAAAATTTAGACGTTACTTATTAGCAACACCATTTATATTCTATATAGACCATGAACCCGTGAAGTACCTTCTAAACAAGCTAGTCCTATAAGGGAGAATATGCAAATGGATAATGTTATTCCAAGAATTTGAGTTAATTATTCCATTCAAGCCATGGAAGTTAAATAATGGGCTAGGTTATCTATCAAGGATTGAAATGGGAGAAGATGCAGGCCCAATAGATGATGAGTTCACATGATCACATCTATTTAGGATAGAAGCAATACCTAAAGACTAGATGATGTAGCATTTTTATGACCACAAGAGAGTTTCCCGCGGATTATATAAAACAACAAAAAAGGAATCTACTAAACCATCCATTTCCATTTACATTGATCTAGGTTCCATTATATAAAAAGTTACAAGATGAAGACTTGAGTCGGGTAGTCTTGGAACATGAAAGAAAGAACATCTTAAGAGAAGGCCATGAAGGGATAGTAGGAGGACATAATGGAGGGATGTAAAGCAAAGAAAATAATGATGGTAGGACTATAGTGGCCCACACTTTTCCACAATGCACATAAATATGCCAAATCCTGTGATATTTGTCAAGATGTAAAAACCTAATTCTAGAGATGAAATGTCCCTAAGACCCGTACTTTCATTATCTCCATTTGAGAAATGGGCAATAGATTTCATCATACCCATAAAACCCACTGCAAGATACTCATAGGCTATATTTGTCATTATAGGCATAGAATATCTCACAATATGGGTAGAATACATGCCTACAAATGATTGCACGAAAAATTGTGGCCAAGTTTGTATATGAAAACATTATTACAAGATTTGGATGTCTATTAAGCATCACAAGTGATCAAGGAAAACACTTTGTGAATGCAATCATTAAATAACTGTTAGAACATTTCATGATAAACCACAATAAAAGTACTCCTTATCATCCACAGGCCAATGGCACATTAGAAGCATTCACTAAGTACTATAAAAATTATTAACAAATATATGTTCTTACAGAAAGAAGACTGAGATTTAAAAATACCAACAACACTATGGGCATACTGCACAAATTATAAAAGGATAACAAAGTATTCTCCCTTCCATTTGGTGTATGGTTTATAATTGTGGTGTCAATCAAAGTCTTAAAGTGGCGTAGCTTTTGGAAGAATGAAGAACCATTAGTACATGAAAGACTCATTAAATTGGAGAAACTAGATGAAAAAATATTCGTAGCCACATACAAACAAACACAAGAAAAACATAGAAAGAAAGCATGACATTATAGGAATTGCTAACATATGTAATTTGAAATAGGAGATAAAGTATTATGGTATGACGATAAATGGAAGATACCAAGTAAACTAAAAATCGATGGATAAGACCATACATAGTGAAAGATATTTTACCCTCCAAAGCCATTAAACTACAAACATTCCAAAATATAGAAATAGAAATTTATATCAATAGAGCGCAGCTCAAGAAATTCCATACCATGGACTAACCAAACGATGGAAAAAATTTGAAAAAAATAAAAATATAATAATATATAAAAATAATAATAAAATTCGTCCTCTCTAAAAACTAGAAATTCAAAGGAATTGATGAGCAGGATGGCAAAACCCACAAAGGCACCCTCTCTACCAAAAACAAGTAAAAAGTAAGAGAGATATAAAAATAAAGTAAGAAAAGAGTAGAAAAGAAAGCAAAGAAGAAATAAAATAAAGAAAATAAATCAAGAGAAATTAAAAAATAAACAAAAGAATGAAAAATAAAAACCCGAGGAAAATCCGTGGAACAAAGAAACCCGCACATCAAAGAAAATAATAAAACCACGAGGAAAGTTATGGAACAAAGGAATCTAGTGAAAACCCCGAGAATGAACGAAGATATATATCTATGGAAGAAAGGAGGGGAGAAAACATGAGGAAACAAGGAAATGACATAAATCTGTAAGAACCCACAAAAGAAGAAAAAGGATAAAACAAACAAATATAGCAACAAAAAGCCGCAGAACAAAGGGCACCCTACGAAAAAAAGAAGATAAGAACCACGAAGGAGAAGATAACCTAAGACATTTGCGGTCAAAGCAAGTTAAAAACATAATCACATGCTAAAGAAATAAATACAATAGAGGTGAACACAAACATTATAAAAGGGTAAAGCCCATAAACAAATAACTCACACTTGCGAAAAAGAGAACCAAGGCCAAGAGTTTGAACAAAGAAGAAAAAGAGATAAAAATGACTAGCGCACAATAAAAATAGACAGAGAGCATTACGGAAAATGAATACCCCCACCATTGTCACACAAGAAGACCATCCAAATCCAAAATTCCATAAGCATACATTAAAAATCTATGCTCCCATACCTTGTGGGAGCTTTCTCCCATTCCCCATATAAGGTCGTGCATGTCCGAAACACACAAAAATATATCCATTATTTTGGGAAATTTATGTTCATAGTGTGAACATATAATTTGAATACTAGTATTATTTAATATATAAATAATACATGAGTGTGCAAATAGTTGTAATTCACAACTCATATATAGGGGTGTGAGAGATTCTCTAGGAGAGAATAATGCTTGAGAGATAGTAGGGATTGGGTGAGCCATGACTCCTTGATTTAAGGAGCTCATTGAACTATTTATATGTAAATCATTCTCATGTATTATTATCCTGAATGAATTAGATTGTAATATTTTCATATTTGATGTGTTATTACAGTGCTTTTATTTTTTCAAACCAAACCAGAATTAATATCTGGTATCAGAGCGAGTCTGATCCTTTGCATGATGGAGTGAGTTGAGATCAACGGCTTGCTCAAGATATATTCGCCATATCATATATGTATCATCACGCTTGAGCCAGTACTTGCAGGTTGTAGACGTATGCACACGTGGGTCGGACTGTGTTTGGTGATTTAGACGGTAGACCAACGTATATTATCAATCGATCTATGACTATATCATCTATATTCACTCGATTCATTTCTCCCAGGCTTGACAGTGGTATTCAATCCTGCATACGCATGGCATCACGACATTATCACTAAGATCCGTTTTGTAGTGTTTGCATCAGATTTTCCTTTGAACTGGTATATTGTATTGATGGTTGTGCAACATTACGTTGACAACTACATTTTGGAGCTCGACCCCACCAAAGTCCTAGCAGACCTTCATGATATTCCAGGCCCAATCTCTTCCTCATCAGTCGACGATCTGATCCACTCATCAGTACTACTGATTTTACTTTGAAAGCATTCATATCAATGCATTTACTATCCTTGCTTTACCAGTGAGCACGTGGTGGTATTCGGATCCAGAGTTTGATTATGTGATGATCTTTCAGACTACTCATAGTGACATGGTTCAACGCATCACCTTGGCCAAAGTTCGACACGTTTCTCACTCGATCTTGTTTGAAGAAATCCCTGCTCGGTTCTATTCAAATCTATCAATGTGCGTCTCAGGCCACCCTAATTTTTTGCATGGACCGTGGTATTTTAATTTTTTGAATAGCTCTCTAAGAAATTCGGGAAACTCAACCCAAATCCTGTGTAACATCTTTCTATGCATCATATTTGTGGTTTCCTCCAATAAAAGTGGTAATTAGTTATGTTACGCTTTCTTTTTTGGATTAAATTAAGTATCATAGGTTTAAGTTGATTTCTATATTTAGTCTTTAGATAAAAAAATTTGGTAGAATGTTTTAGTCTCAATTCAATTGTTTGTTTTTACATGTGTAAAAATATAGTAGAGTAGTATTTAATAAATTTGTGTCATGTTATTTTGGATAGTAATTTTTTCATATTCTCACCAAAATTTGTTTATAGATAGTTTATCTAAATCATTTTATGATTGTTAAAAGTGTGACTATTATAGTCTCATTTTCAAATTCTAAATTCATGTCATTTTCTTGTTAACATTAAAATTCATATGCATCATTATCACCTTGTCTAAATGTATCATTGTTAAGTTTCTTATCAAAATTTGATTGTAAGTTAGAGCCAAAGTGTCGTCAAATTTTTGAGTTGTTGTCAAATTCGAGTCATTGTAAAATTTGTAAAAATGTTATTAAAAAATTCCTTACAGACACATTTTCGATGTTACCCAATGTCCAAAAAATAAGGGTTTCATATTGTGAGAGGGAAGAAAAAAATAAGCTTAGTGTGGAAACAAATGTGTTTCATGTTTACATTATCTTTGAGTTAAGCAAAGACATACAATGGAGGTTGGATGCAATGGATGAAGGAGACATTTTAGAGACCTCTCGTCAAGCACCATCGACAAGGCCGTAATACTACTTTGATGGCTATGTTTTTTTCAATTGTGTTTGGTGTGTATGCTTTCAGCATGTGTGGTAGTAAATAAAGAACATATGGATAATTCATGTTCATAGTTAGGAACATATTTTCCTATATATTGTTCCCTTTTGTAAAATGTGAGTGGGAAAATATGTACTGCTATGGAGTGGTTGGTGGTCCACTAGAAACCCAATTTGAGAGTTTATGAATCTCATAGAAAATCACACACATAGTGGTTAATAGTTCCACTAGAAAACCTATTGGAGTTGATGGTACTCTTTTAAAACCATCGTATTGTAGAACATGAGCAGTCACTAGACATAACTCACCCATGTTCATACTAAGGGGGTGAATGTTAGGAAATTTTTCTTCATAGTGTGAACATATGGTTTGAATACTAGTATTATTTAATATTTAAATAATACATGAGTGTGTAAATAGTTATAATGCACAACTCATAGATAGGGGTGTGAGAGATTCTCTAGGAGAGAATAATGCTTGAGAGATAGTAGGGATTGGGTGAGCCATGACTCCTTGATTTAAGGATCTCATTGAGCTATTTATATGTAAATCATTCTCATGTATTATTATCCCGAATGAATTAGATTGTAAAATTTTCATATTCAATGTTTTATTACGCTTATTTTATTTTGTCAAATCAAACCAAATTAATGCATTCAACTATTGTTGAATATGACCACACCGGCTTGAGGTTGATTGACAACTACTTCTCCGAAGAATGAGGAAACGAGAACAATCAAGTATAAAAATAACGTGAAGGTAATCGAGGGCCTTAACTTGGATGTGTGGAGTAGGGTCCCTTAATTTTCAATGGTCGACAATATCATTAGGGTTCTCCTCATCCAACCGCATAATGAGATGTTATATCCGGATCAACCACATCAAATTAATACAATAGTGATGGAAAGATTAATGCGACTATGGTTCAAAGGGAGCTCAATATTATGAAATAAGAAAATTCCTAAAATTATGTGGTTGATGGGAGTTACAATGTCCAAAAGGGGAGTACAAATTAGAGAAATTAAGAACAAGGTTTTGAGGTATTTAGTTAAATCCATTTGCTTGAAATTTTATCATACTAATAAGGAAGATGGTGTCCATGCCATAAGTGTAACAATAGCATTAGAAATGATCATGATCCAATTTGAGTATAACCTATGTGAGTTTCTTACGGCCGAGTTCCATGAAAAACAAGAAATATTAAGGAGGGGAAACACACTTTCTAGTATGGGTCACTCCTCCTATGTTTATCCATGTATTTCACTAACACCCTACCCAAAAAAGTAGATCAAGTTCAATGGGACCAAAATAGACCCATAAAGCAAAATAGATATTGGCACATATGAACACTATGTCTCAAGTAGAGCAAATTACTTTTTTGATTAGGTAGACAGAGAACATTTAGAAATTGGTTGTAAATAATGCTATGGTTTTAACAATCAATAGGAAAATTTGAGAAGGAATTTTTTCTTCATAGCAGATATTGACTATACATTCCTTTGGCCCTTCATCCCAAGGATTACCCACATTTCCCCATTACCATATGAAGCATCAAATGAGCTTGTGGAAATTACAATTCAAGCAATCAAAAACCTCCCAATTGATAACAATAAACTAGAGCCACCAAACATTGATGATGTAATTGTTGAAACCTGGAAGGAGTTTAGAAAAAAATAACTTCAAGAATTTACTCAATATGGATTAGAATCCTCAATGCCATTAGACACACTAGTAGGGCAGGAAAAAGGAAAAATAAGGCCCAAGATAAAATAGGTCCAAAGGCATGCAAGAGGAAGAAATCAAAACCTAAGCAAAAACCTCCTCCACCAACCCCAAGTAAAAGGAAAAAATCTAGGGTTTCAAGGAAATTGGTGCAACAAAAAAAATCAAGTGAATAACTGGAGTACTTGAGTGAAGATACTATAGAAATAACATAATCGACACATCGAAGGACCAAAATAAGAAATAACAACCCCCAACAATTTGAATTTGGTTCCTCCACATAACAAATTTTCATAGTGGAAGTAATCCTTCACTATTTAAAAAGGTTATCACTAATATTATAAGATATCATCTATCACCTCCCACACTCCTTACTAAAGGAGAGATAAAAATAGATAAACCTTGAGGAACAAATTATACTAGAAGAATTTAAAGGAGAACTCAAACAGATAAGGAAGAATAAAAAGAAGAAATTTGTGGACAAAAACTCGCATAAAGGAAATACATGAACTAATGAAAATATTAGAACAAGAAAACAAAAATAAAAAACAAGAAATACTAAAGAAAAACTGCAAAAGTCTAGGAAAAGTCAGAAAAATAAATATAAAAATATGAGGAGGAAGACAAGGAAGAAGTGGAAAAGACTAAATAGGTAGAGGAAAAGAGGGAGCAAGATGAAAATAAAAGGAAACACAATGAGGACAGGAAAAAGAGCAAGAAAATGAGGAAAATAATAAAAAAAATAAAGAGGAACAAGAAAAGAAGAATAAGGAAGAGGAGGAGACAAGGAAAGAAGAGAAAAAAAAAGGAAGAAGAGAAAAATAAAGAAAAGGAGAAAAAGGAGAAGGAAAAGGAAGAGGCGAGGAAAAGAATAAAGAAGAAGAAGAGAAAATAAAAAATAGGATGAGGAGAAAAACAAGGAGGAAAATGAGAAGAAGAAAAAGAAGAAGAAGAAGAAGAAAGAGGAGGAAAGAAAGAAAGAAGAAGAAGAGAAAAGAAAAGAAAAGAGAAAAAATAAAGAAAAACAAAAACATGGAGAAGAAAAGAAGAAAAAGGAGGAAAAGGATAAACAAAGAGAAGTAGAATGAGAAAAATAAAGAGGAAGAGAAAAAGAAAAAATAGAGTAGGGAAAAGAACAAATGCAAGGTACTTCAAGAAAATATACACTATTGGTATCTCGTGGTTCCACTCAAAATGGGCCTCCACGGGATTCACTAACATTAATCAAATAGTAATTACAATAGCAAAAAGAGGCATAAAGCCTCCAACTACAACATGGGTCAATGGAGAAAACACAAGAAGGGTACATTACAAACGTAGAAAACTCACACCCGTGCAGAAATCTACATGCAGCACACTCTTAGAACAAAGTGCTAAAGAAGATTGGATGCAAAGATGTGTGGACTTGGAGGAGGAAATGAATAGAATGATAAACTTCAAGATGTAGCTAAACCCCAAATCATTGTAGATTCAAAAATCCCATCGAGAAGGTAAAAAAGAAAGCATTAAAGAAAATACTAGAAGAAAACTCTAGCTTGGATGAGACTATAAAGATGAATATCGCACTAAAGTCGTGAAAAATATAAGGCACAAATCATATATCCCCAAATCACAAAGAACCAACAATCGTGAATGCAGAGATTGAAAATTCATTGAAAACATTGGAAACATAAATCACAAATGCATACACATATTATGCTTATGCCATGGGTTGGTCAGGACTCACTCGGAAATAAAAATAGAGTTAGACAACTTATAAAAATATTTGAACAAAGAATTCACATAGTATGATGTCACCAAAAACACAGAGATGGCAAGCAAAGACAATAGTTGTGACTTAACTACAAACTACAGCACAAAAGACAACAGAGGACTGAAAAATTGTGGATATGGAAGAATACAATACAACTATGGATAGATCCATTATAAGGATGCAACAAGAGATTGCAATAGTGTGGAAAAGATATACTCAAATCCAACTAAAGTAGACATCCATGGAGATAGATCTCATAATTTAGGAAAATACTAAAATACAAATGTGGCTAGAAGAAATCAAACAACATCGTATGGCATACATTTGAAAGAAAAGTCATAATATATTATGTAAAGTACATTATAGGTGTGGCTCGCAAAATCATAAGGAATATTTGTTGGAAGTCATTATGTCCTATAAATCTAGTCAAGTGAGTTAATCGGGAACATCTCCCTATGTCATACATCTAAGTTATGGTAAGGTGATACTTTTGTTTTCTAATGATAAATTAAGAGAATAAAGGACTTCAAGATATACCAAAGCATAACTCACATATAACCCAAAAAAAGTAACAAGAATTAAACAGGGTTCTTCATCATTTAGTTATCTTGAGAATGAGACAACATTTGAAGTCCGAGGATGTTGTTGACAGGGTTCTTCATCAATTTTGGAGACTAAGGCATAAATAAAGAAGAAGCCATGGAACTCTATAAAATCAGCAGACCGCTATAAAAATCTCCAAAGACTACAAAGATCCATGGAAGCCTACCAAAAGCTTCCAAAAGAGAAAAACAGAACACAAGGTTGAGATGATAGAGTCACAACCAAAATAAGTGACTTTTGGATAATTAGCATAGTAAGATATTTATTGTAATTCAATGTAATAGATAGATATCATCATCATATCATATGGAGATAGATAGTGTAATAGAAATAGAATGAGATAATAAGAATGAGAAATAGATAAGTAGAGAGAAAGGAGATAGAGGAATAAGTAAGTAAAGGATGTACCAAGAGTGTGTGAGATGGATGTGAAAGATATATGTAATAGTTATTTCGAATGAATAAGAAATATATTTGGTGCAATGAGCAATGTGTATTCTGTTATTTGAATTATTTATGCTTAAATTTATAGTCGAAGTTGCACTCTAGTGCATCCTTAACAAGAGGAAAAATATTTAACCCTCACATTAATGTTGTTTCTTAAGGTCACAATATAGGTCTGCAACTTTATGAGTGCTTCATCTACCGGAAGTGCATGTCGATGTGTGTCATTCATTTTCACTCACCGTTATAATGGATCGTAAACTATCGAACCCTAAAACCCTCAAGTGTAAGGAGTTACTACAAAACAAATTTAGGTGGGTGTGTGTACCCTAATACACTAATGATGTATTAACTACTCGAAGAGAGATAAAACCACACATCGTTCTCCTAGCATGTGATATCTAACATAGAGTAATCAGACTTGACAATTGTGTTTTGACAATGTTTTTCTTGAGTTTCACACTTTCTCAAATACTTGGGAAGAGTCACTTTTTTTCTTGTAGAATGAAGATGGAGACTCTTATACCGAGAAAGACACTTCAAACCAATATCTCAAGGTTGCTTCCTTAATGGATGTGTATGAATTATTTCATATTTTAGGGATATTTGGGTGCCTTTAGTGTTTTTTTTACATGAAGAGTTCTTAATGTGCCATGTTATCAAATGAGGTATGATTTACTTACTTATATATGCTTGTGAATTTTTATGTCATTAAATTTTGACCAAGGGGGTATATTTGTTCATGATGATATTATAACATTGAAATAATTAACTCAAGACATGTCATTCCAAAACCATACAATAGGGTCAGGATTGACATTTTACAATACCAACCGAAATTGACATTTTGGACCATGTGGAGAAAAAAATATTTTGATTTTCATGGGTGGCCTAAGCATGATTTTTTATAGATTTATTTTTTACGGTTAAACTTTAGATACTAATGACATAGAGGTGTGTAAATATAAACAAGTGTATGAAGTGATATCAAGGTGTGATAAGCAAGAGTGAGGAGAGTGCATTTTTCTAAGCAAGTGTGCAATGTCAAGATCAACGGTGTCAAATGATAGATTTCTAAATTTGAGTCTTTATATTTTTCCCCCTTTAAGTATGAAATGAAATTGCATGCTTAAAGGAAAATATACTTGAGTGTGTAGACACATTTATTATTCGCTCGTAATAACTTTGTTTTGCATTATCCTATTATGTTGGTGTTGGCATACTCCAAAATGAAACCTGAAAAAGAAAGTGTACTCAATGCCCAAGATAGGAAAATGAGTCATAACTCAAAATGTAATGAAAGTAATTTAAAGAAATATGCAACCAAAAAATCCAAAAGAGATACAAAACATGGAAGGAATACAGTTTTTCTCATGTTCTTGTGCAATAAAGATTTTGGATTTGTTGAACTTTGATGGAGAATTGGGGGTGATCAGTCCCCAATTTGTGCCAAGGAGAGGTTAATGTGTTATTTTTACTAATCCAACACATGAATGTCGAAGTGAAGAATGAAAAAGATGAGGATCCAAAGAAACCCACCAAGGAATAAGATCATGTATTAAATTCATTTAGTAACTCGATATATTCCCTAAAGTGCAAGAGGATAGGAACGTTATGCCTACAAGAGAACATATCCGCTTTGATACCTTCTATAACCCAC
Source organism: Taxus wallichiana var. yunnanensis (assembly GCA_018340775.1). Classification (NCBI taxonomy): domain Eukaryota; kingdom Viridiplantae; phylum Streptophyta; class Pinopsida; order Cupressales; family Taxaceae; genus Taxus; species Taxus wallichiana. Next base: position 747,985,703 of record CM031244.1, on the reverse strand, counting down.
GGACCATACCGCTACTAATTGATATAAGCCCAATTTTATAAATTAAAACACATGATAGAAAAGATAAATAATTTCCTCCATACTTTTCCCATGTGTCACACAACTGAGTAGAAATTGAGTAGAATTTATTGTGTGTTGAAATATTAGTGGAGAAAGGAGACCTATGCACCCAATGTGTCCAAAACAAGAAATGAAATTGAGTACCATGGAGAAAGAGAGAATGAGAAACTTTATGTCCCTGAATCTCCACCAAACTGAGTCAATATGAGTATGAAACCATATGAAAATGTTGTACCAGTGATGAAAAAATTGAGATTGTTGAAATATTTGATTAAAATGCCCCTGCGTAGAACCATATAATAGGATCAAAACCATTTGTACAGTCTTGACCAAGCTATACATTTGTGTAGTTTTTGTTGAATTCTGTATTCGAGTCCAATTATGAGACATTTTTGTCTACCTCTGCATATGTCAATTCCCAAAAAAAAATGCATGTCTATTGGAAATGTAGAATAAAACCTGGATCTTTTCCCCACTTTTGAGGTGTGTGCAATGAATAATTTGAGCACGCAACTCAAAATAAAATATGTATACATGTTTTTTAAAAGTTGAGAACTTGTGTATAACCTCTAAAACATTGAAGTGGTGGCCACCAAGAAGAAATTGTATCTGCAAGGGGGATGCACATGATAGAAACCATGGCACAAAATAAGAGCAATAAACAATCAAAGCATGATAACTATAACGATGGTCATGCAACAAAACAATAATAACAACAATAGAAAACCATGTGTTAGTAGAAAATAAGTGCATATAATGTATAAACAAGTGAAAACATGTCAAACAAGAGATACACAACCACACACAAGGCATGATGCCACAAACATGTGACACCCACAATGCCACAAGGTAAATAAGGTCATTTGACCACAATCGGTAGAAAATAACCATACACACACACACAAAACTAGCAAGCATGTATGAAAAATAAATGTATCCAGATGTGATGAAAATCACATAGAATATGATATAGAAGAGCTAGCGAAGCAATAATTGTAAGCACTACACAAGACACATGTGTTATTCATTTCAGTCAAAAGATAGCAAATACATAATATATATGTAACCAAGCGTAATGAGGAAAGAAAGGAATTATAATGGAAATATAGCACCTGGATGTAGTATGTGAAAGTTGATGCCCCTAGAGGTTAGCATTCTGGTCAAAGGGGAGGCCATAACCTATCATCATGTATCACTCTTTATATGTCATGAATCATGCTAAATAAACCATGTGAATGCATGTGTGTAAATAATAAATGTTATTTATCAAACTAAAGGAATAAACAACATGTATAATGTAAAGTGCAAACAATGTATGCTATAAAAACATGTCCTAATTTTGTATTTTTGTAAATATTTGAATGTTTTTTTATTTTAAAAATATTTCATTGGTTTTTAAAGAGTATACAACTAAATATGGGAAACAATATTACCCCCCAGTGTATGTGTGTAAAGTGAGGTTTGGGTGTAGAAGCTGCTCCTCAACATTCAAGTTAAACCTATAAATAGAGTGTTTCATCAGAAATGAAATGAGGAGGGGATAGCATGAGTACTACCAAATATCATCAAGGAGATCATCAAAGCTAGGCTGAAACCCAACGGGTCCCATATTTGTGATATTAATAAATTTCTAGAAAAAATTGTTAATAAACAATCCTATCTCATGAAACTTCTTGAGTTTCATAATGTATTCATCATCGAGTGTAAGAGGAACCTCTTGCTTATATGGCATGAGTCCAATAGGCCATGTTGGGCTGATTATCGGAAAAAAATCATTACAAATAGTGACCAAGCCATTAGCAAGTGGGAAATGAATGCTAGTGTTGTGTTTTTCAATGGTAACAGAAATACGCTACATCCAATATCTACCAAAATCCAATGGGGTAGATTGGAGGTCTAAAGAAACCCCAAAATTTTACAACAATAACATAAAACCCAAATTCTATCATAAGAATAATATATCCTTGATACTTGATAGTGGGATTGAGAGAAGGTGCGATGTCAAATGGTGTGAGTCCTAGGGTATTCAAGGCCTCATAAGTTCAAATTGTTTTGTGTTGGTTGAGATTAAGAGGTACGTGTGGCCAATATCACTCATGAATATACATAGTGCTAGTAAATGTACCAAAATGAGGATTCCCATCATAAGGATCTATTGTATCATGCAATATAGTATGAGTAACATTACGCTTGAGAGTGTCAATTGCATTAGTTAATGTTTGACAATTATTGGTGCCATGACCTGTAACACGGTGGTAATCACAAAAATAATACTTGGTTGTTTAGAAATCTTATGAATAGAATAATGATTCTTATAAGGTAATGTGATGAAACCTTTATCAAGAAAAAAAAAAAATAATTCATATGGTTCATCAAGATGAGTTGAACTGCAATAGATGCTACATGGTGAACCATTCAGAGTATTAATTGTATTGGTCATAAGATCAATGTGTGTATCACTAGAGTTAATATGATCAGAAGAAGGTGAACCACTAGCACTAGGGGAAGTTTCCTTAAGTCAATAATGTCCAAGTCTAGTGGATACAAAGAGAGAATGAAACATAGATTCATCTGCATCAATAGGATTAAAATTGAGTTGCGTAAATTATCATATGTGAGTGCAAGTGTGTCATCATCACTATCAGTAGCATACTCAGGTACTTTGGGATGTTGTGTAGCACCATGTACTAGATTAAGAGTATCAAGTGGTGGTGTGATAGTGATGAAATATTTTAGTTGATTCATAAGAGGAATGTTTACATATGACTAAGCATGTGGAGGTGCATCTAATAAATGTTCAGTAGGATCACTAGTCTCACCAACAACATATGTTTCTAACTTGTCTATAGAAATAGTTTGTGGTGGAGGAGTGACTGAAGTTCCTTGTGTATTAGACATATCTAATTTGCAATATTGATAAGGATCATGATCAACATGTACAGTATACTCAATTCCATTATGTAAAAATTTGATGTAATGATGGAAAGTAGAGGAGATAGATTGCATATCATGAATCCAAGGATAGCCCAAGAGTAAATTATATTAAAAATCAGTGTCCATGATGTGAAATGTAGTAGGTGATGTATTAGGACCAAGTATATCAAAATTAACAATTCCAATTGTAGAACATGTGATGTCATCAAAGCCTTGCACAGTAGTGGGAGAATGATTGATTGTAAGAGGAGAAATGCCCATCTTTGTAAGCAATGATTTAGGACATATATTGATACCAAATCTATTTTTTATTAAAACCCTTTTGAGAAATAATCCTTGAATGTGTGTAGTGATGAATAAAGGTGGACATCGATTCATATCAATATTAAGTGGGATATCATATGTAAAAGTAATAGCTTTGTCAATTGCCTTAAATATATCTATGAGAAAAGTGAAGGCAACTAGATGAGTTTCATTAGACAAATTGAAAGAGTACAAAGCATATTGCAATATGTCTTTGTAGATAGAGGCTCTTTAAATTAATTCAAGTATAGATATGTTAGTGGGGGTATTGTTGAGCTATCCAATTAAGTCATACCCCTTAAAGGGAACTCTAGCTTTAGCTATATAAGCGAGAGGTGGGGGAGGAAATGGTGGATTTACCCCAATTGGTTATTTATTGCGTTGTTTGGTTACCACATTGATAGTAGAATAATGAAACCAAGGTGGATGATAGTAGTAACATGAGTGATTTTAGATTGAATGTCAATGTAAGTAGGAGATACATTAGCCATATAACAATTGGGATCAGCATAAGCTACTTCATTCAAATGTATAGTGGGGCATGGACCTAGTGAAAGGGATAGTAGAACTCACTAAAATATGAATTGGGAACCCTATGCCGAGAGATGAAAATCATAAAATTTAGCAGGAAGATGTATGATGAATAAAAGAGATTGAAGATCGAACTAAATAATGAAACTCTAAGGCTACTAGCGTTGGAGATAAAATGTTCAATTCGAGAGGGTCGAGTTCACCAAATTATTTCACTTTTTCGGGAAGTGAATCTCACCCCTTTTAAGTTTCAAGAATGTTTTCTTATTTAACATACATAAAAAGGATGAATAATTTTAGAGGTGGATAGTATTATTTAATTAACTTCGACATTAATTAAAAAAATCAGGATAAGACTTTTCAAAGTGACAATTGATCTATTAACTATCAAGACAAAAGCGAAAGAGTGAAATCAGTTAATTCGGATATAAAATATCATGGGTGGTCCGAGTGTAAGAGAAGATGGATGTGGAACTGAAAATGGATTGTTGTTGAAATTATAACCTAAAACTAAGTTTGGTCAAAACTATACAACTAAGTCCAAGCGTTAGTACGGTCATGACCCTTCCGTACTATCTTGGACCAACTTATAATATGGGTCTATAACTTCTTGAGTGTTTCACCTAACTAGAAGTGTGTCATTGTGTTTTGGTCATTTTCTCTCACCTTCAAAATGGATCTGTAAACTCTCAAACCCTAAAACCCTTGTAGTACAAGAAGGATTTCTGAAAAACAAAGTTAGGTGGGTTATGGGCACCCTTGTGCACCATTGACATTTCCACTACTCCGAAGAGGTCACAAACTTTACATCACTCATAGCATGTGATATATATCATAGTGTAATCAAAATTGACAATCGTGCTTTGAAAATGCTTTTCTTGAGTTTCACACTTACTCAAATACTTGGGAAGGGTCATTTTGATTGCTTGTAGAATGAAGATGGAGACTCCTAGACCTAGAAGGAGACTTCTAACTAGTAGAGGATTCTTCCCTAATGTATGTGAATGATTTATTTTGTAGTTTAGGGAGCTTTAGCTGCCTTTAATGTTTGTTTTTGCATGAGTATTTTTAAATTTCCAAGTTACAAAATGGGTTATGATTTACCCGCTTATATATGCTTTCGAATATTTTTATGTCATGAAAGGGAAAACAAGGGGTATATTTGTTCATGATAATGTTATAGAACTGAAATAATTAACTCAATACATGTCATTCTAAAATAGTACAATAGGGTCGGGATTAAAATTTTACAAAACCAACCGAAATGGCGTTTTTGAACCAAAGGGAGAAAATGATATTTTGACTTTTTGGGCCTAAACATGATTATTTCTAGATTTATTTTATGTAATTAAACTTTAGATACTAACAACATAGGGACGTGAAGAGTGTGTTTATCCAAGCAAGTGTGCAATGTCAATATCGGTAGTGTCAAAGGATAGATTTCTAAATTTGAGTGTCTACAACATGAGAAGAGTACAACTACATATGTGTTTTCAAAATCAATGCCTTGCTTTAATTTTTGAAAATAGTTTTTAATTAATAACCTCAAGGATTTTAATGGGTCCTTCCTTGGATTTAAGGGAACCCTTGTCTTCAAAACTTATCACATTCACTTCCACAAGCTAGCTCGAGTTCATAAATTGAATCCGAAAAATAATTGATCAACAATCATATGTTTTCCCCAAAATAGGTTGGTGACATCCAAATAATTCATTCTCTTGAGGATCTAAACTGTCAAATTTAATATGGTCACAAAAGGGGATACATGGAAGTTTTTAGATCAATAAGTCACTTGGTATATTAATCCCATATGTATAAGGAGTAAGGATCATATTGCATATATTAAAAAATTGGTCACCAAGTGAAAATTATAATTCAAGTTGAAAGGTTGGGCCAAGTTGAGTTAGTCACCGAGTTGAATCTATGACAAGTTGGAGCCGAGTTGGGTGAGTTGAAATCAACTAAGGCCAAGTTGAGTTATTCAGACAACCGAAGTGAGTTCTCCAAGGTGCATTCTGAGTTTCCTTAGCCTAAGCCTTATCATGGTGTTTCATGATCTCAGGAGTTCAAAGTGAGAATAAATAGCTATGGTTGTAAGTCACGGGAGCACTAAATGTCATCATTGGTCCACGTGGATCATGATGATGAAAATATGTGGTCTCGAGGGCTGATCTTCGAGTATTAAAACACTAACGAATCCCAAATGACACGTGATTGGCCCATTTACACCAATCATAGGTCACTTAATCTACCAATAAATTCAAACCCGGTAGGGTAGAGGCATAAATTATTAAGGTGACCCCGCGAGCCCGTAACCCTCAAGGATTCAAGAACCAACCTGAGAAATACACATGGCATAAGTTATAAGTGGGAAAGAGACTCGTATCACTAATCACAATGAGACACATAGCGAAAGTGATCTTAAGGCTAAATTTGACCGCCCTGTAGGTGTCAATTATGTAAAAATGTGTTGAAAACCTTTGATCAACCATAAATTTTGCTCCAAGTTTCCAAATGGATTAATAGCACTCACCTTGGAAACATATTGAAGGGATATACATGTGAGAGTGGTTTGCGGTCACTATCGGGGATTTTTAAAGCCCAAATCATGAGTTTTGGTTCCCTTGGCCATTTTGGATCTGAGCTTTTTGGTTATAAATTGGGGTCAATTTTTCAATCACAACTTGTGTTTATGAGATCCATTTCACCTAAACGTGGTATTGTTAGAAATTTAGTCAAGGGAACTTCACATTAAGCAAAATTTTGTTGGTTTTAGTTAAGAAATGGGAAATATCAATGTGATAAAGTTTTGGGACATTTTTCATGAGTTTTCTTGATCAATGGAGCCAAGATCTAGTTCTTTTAGCTATTGGGTGATCCTCATTGTTTCATGATGCTTCTTGATCAAAATAATGCATGGGAAGATAGTTATCAAGTTGTTAATCAAATAATAATTTGTTTTATTGGTCTCATAGAACATTTATGCTTTGATCAGCCAAATGGTAGTCCAAAACTCTTTTGATCCCTATTTATTTATCTTGATCGATGGACTCACCTTATTGTTTAACTAAGGGATGAGTTTTAAAATAATTATATTCTCATTTCTTATGAATGGAAATATCTTTTAAATCAGAATCAAATCATTTTGATCTCTCATGAGGGTTTTCATTATATTTTTGAAAATCATATTTCATACTATTATCAATAGCTATGGGCCATTATTTTCACATACAAATACCTTGGGAATATGTTGGGATGTTTTTATGAGTAGATAATTTCATTTACATACTTAAGTGAGTCTCTATAATCTACTATTAAAGAGATTAGTCATTTAAACATATATTAAAGTATCTTTTGATCCCCTCTCCCTTCCCCCTTCTATAAATGTAACAATTTCCATTTGTAGAATGACCCTCTCATAAATACAATGAAACTCTAACTGATTGTTTTCCAAAAGATTTTGAATTTTTGTAGACCTTTTTGTTGGACTATGTGATGCTTTCACTACCTTCTCAATGACTATAAGAGATTGTGTATTCCTTAAGTAATGTTATCCAGTTGTATAGACACCAAAATTTGGTATCACTACCCTCCACCCCGAGATCGTTCTCTTTTCCTCATGGTTACCCATTCAAATTTTATATTTCCTCCTAAATTCAATTTATCCCATTAATCACTATTTTCCACCCTTTTATTTTATATTATCCACCCTATTATTTTATCACATTTATGCTAATTATTCTTATTAGTTAGCTCCAATCCTCATCTCATTATTATATTCTCTCTAATCACCCTTAATCATCCCTAATATTCATTTAATTTATTTTATCCTCTCTAAATCCTCAATTTTTCTCTTTTAAGGCCTTCATTTAATATTTTTACCCATCTATGGCATTTATTTACTCATTTCAACCATCCACCTACCCATTTATCTTCCCTATACAACCTTATCTCATCTTTATCCATCTAAACCTTAATCCCACTTCTTATAGGCTCTTTACATCAAGCTCACCATATTCACATCATCCAAATAGATAGGTCCCCATAGTCGGGGTGACCCCTTTGGGTCACCGTTAACCCTATAAAGCTACCCTCACCCCTCCTTGTACAAGGATGTAATTTTGGATACTTTCACTTTCTTGTGATCTTGTCTTCATTCTTGAGTGCCGTCAGCAACTGCCATGGCCATCTAGGAGTCCTCTTAGAGATCTTGTGCTTCCATTTTAGACTTTTAAGGATATCTCTTTCATATTTTGCATGTGTTACTTCATTTTTTCATATTATCATCTATATCAGCCACTAACTTCTTGTGCGAGTGTTCGGTTGTCATCAAGGACTCAATTTCAGCCTTCTTATCCATCTGTCTTTGTTTATAGGTCTTCATTTCATCCCATCTCTTTTCATCCAAGCCTAGTTCAGCCCCATTCACTATTGACTATGTATGCTCATCATCATCAACCTAGCCTCTATTACATCATTTTCTTAGTCATCTAGATCTACAAAGTCATTTGTTTTATGTTCCCGCATCCACCGGCCTTAAATCCAATCATTTTGCCTCTTTGTTTTCCCAGATCCATTATGTCAGCCCCCATTTGTCATCAAATTTTTCAAGTCGTCATCGACCACATCCATATTTTCAGTATTCACCCTTAGATCTCTAATTTTCTTGCATCCTTTTTGTTTCCTCCTATTTCATATCTTCTACATGTTCTTGTTGATCAAAGACAATGCATTATCATATCCAGATCCATCTATAGGAAGGCTTAAAGGCCTATTTTTATACATTTCCTTCTCATCCAACCCCTGGTCGCCATAGATGGCCCTCTCGTAGCCTCGGCTCACCATCGACCCCTGTCAAGTTTGATTTATTTTGTGTTCATTTAGAACATATCTACTTTTATCATCTTATATCCAACTTTTAGTTTCTATTTTACTTCAAATTTTGCATAGATGCTACATATAATTTATCAAATATCTACCTTTATCTATCTTTATCAAATACAATGGTTGACATCCATCCTAAGAATTTCTTACTTCTGGGACTAACTTTTTCAAGCAACCCTCCCATCCTATCTACTAATCCAATCTTTTTATGTTGAGTTATCTTGATTTGCAGGTCACTTAGCTCATTGTGGAGAAGGATCCATCATTTGCACCCTCCACATCATTATTCCATCTTAAGGTCCATAAACCCTTCATATTTTGATTTCTTTTCTTTTCTTTAGTACTAGCTCACTAATCTGAGTAGGAATGAGTAAATTTAGTAAAAATTATGGCATGCGTGTGGGACCCACCCTTTCTAGGTGAGTCTTTTTATTTGCTTTCATTTTCATCTTCTTTCTTCCATTTTCTACTAACCTCGCAGGAAGGAAAGTATGTTAGATCATTTTTTTCTTTCTTTTTGTGTTGCATTGTGGATTGCTTGGATTCACTTCGCTCATTGGTTTTCTTTGAAGATCATATAAAAAGGAAAAGCATATTCCAAGTATTCCTCTTTTTCTTAGTTGCTCCTTTTTGCATCATAATTTCCTTTCTTGCTTGTTATTCTCATCAAATCTCCATATTTTGTTTTGGATCTAAAAATAACCCTTTCATTCTTTCTTGAAAATATAGTCTAACTAGGGGTTTAACACATTGTATTCACCTCATCACACATAACCAAACACACGAACCAACTTACACATCCAAACACTCCTTACCAGGTGGAACTATTGGGATTTCATCACCCAATAGGAAATTCTCCATGGTGTTTTGGCCACGTTATAAACTCTATACAGATTTAGGCCTCATGTACCTTCAGGTATATCGAGGACTCCATAGCCAAAACCACCTAAAACCATCCTTAGATCGGCCATTTCCTAGGTTCCCCTTTGAGCCTTTTTCTTTTCTTTTCTCACACTTTTTAATAATCATGATGATAAAAAAATTGTTGCTTGATTTGTTTGTTAATAAACTACATAAACAAATGTTTATCTACTTCATGTTTTTATTACTCCTTCTCAAGACAAGACAACTCAGCAATCCACTCCATCCAATGATGTCCCTTTTTCCAAGCATCTTTCCCGACAAGCTTCCAAACTTGATACCACACCGTTGGCCTCCCAATATTTTGTTTCTATGGTCTCGCTTCATGAAGACCATGTCATCTAAAATGATCCTCTTATTAAAACCAATCCTTCTAGACCAACTTTGCCTCATTCCATTTCTTCTAGACCAACTTCACCTCTGTCTCCTCTTTGCTCTAGAGACTCTTAGACCTCCTACTATCCCTCATGGATGCTTGGAGTTTTAGGAACTCCTTGATGTTAATCCTATCACCCTTTATGACTACCTATTTCGTAAGTCCTCCACAACCCCTCAATCTCATCAGTCTACTCAATTAGTGGATCCCTTTCCACCCAAATCACCTCATATCAACACTATCCCTACTTCATCCACTTTTGTTACTTGTATGCCTATATAAATATCTCAAGAACCGCACTTACTTCCTCCTACATCCAAAAACATAACACAACTCTACCCCTTATCTCCACTTCACATATTCATGATAATGTAATCATCTCTTAGCCTCATCCATTTGAATTGATGCAAACCCATCAATCTGCTCCTCGAGGTGCCTTTACTCATGTATTTCCTAACTAACCTATTTAAGTATCTAAACCACCTATCACATACATCCCAACCAACCCCATAACAAATCAATCAAACATTCCTATTTCACAACAACCCACTTAATCTAACCAATCTCATCACATCTCCATATCTCAACATCCAAGTTTATCTCATCCAATCCAATCACAACCCCTTAACTATATTCCCCCTTATCAACCACTTCCACTAACACCAACACATCCCTAAACATATCAAACATATCAACAACTTAACCCATCTACCTCATATGCATCTCAAACTCATCCTTCAAACATCTCAACCATCTAATGATCCCTTACAAACATTATTAAATAGAATGGATAACCTTGAAGCCACAACCTTGGGATCTAAAACCACATTTTCATATGAACAAATATGTAATGAACCTATCAACCCATCCTTCCCCATAAAACCATATCCTCCTCATTGGGAATTTCTAAAATTCTCCAAGTTTAATAGCAAGGAGGATCCTCAACAACACCTTTGAGCTTTTAGACATACATGTTACCTTATCACCCATGATCAATACCTCATGCTTCACACATTTCCCATGTCATTAGTCGATCCCACGTTAGAATGGGTGTAGCAATATCTCACAACACTCATTATTCACATTTACTCAACTAGCGTAATTATTCCTTGAACATTTCTTGACTAAAATTGCATGTAATATTACCATCACCGACCTTTATGCCATCCAACAATATGATGATGAATCCATTGCAGACTTCGTCACACAATGGCAAGCATCATTAACCAACTATCATTAACCCTTCCGTAGATTGAACTAATTAAACTTTTCTCATGATCTTCTGTGAAGCACATATCCTCAACTCTTCAAATTCAATCTTTCCAAACCTTTGAGGAGGCATTCATTATGGCTTGCAAACTCAAACTTTGCACCCTTGAGCAAGGCCACCTTAAGCTTAGATCAAACAATCCCAAAATAGAGTTCACCAAATCCTCTACGAATGGTGACAAGTCTAAGACTGCTGCCACTACCATCGTGGTTCAATCTTCATCTGCATCCACTTCTCACATGGATCCTCTACAAAGATCTCCTAGACCACATCCTAATTATAACCCTCTTGGGAATCATATATTTTAGTATTTGACAAGTTAGTGGTGGTCCACCTCATTCAACTTCCCCATCCAACCCTTCGATAACTTATGACCCAAACCCATATGGTATCGTGAGGGGCATTATTGTAAATATCATCAAGTCCAAGGTCATGACATTGAGAAGTGTCGTTCCTTCAAATATTATGTCCAAAAACTTATAAATTAGGGGACCTTCAAGTAGACAATCCTAACACATCACCTAATCAACCCCTTGATGTCTCTAAATAACCATTCCCCAATCATCCATCAACAAATTAGATTCCACCCCCACATCTTATGAACCTAATGCTCACACAATTAACACCATAAATCAAGAGCCTACATTATTTCCTACATCCACTACCCCATCATCTACCACATCTACCTTTACTTTAGACACTCCTTCTACAATAATAACCTCATTGATATCCATGCCTATATCTACACCTACCACATCCCAACCTATCACATCTAGTCCTTCATCCACATCTATATCAAATACACCTATTACTACATCTACACCACCTATATCTACAACCATCTCAGCCATACCCACTACCACTACATCTAATCTATCATATCCAATTCTTCATCAACATCTACCATTCCTACATCTATACCCACTTCCACACCAATCACATCTACTAGCATAACCACACCCATATCTACATCTCGATTTGCACGTATATATATGATACCCCTTGAAACATTTATGACACAAACACCCCCACTTAAGAAAACCAAAAATAATATTCTTACCCCATCTATAAAACTAATCACCCCTACACCAATCAATCTAAGACCTATACAATCTACAACCCATTTTGATCTCATCAAATGCATCGTTCAAAATCCCCTTACCTCTACAATATCCTCAGCGTCGATACAATCCACATCATCTGGTTCTACCTCTATAACCCACCCGATTGAAATTATCATCATTTGCTAAGGAAAATCCTTACAACCAAATTCTAAGAACCTTGGCATACCTATCCAAAAATATCTTACACATTTGCACAAGAATTCGAAGCTCCTCCTCCCAAGCCTAAGAAAATCAATGTTACATCATCACTCTTGAGAGAAACTCCCTCCATCTTAGGACCAGGCCCTTCATCTAAGATACCCATCATCAACCAATCTAAGTCCAAGCAATCTAACCTTCCTTCTAGATCTAATCCTCCTTCAAAATCATCCAAGTTCCAAATCATCAAAACCAAATCGCAGATACCCATTTCTCCTTCTAACTCTAAATTTGAACCAAATGCTCTCATGAGGCCTCATAAAAGTAAACCACCTCTTTTTCCTTCATCTACCAAATCCACTTCATCCACGACCTCTTCTTCAAAAAACCCCATTAGGTCCTATACTAAAATCTTTCAATGTTTACGCTAAACCTCAGTAATCACCCTTCCTCATATCAAATCTTTTGATCCACACGCTCTAAGATATCCTTGGTTCAATCCTAATGTCATGTGTACTTATCATCGCACCCCGAGCCATGACATTGAACATTGTAAGGCCCTCAAAACTCTCATCCATAATCTAATGGAAGAATATGACCCTCTCATCCATGAAAACCGCTCTCTTCCTTCCATCTCATTCACGTCCAAATCCAATCCCCAAAACGAAATCTCATCTCCAAAGAAATATAAATTAGGTTCTTCATCTAAATCATTCATTTTAATCCCTCCACCAAGCTCTATTTCTCCTCGGGGAATGCCCCCTCTCTTCATCGACGCCATCCACATTACAAATCATCTTCACAATCCTCAATCGTCTATCCAATTAAAACCATGAGGCATCGTCACTTCTCCTTCTAACAATCCTACCTCTTCTCCTTTGACCTTTGCTAGATTATTCGTATATGCATCCAAATTTCCTAAAGTGATGCAAAGACCCTTATATTCCACTCCTCTCCCTTAGTATCTTCTTATATTCTTCTTGATCTAACCATCCCATTAACATCGATGGCAATGTGCCACTTTACCATGACTTATTTAAAATTTCCACAATCATTCTAGGACTGATCACATGTTATTAGGTTATGTTAACCAAAATAAGCTCCCTCTTATTTTGGGTTAACTAGCTTCCTTTTGGGCCTCGGTAAAAATTTTACACATTTCTGGCTCTCAAAATTTTCTAGGTATTGCTTCATCGGATAAAAAAAATTTCCCTTTCCGAAAGGTAAGGAAGTCCTCCTAACTACTTGTATTTTCCAAGTTATGGCTCGGTGGAGTTTGGAGGGGAAATTTTCCCTGGGCGGGCCCACGAAGGTAAGGGGGAAAATTTGCCAAGGAAAATTGGCGGGTTAGCGGAGGCACGGAGATAAATTTAGTGCTTAGCCCTTTTTGCAGAAAAAAGGCACAAAGGAACATTTTGGCCTGCGGGCCCATGACAAAGGAAGGAAGCGGACTCGCGGGGCCAAGGAGAAATTGTTGACACTTAGCCTCTTTGGCTAAAAACTCAAAGTCAAAAGTTGGCCTGCGAGCCCGTGAAGGAGAAGGAAAAAATTGGGCCACACCTCCACACCAAACCAGAGGGTGCCACATGTCATCGGAGAGTGGGTGCAGAGATTGTTTTTGGGAAATTTTCCCAATTCAAAATCAAAGGGAAAATTTTAAGGTTTGACTCCGCCGACCCAATAGGTGCCACGTAACCAGCGGAAGTGCGGAGATGCGAAGTGTTTTGGGAAATTTTTGCAAAAGTACAAAAAGTAAAATTTGGGCCCATGGACCCGTTTTCAAATCTGATTCACCACCATTTTTCGACCTAATTCGTGCCTTGAAATTTGTGCCCAAATTTATGCCCTAATTTTGCCCTAAATCTTCAGATGGGCATATCTTTTGATCCAGAGATCAGATTTGGGAAAAATTAGACTCATTGGAAAGATCTTGATCTCCTCTATGCATTAAAGGAGTAAAAATCATTTTTATAGGTTTTGAGGAAGAAAAATCTAGAAACATATTTCATGCCTTTAATGCAAACCAGATTGCTTCGAATGAGTCATTTTTTGCTCAATCCGCCATGGTTGCTTTCTCCCACATGCCAAGGATGAAGAATCAACTCGATTTGATGAGGGAAAAACCCTAAAATTTCTTCTCACACCATTAAACCAAGATCAGATCGCTTTGAGAGCTGCGTTTTGCTAAAATTCATCATTTTTCTTCCAACACGCAAAACAAAAACAGAGGAATCAATTGACGGGTTTGCAGGCTGATTTGAAAGGGATTAATGGTGGATGGTTGAGTTAAATGATCTAATTTTCTCCCTCTTCTACTTTCTCTCTCTTTGCTTCAGTTATAAATGGAAAGGATTCGATCCTTTGTTTTGTTGGACATTTTTCTCTTGCAGGCTCCCCTTTTCTCCTTAGCAAGTGGATTTGTGGAGTTTCAGACATCTCATACAAGTGCAGACATATTTTTACCTCTTTTCCATTGTAATGCATCGTATTAAAAGCGGGAATAATAATGCATGCTCTATAAATGATTTTTTCAATCCTTTCATGTGTTATTATTATCTTCTGATCCTTCATTATATCTTAGCAATATGTGCATGTTTTGTGTTACATTCTTATTATCTTTGTTTATTTGCAAAACAAAAGTTCATCACTTCTTTGGTGTATCACCTGTTTTAGCTTAGTTTGTTTCCCCCTTTTTGCATATTCAACTCTGTCTCCTTGGAATCTAGAGTAGGATTTAGCATTGAACCTCTGCAAAATTCATGCATACACCTAAACAGAGGGGTAAGAACCAGCTTTCTCTAGAGATTTTTCTCACCTTACAAGGTCCCACACCTTGGAGAAAACTCAATGTTGTGCAATCACACTAAATGACCCAATTCTAGACTGCAGATCTGAAGGTCATTTAGGGGGTGTTGTAGATTTTCACTAACAGTTTTGGCACACCTGGTGGGACCTTAGAGGTCTTCATATTCATTGTAACAAAGTTGATGTGTAATTGTTGTAAGTTTCTTGCTTGAAAGAGCCTTGATTTTCACATCTGGCGACTCCAAAAGGATAGAATCAACTAGTTTCAGTAGTCTAAGCTTGAAGATTCATGAGAAGGATCCAAAAAGGTCAAGGACCGAGAGAAGAGGGATTGTTTAACTATCGTAATTATCCCCTTTAAAGAGGAAGAAGGATTTAAAGGTCTCCATCTCCACCAAATAGAACTCTATCAACTCCTCCACCTGGTAGACCTTTCATCCAATCAACAAGGGTTCTTAGGCCAATTAGAATGGCACAACCCAATCCTTATGTCAACTTTACTGGTAGCAGCCCACTTGCTCTCAATGCACAAAACCAGTTCCAATTGCAGCATTGAAGAACATCCCATACTTCACTGGAGAAAATCATACCACTCTTGGTGATCATGTCAAAGACATTGCTAATGTTTATGCAATCCATGATATTGTTGAGATGGAAATTGCTGTCAAATTGTTGGCATCTTCATTCAAAGGCAAATCCTTGCAATGGTTCAGGAGCCTTGAGGCAAGCTTTATCCAAAATTGGAACCAGTTATGCATATCCCTCCATAACCAATTTGGAGAGAAAGGGGACAACTTGTCTCTATTGGAGCAATCGACAACTATCAAGAGGGCTCACAATGAGCATCTAATAGACTTCAATTTTAGATTTCAAAAACATGGAATAGAATCCCATTGGCAAGTGAGGCCAACAGCTCAAGGTGTTTTCTTATACTTTCTCAAGGCTTTAAATTCTAACATTTCTATGTTGATCCAATCCATGGGAGGTGTAAATCTACTTGTAGCTTACAACATCACCATTAGGGCTGAGAATTGTTTAATCCAAGCTAATAAACTAGCACCTAGGCCTCATATGCCCTTATATCCAAAGTTGGGAAGCCCAAGTACTAGTCAAGCACCTACTTTAGCTCATATTCCCACCCCTATAAACCGAGTTCAAATGAAACTTCTACTTCATCCTCTAGTGCCTCAAATGAGCTTCAAGAAGTTATGAAATAATTGCAAAATTTGGGCAATGAGTTGTTACACTCAAGAGACAAGCAAGCTCAAAGTTTTAGGCCTTCTTATCAGCCTCAAACTTAGCCTAATAGGCCACCCAACCTAGTTGCAAATTAAAATCAAGTAAGGCCTCCGCCAATAGACCATATCAGCCCTATAACCCCAATGTTGCATCTACCTCTAAAGCCTTAGTGCCAGTGTAAAATAATATAGCTCAAGAGTATGATTTGGTGTTTTCCATGCAATGAACCTCACATCCAATCTATGTGCTTCAATGGTGCTTTAAACCAAGCCTTGATGGTGATAACAACCGGTGTAGAGAGTGAAGCGAGTCGAGAAACAAACCAACAACAAGGGACATCTCAACAAGATACAGCTCCAAATGAGACTACACTTGTGAATTGGCAGGTTGAAGATTTTTGTGGTATGAATCAAACACCTTCTCAGAGTGTAGTAGCTAACACATGGTGAAAGAAGAGGAATATTGGTGAAGGGCGGTCATTAGGCCCAAGTAATTCACAACCTTCCATTACTCCACAAGGTGTTGGAAATCAAAATGCAGTTTCAAATGTGTAAGGACAGCCCAAGCCACCTTCTAGACCAGCTCAAGTGCCGGCTATTATAGCCCATGTGTAAAAAAGAATGTGTAGACTAAATGGCATCAAAGAGATGGTTCATCCCCATTTAACATCATTGAACAAATGAATAAGACCAATGTGAACATATCTATGTGGGAGTCACTATCCATCCCGGACAAAGGGATCTATTACAAAAAGTTGCCATGAAGAATTGTTCAACCTCAAATCAACTAGCTCATATACAAGATAAGGTACTCACAAATGCTACTCACCTAAGGGTAATCATGGAGGACAAAGAAGGTAAAATTTTGAAGCCCCTCCATTCTATGTTTCATTGATCATTGGGGATAAACTAGTACATAATTGTATGATTGATTCTGGGGCAAGTAGTTCCATGATGCCCAAGCAAATAGCTGATCAGATGGGCCTTCAATATGAAGTCATAGCCAAGGGGGTGGTGCAATTAGATGGGACAGCAGTAGTAACAATTCGGGTAATTAAAGATTTGAGTCTTACTTTGCATGCATGCTCCAATGTCATGGTTTTGCAAGATGTGTCAGTGATAGATTTTCCACCACTCTTTGCCATATGTTTGTCAAGGGATTTCCTAGCTAGAATTGGAGGCTACCTATCTACTGATTGGTCACACATGCTATTTAGGACAAGGTATGGAGACAAGGCCACAATCAGGTGCGAACCTATTGCAAACTTTCACATTGAGCCTCATACTCCAAGCTCAATCAATGCCAACTGTTCAGTGTTTGATCAAGAGGATTATCCAAGCACACATGAAGTGACACCAAAGTTGAAAGAATTCCAGATTTGAATCTTGACGAATGGGCAAGCAAGGTACATGCTTTTGATCCCTACAAGGAAATGGAGGAATCTGAACTAGGAGTCTATTACATGCATGAAGAAAATCAGCCTCTTTCTAAAGCATCACCAAGCCGGACCATAAAGATGACAATGAGGTATGGCAATTGTTCTTTGATGGATCAAGAAGTAGAAAATGTGCAGAGGAGCAGCTATGCTTGTTTCACCTCAAGGCATTAAGTACTATTCAGCTTTTATATTTTAGTTTACATGTTCTAACAACACTACTGAATATGAAGCTTTGATACATGGATTGCATTGGTCAAGGAAGAGAGGCATCAAAACTTACAAGTCTTTGGTGATAGTGAGCTGATTATTAATCAATTTAAAGGACAACATGCTGCCAAGAATGACCTGCTCAAGAGTTATAAGAATATGGTGTAGCATCTCATTGAGGATTTTGAGGGCTTTGGCATCAACTCCATCCCTAGGAAAGAGAACCAAGCTTGTTGATAGGCTTATTGATTGGACCAAATTTTGATGTTGTGGAGAGTATCGAAAGAAATAAAATGCAGCCAAACATCCATATGATTGTGAGGCCATCAGTTCTGCACAATAATGCAAGTTGGCAAGTTTTTGAGAGTGACCAAAAAATCATCAATTTCTTGTAAGATGAAGCTGAGTTCTCGGCCAAAAATAAAGAAAATTTGGGACAGCAGTATGGTGATCAAGTGGTACATCCGAGAATTAACAAACTGCCAAAATGACTTGTGACTTTAGAGTCTATCTTCAATCCTAATGATCAATTTAGAAATGAGAAAGCAAACATCCAAGTCAAGGGAGAGGATTCATGTCCCATCTCGGTTGAAGAAGGCAAGTCGCTTCAAATTGGTAAAGTGACAACCGAGCAAGAAAGGTATGAATTCACGCAACTTTTCCAAGAGTTTCCGGATGTATTCGCTTGGAGCTATGAATACTTGAGAGGTTTCAATCTCAATCTAGCTCAACACATAATTGAACTAGATCCAAGTGCTAAGCCCATCGTAAAAATAGAGACCGGTCAATCCACACATCGAACCTCTCATGAAGAAGGAATTGAATAAGTTAATAGATTCAAGTATCATATTCCCCATCAAACATTCAAGTGGGTTGTAAAATTGGTTCCACTTAGAAAGAAGAGTGGAGAAATCAAGTTGTGTGTAGAATTTAGAGATTTAAACAGAGCATCCCTCAAGGATCACTACCCACTTCCTTCTATGGAGCATATTTTGCAAGTTGTTGTTGGCTCTGAGAGGTTTTCATTACTAGATGGTTATTTAGGGTATAATTAGATCATGGTAAAGGAAGATGATCAGTTCAAAATAGCCTTCACCACCAAATGGGGAACTTGTGCATATAGAAAAATGCCATTTGGGTTGTCTAACGCCGTGAGCTACTTTCAAAAGGGAAATAGATATGGCATTCAAGGGATTGATCAACAAAATAGTGCTGATATACCTAGATGATTGTAACACTCTGATTTTGTAAGTTAACTTGGTGAATATTTTTCATACTGTTATAACTGCTGAAATGAAGGCAAACATGTTAAGATATGTTCTGATCTTAAGAGAATGTGTTGCTAACTTGGATTCTTGCATGCTGTGATTTATTGCATAGGACAGCAGTTATTGTACTTGTGTGTTTGCTGATGTGACGACAAATTGTCGTATACTTGCTAAACTCTCGTTGCTGATTGACAGCACACCTTGAATCAATTTCATTGATCCAAAGTATGCTGTGGTCTTCTTGTGATTTCTGTGTCGATTTACTCTGGAACCGAACCGGAGGTTGATATGAATGTGCAGCGCCTGATTGCAGGTATGAGCAGCTGGCACGTAAATGCCAACGACAAAGGTTCGATCCTTGAACCCTGTACTGTCGAACTTAAAACCTCGTGAGGCAAGAAATGCCTGGACACGGGTGGCCTTGGCATGTGATTCAAAGGACGGAACATCCTGCACAACATATTACGAGAGTTAGTTGAGAGATTGGGTTAGGGGTTGATTAGTGTTAGTGGTTAGTAGGAATTAAATCCTAAGCTAATCCTAAGTCCTAACATGCATCCTAAACTACTATCCTAAGTGGATTTTTAAATTACAAAAAAAAAAAAGAAATGAACCTAAGTCCTAATAACCTAAGACTAAACTATGACCTAGGTTGAACACTAATATACAACCTAAACTAATCCTAACCTAAAGGGGACGCGCAGACCCTTGGAGGAGAGGATAAGGATGAAGGGGTATTCATTGGCATTTAATGGAAAGTCCATACGTGGACAGCGCCAGTTTGGCGGGGCAGGTAAGTGGCGGAGGTATCTATTTGGAGATAGAGCCAAATTTGGTTTTTGCTTGTGGAATTTGAAAATTTGAGTTCGCCAACTCAAGTTGGCAGTGGCGTGGAAAGTTGGGAAAAGGCAGAGCCTTTAATGCATTAAATTCTCTTGGTCCTCGCGACCAGCTCGCCTTGGAAAGTGTATGAGGGAAAATTGATTTTTCATTGTGTCGATTCGGACCTTGCAAAGTTGCTCTGCATTTGGTTTTTTTGGTCTGGTTCAGTCGAACCAGTTCTTTGGATTTATCACTGTTCTTGGGAGATTTTGAGGCTGTTGCTGAGCCTGAAGAGGAAAGGATTGTTGGGAAGTTCTTGTTGTCGCCGTGGAAGGAAATAACTTCGGCAACCGCAGTTTTCTTCAAGTTTTGGAAAAGAGATCACAGGCATGTTAAGCCCTTCTCTTTAAAAATTCTTGCTTTGTTTAAATGTCTCATTAAAACAACCCTGCTCTTGGGTTTTGGGTTTATGTGATTGTTGAGTGTGTTGATATGATTTGGATTTCGTTGACTCTTGCTGTCATTTTTGGAAATGATAAGAAACATTGTCTCTGGTTGCTGTGTTTAACTGTCTTTGCATTTCTTGAATGGAATACCTCCATGTTGTGCTGGTTGTTGACGTTAAATGGAAGTTTGAAACGGGTTTTTCTCTGTGAAATGTTTAATGGGAACTGTGCAGGCAGTGTGGATTGTTTTATTGCTGTGCGATTGTTCTTTTGTCACATGAACTTTTGTGATAAGATTGTATAGGTTGTGCGAGCGGCTTGATGTCGTTTCTATACTGAAGTTTTCTTGAAAGAAATAAGATCTCTCTTCTTTTTACTATCTGTTTCGGGATTAAAGGGAATATCATTTCTTTTTGAGCTTTAAGGAATGGGTATTTCTCTGCTTAAGTGTTATATAAAGAATTGGCAGACTGTGTGGGTTGTTTTCACTGCTATGAGAATGTTCTTTTGTTATATGGTCTTTTGTGATATATTTGTACAGGATGTACGAGTTGCATGAGGTCGTTTCTATACTGAAATTTCTTTTAAAAAGGAAATAGATCCTTTCTCTTCTGCTGTGTTTGATTAGGATGAATACAGCATTGGGTTTTGTATGAGCATACGAATTTGCTTTGGGAGAAAGAAATGATAACACGTTTTTGTTGTTTCTTTCTTTTTCTTGCTTAAAAGAAATAAAACTTTTCTCTTCCTTCTGCTGTTTCGGGATTATAAGGAAATGGCATTTTGTATTTTAAAGGAATTGGCATTAGAGTTTTATACGAGTGTTCGTGAAAGTTGGAAAAGAAATAGTTTTTCCTTCTGAACTTATAGTGTAATATGTTGTTTTCTTGCTGAAGAAGGTATGATGATTTGTTGTGTTTTATTGATGACTGTTCGATCTCTAGTTCGGACTGTCTTGTGAATGCGAACTTGACTTTGGATTGCTGTGCAAAAGAAGAGATGCATGGGAACTTTGTCTTGCTGTTTGGGTCTGTCTTGACTGTACCAGACTTATGCATTTAACACCCTATACGGGTTTACTTCGAAAGAAGTATTGATAACTGATTATTGCATTCTGAAGTTCTGCATATTATCATGAATTCGAAAAATGGATTTCGGGTAGAAATGTTTGTTGGCAGTGAGCTCGATTTGAGTGTTTTATTTCATTCTGAGCAAATGATTGTTCTTACTGAAATTATGGGAAATTAGTTCTTCCTTTCTCTGCTGTTTAGATTTCGAAAGAGATAGTAACTGAGTTTATTGAACCTTATAAGATCGGATTGTTGGAAGTGACAGTGGTAATTAGATTATTTTTCTGAGTGCTGTGCTTTCTGTGCAAATGAAATATTTAATTGTTTCGTGTGGTCTTCTGATCTTGGTACTGTCATTTGGAAGAATTGAAATCAGCTTGAACAATTCTTGTTGAGTCTGAAGAAAATGGTTGTTTTCTTGGTGAAAGGTTAAAGGAATGAAATTTTCTCTTTTTGTTGTTTGAATTCTGGGGATAGCATTAGAGCCTTACTGTGCTTTATGATTGGTCTTGCTGTAGGTAACAATGAGTAAATTGTATTTTGAACTGTATGCGTTCATGGAAATAGAAAGTCATGTGAATAATTGATTTCGTGATTGAATAACTGTTATTTGGTTAAAATTACAGTGAAAGAAATATGGATTCTTCTAGTACCGTAAGTACAAAGTATGCAACCATATACTATTTGATCTATGATAAATACGATGTTGTACTAACCTGTTTCGGATATTCATATGAGCCTGATTTAAATGAAGTATGGATAAGGACGATGAATTCTTCCTTGTTTTCATTTAAAGCTGATTATGAATGAAATTACTCTTGCTGCCGGAAAGTGAATTCTGAATGGATTTTGTAAGTTTCACTCTGAACTGTTATCTGGATTTGTGCCTCGTTTGGATTCCATTTTTAGGACAGTCATGTGGAAAGAAATAGGGATGAATGACTTGGAAAAATGATCTTTTCTTCTTTCATTCAGTTGAAAATTTGTAATCATTATTAACGAATTTTGTAATGCTTAGATATGAGCAACTATATGCATTGTTGTTCGCTTTCTTGTCTGTGCTTGATTGCTTGGAATCTAATATGATGCATGAACTGAAAGGAAGGTAATGGGTTTACATTTCAGTTAGTTTCATCCCTTGCATTTATTATTAATGAAAGGCGTGGAAGGGATAACAGTATGTTATATCAGCAGTATGCTACTTGTATTCCTAACTTTACAAATATTGTAATTGAGACTTGTCACGGTTATGTGGAAAATGGGACAGCAGTTCTTTGGCTGATTGTGATGATATTTTGATGGTTCAGTTGTTATGCTGATCTTTCTTTTGTGCCTATTTCGTGATTGATGTCTTACTGTCGTTTCATAAAAGCAGGGTTCTTTTATTGAGACAGTTAGTTGAAGCACCTCATTTTAATGATAAGTGCTTAATATGCTCAGTTCATTGAACTGACCCGTGCAAATCATTTTGCAGATGGAATTTGATTAGAATGAAGACATGGCTTTGATTTTATGATGCTTCTTGATTGGTTGAAGATGAATTGTATTTGTTTGCTTTTATTCCTCTTCGAGGAATTGTGAAAAGAAGAAAGTATATTCTTCTATCTATGAGTTGTAATGATGTTTTATGTAAACAATGTCCATTCAGTTGGATTGGCAAATGTATGGATTATGACATGAATTGATGAATACAATTACAAGTGTGATATTTTAATAATTATATCAGTTTGATATTGTTGACTAAATTGGAAATATAATGTTATTTCTTGATTTGGATTTGTTTAATTGTCCTTGGATGGATGATAAAAAGGAACTGATATCTATTCTTACCTAAATGCAACTTTTAAGTTGAAATATGCAATTAGTTCATACTTGGGTAAAGATGAATTTTTAATTGACATTAAAAAGGATTAGGAAGAATATGATTCCATAACTGATAGGTATTCAGGATTAGCTTGGAAGCTAAGGAATATCAATTAACTTCGGAGTAATCGAACTTCGCTTTCGAACTCCATTAATGACCTCGTATGTTAAATTCAGAATAAAGGATATAGGATAAGTATATCCATAACTAATGGACCTTAACTAGGTAATGTTAAGGAGAACAAATGAATACATGTCTTGGGAATTAGACCTCGTTTAAATGACGTCTAATAAGCTAGAATTTTGAATTTAGTTACAGTTGGGAAATCTTGGTTAAGTTTAATAGGTTAAACTTATCACGTCCGTCGGTAACGGGCTGCTTAATCCAATGATTAAGAAGAGAACCAAGTAGAGAAATGCAGCCCTTCGACACGGAGGAGAAGATGCATAGCAAGCTAAAGGATGGATTTAGTCTCTCTTAGCTATATACAACTGTAACGGGAACGAGGATAAAGGGATCAGCATGGTTGCTGAAAGTTGATTCTTAATTATTAAAATCATATCCAAATCACTTGAGCAGGATGTGTATTCTCGATGGGAGGATTCCGTAGGACATTGGCATACGCCAGCTACAGCAAGGTGTCTTCATGAAGACGGGGTCTTCATGACGACACAATGTTGCAGCTGACATATTGCAATGCCCTCCCGAATTAAAACATCAAGAATACATAGGCTGAATGTGAAGTTCTTGGCAGGGGATAGGAGTATGATCAGGTATACGGAGTGACTCCGGGATACTAAAGATAACTAGACACACGGAGTCGTGGGGAACGACACCGTATGTCTGCGTATCTTTAGTTACCAGGAGTGCCTTCCTATATTCGTTCATATTACTAGTTGGAAATTGGAAGTTTAAATCTGACCTTAAATCGAGAGGACTGGTAGGAACCAGGAAAGACCATTCTAGATAACAGGTGAAGTGAAGTGAAGGACGTATTCCATTGATGTGTATCACATCCAGGAATATGATCATGCAAAGCATGTGAAAATCTTTGGCCAAAGTATCGCAAGTGCTGGTTGCGTTGTCCTTATCACTTAATTTAAGATGCAGGATGTCAGATGAATATCAGTAACAGATATTCAGATAGGCTTCTTAAATGGATCACTTCGATAACCGGAAACGGTTAAGAGAACTGGTATATATAATATACTATGCATAAACGAACATGAAGGATCGGTTGTTGCCGAGTCATGAAATGAAGGATCGTTGAAACTCGAGCCATGAAAATGGAAGATCGGCAGTTCCTCGAGTCATTTACAGCAGCATATAGAATCTGTTATAGGATTGAATGGCATTGAATGTGTGTTCCATATTGTAAATATGCGAACAGGGAACATTAGTTTTAAAAAGAAATTGTGTGATCCAAACTGTGTTGTTTGGGCAGAGAACAATTATTAAAACAATTATTAAAACTTGAACGTGCGTTTGAATTTTATAATTCATAGGCCACATTGTTTCCAAAGAATGGTTGGAAATTGATCGAGAGAGGGTTGGAGCAATAAAGCTTTGTCATTACCAAGGCATAAGAAGGCTCTTAACAAAGAAAATGCAGAGCAGCCAATTTCCTTCTTTAGCCAAAGCTTGGAGGACTATGAAGTAAGGTATTCCTTCATTGAGAAGCATGTTCTTGTAGTGATTAGGAGCCTAAATAAATTTAAGCATCTAGTTTCAAACAACAAGGTTCAATTTGTTGGTTTCGGTATGGGAGTTAAGGACTTCCTCATCAACAAAGATCTAAATGAAAAACATGCGCAGGCAGTGGATTACTCGTGTCATGGAGTATGACACTCGAGATCAAAGTCACCAAGCTGGTCGAGGAAAGGGATTATGTGATCAATTGGCCTTGATTCAACCAATTGAAGCAAACAAATAGAAGAATGTTGTTTTAGTGTTGTAAGATAGCCAAGAACAAAGAGATGTTCAAGAATAAAATGGTGGTGTGCTCACTCCTTGCTTGGACCCAAGACATAATGCACTTCTTACAAATAGGCCTTTTCCCTCTAGAGATGAACAAAGCCAAAATAAGACACTTCAGATTACAAGTTATTCCGTATGTACTTGTTGATGGCATCTTGTTCAAAAAGGATATCAATGGAGTGTTCTTTGAGGTGCATTGGGAGGAATCGAATGTGAAAATGTTAGAAGAGTTCCATAATGGATCGGTTGGGGGTCATTTTTCTCCAAGAGTGACAGCTCTCAAGATCATGAAGGCTGGTTATTATTGGCCCAAAGTGTTTAGTTATTGTTATGCATGGATCAATAGGTGTAAGAATTGTGCATTCTTCATAGGCAAAGAGAGGTTAGCAAGTACTTCCATTACACCCAATCTCGGTTAACCAACCATTCATGCAATGGGGTTTGGACTTCATTGAGTCATTAATCCAAACTCAAGCTAAGGGCACAAATGGATTCTAACAATGAATAGACTACTTCACCAAATGGGTGAAGCGGTGACACTCAAAGAGGCTTATGCACATTGTTTTTGTAGCTTAGATTTACATTTCCCTAAGTGCTTTGGCACAGGATTTCTTGACCCAAGGATGCATATTTTGCAGATCATGTTCCAAATCAAAGTGTTTTTTCTACTCTCACAATCTTCATCTTAGAGATTTTCTAATGAATTGAGAGTAACAAGTAGTTGAGTTCATGACTTCATACCCAATGGATTGTTCTAGGCATTTGGTCACTTCATCTAGCAGGTAGATGACCCCTGAAAGTCACCAAATTGTTAACCAAAATAAGCTCCCTCTTATTTTGGGTTACTAGCTTCCTTTCGTGCCTCAGTCAAATTTTTACACATTTCAGGCACTTAAAATTTTCTGGGTATTACTTCATCAGATAGAGAATTTTTTCACCTTTCCAGAAAGGTAAGGAATTCCTCCTAACTCCTTGTATTTTGCAAGTAATGGCTCGCAGAGTTTGGAGGGGAAATTTTCCCTAGGCGGGCCCACGGAGGTAAGGAGGAAATTTTGCCAAAAAAATTGGCGGGTTGGTGGAGGTGCGGAGATAAATTTGGCGCTTAGCCCTTTTTGGGGAAAAAAGTCACAAAGGAACATTTTGGCTCACGGGCCCAACAAAGGAAGGAAGCGGACTCGCGGGGCCAGGGAGAAATTGTTGACACTTAGCCTCTTTGGCTAAAAACTCAAAGTCGAAAGTCGGCCCGCAAGCCTGCGAAGGAGAAGGGAAAATTTTGGGCCACACCTCCACACCAAACCAGAGGGTACCACATGTCATCAGGAGAGCAGGGTGTAGATTGTTTTTGGGAAATTTTCCCAATTCGAAACCAAAGGGAAAATTTTAAGGTTTGACTCCACTTGACCCAATAGGTGCCACGTAACTAGTAGAAGTGCGGAGATGCGGAGTGTTTTGGGAAATTTTTGTAAAAGTACAAAAGTAAAATTTGGGCCCGTGGACCCATTTTCAAATCTGATTCGCCACCATTTTTCGACCTAATTCATGCCTTGAAATTTGTGCCTGAATTTATGCCCTAATTTTTCCCTAAATCTTCAGATGGGCATATCTTTCGATTCAAAGATCGATTTGGGAAAAATCAAGACTCGTTGGAAAGATCTTGATCTCCTCTATGCATTGGAGGAGTAAAAACATCATTTTTAAGGTTTCAAGGAAGAAAAATCCAGAAACATCTTTCATGCCTTTAATGTGAACCAGATTGCTTGAATGAGTCATTTTTTTCTCAATCCACCATGGTTGCTTTCTCCCACACACCAAGGATGAAGAATCAACTCGATTTGATGAGGGAAAACCCTAAAATGTCTTCTCACACCATTAAACCAAGATCAGATCACTTTGAGAGCTATGTTTTGCTAAAATTCATCATTTTTCTTCCAACACGCAAAACAAAAATAGAGGAATCGATTTGATAGGTTTGTAGGCTGATTTGAAAGGGATTAATGGTGGATGGTTGAGTTAAACGATCTGATTTTCTCCCTCTTCTACTTTCTCTCTCTTTGCTTCAGTTATAAATGGAAAGGATTCGATCCTTTGTTTTGTTGGACGTTTTTCTCTTGTAGGCTCCCCTTTTCTCCTTAGCAAGTGGATTCATGGAGTTTTAGACCTCTCATACAGTGCGCAAAGCACATATTTTTGCCTCCTTGCCATTGTAATGCATCGTATTAAAAACGGGAATGATAATACATGCTCTGTGAATGATTTTTTCAATCCTTTCATGTGTTATTATTGTCTTCTGATCCTTCATTATATCTTGGCAATTTGTGCATGTTCTGTGTTACATTCTTATGATCTGTGTTTATTTGCAAAACAGAAGTTCATCACTCCTTTGGTGTATCACCGTTTTAGCTTAGTTTTGTTTCCCCATTTTTACATCTTCAACTCTGTCTTCTTAGAATCTAGAGTAGGATTTAGTATTGAACCTCTGCAAAATTCATGCATACACCTAAACAGAGGGGTAAGAACCAGCTTTCTCTGGAGAGTTTTCTCACCTTGCAAGGTCCCACACCTTGGAGAAAACTCAATGTTGTGCAATCACACTAAATGACCCAATTCTGGATTGTAGATATGAAGGTCATTTAGGGGGTGTTGTAGATTTGCACTAACAGCTATCCTTCTTCCTCTTAATCACTGTCTTATCTAAATCTCACCTAATCTTATCTATATCATCTACTTATCTTTCATCTAATTTGTTATCTCGTCTTATATAATCTATTTATATATTATTACATCTCATTCTAAGTCCACCTTTGTGGCCATCTTTATTCCTCTCTGGGGCACCATACCTCATCCTAAGCACACTTTTTGTGGTCATTTTTCATCTCATCATGGATGCATATTTCCTTGCTACTCGAAAGATATTGCATAATCTTATCTATCTTATCTCATCTAATATTCAGCGAGTTATCATCTTATCCCATTCACACTTACCTCTAAAGGAATGTGAATTTAACATCGGTGACCTTGTTCTTAAAGAAAATAAAAACATCACTAACCTAGAAAGGATCCAACATGGAAATTTTTCTCCCAACTAGATTGGACCTTATATTATCACACATAAATATGGGTCTAGGGCTTATCGTTTGCCTTCCCTTGATGGTAAACCAGAAACGAAAACTCTTAATGTGTTGCACTTGTAACCTTTCTAGTGTTAACATACTTAACAATGTGCACTTAGTCACCCCATTGGTCATCTATCCATCATTAGCCATCTCCATATGTCATCGTAATGATTTGGAATTATGTGGTCTACCGTCACTTTCCTAGTTGTGACCTTAAATATGGGCACCACGGCTCTTCTCATAGCATATTCCTTATGGATAGGTTCTCCCTTCTTGGTGAGAACTCTACAATAATTACATACATCACCCTCTTATTCGCCTATTGGAACCATGCTAAGGGTCCACGGATGTCACTTGTACATTCATTATCCCCTCCTAAGTGGTCTACCTAACTATCCCCCAGTGCTTCCTCATAAAAATTCAAAAAGTATAGAATGATCCTCAAGGATAATTATCATGCATATATTATCTATGTCATCGCAAAAAAGCAAAATTCTAAAGTCAAAAAGCATAAAAGCAAAAATTATACCACTCCCTCGAAGGATGGCTACCCCTTTTATATCATGGCAACAAAGGCTTCCCGCATTGATCAGCCTTCTATCAAAAAGCAAAGCATCCTAAGAAATCTTCCCACATCGATCAGCTTTCTCATTTATAGCAAACTTCCCGCATTAATTAGTTTACATCCCATTACCCAGAGTTGGGGCATAGACTTAGGAACACCCACCTATAGAGAACGTATCTTCTCATGTACAAGTTACATCTAAACCCCTTATGTCATGTCGACATTGGGTCTATAAGTTCACCCTTCATAGTTTCCCTTATGGCCCTTAGGATCACTAAATAGTGATGGTTATGTTTTAACACATGTTATTGGCTACAATTGCATTACCTTAAGTGGCTCCTTTTCTCGTTTTCCTCCAATCTAGTTTAAAGAATCATTTCCTCATGCGCTCTTTTCTAAGATTACATTTCATTTATCTCATTTTTTTCACCTTCCATCAAATTTGCATTCTTTCTCACACCAAGCACATCATCCCTAAGTAACCATTTTATCCAAGACTATGTGTTTACTTTTTATAACATTACTCATATCCCAATCATCCATATTTGACCACATCTTTTAGATTATACATCACTTTTTCATCCATATATACATCATTACATAATATGTCATATTCATATCTAACTTTCCATAAACCATCACATCTATATCTAATCCATATCAAAACATGTACATCTAAATCAAAACCCATAAATTCATCATTTAACATTTATCATATCATAAACACAAATCGACATCAAACATTTACACCTATATCTAATATCGGTTGTCATCAAAATCATAAATTAACACATAAACACATCAATCCTTTTCAAAATTATCTTTTCTTCTACCTTTTTCCTAAAGGATATTCATCTTGCATCCTTCTTATGTACCAATAGGGATTCCTAGTAGATCGCATCTTTATCATCCTCTTGCCTTTGTGGCCATCCTTGTGTTCCCTCTTGGGGCACCATAATTTTATATCCCTTTTTTCTTCCCCGCATACATGTATTTTTCGATCCCATCATTATCCTTTTATTGTGACCCTTGTCTCAACCATATTTCACATTTGTTTGTGCATGTTTGATGCCTCGCCTTCGACTTATTGGTCACACGGCTTATGCATCCATTTGACAGATTCCCTTGGTTTCCCTCTTTTTGCAATGGTTTTTACTAACTCACAATCCTATAGGAAATTATCATTATCTCCCTAAGGACCGTACTTTTTCCCTACCAAAGTGACTCCAAACTCACTGCCATCTCTTTATTTTAATTTTTACTTTTGTTTAATCCTTGTCTGGGATATATTATCCCCTTATCTTATTTTCTCATCCTTTCCACCTTTCATCATCTATCTCTTTCAAACTCGTTATTAACTTCCTTTATGTCGTTAACCTCTAGTTTGAGGGGGAGCACCCAATCAATCATCTTTTCTACCCTTCTTTTTTTTGTCTCGTGGCTTGCCCATGGCAAACCACTCATCAAAAAGGGGAAAATGTAGACAAAACAAATTGGTATCACTACCCTCTACCCCATGTTCGCTCTCTTTTCCTCATGGTCACCCATTCAAATATTATCTTCCCTCCTAAATTCAATTTATCCAATTAATCATTATTTTCCCACCATTTTATTTTATATTATCTACCCTATTATTTCATCCCATTTATGTTAATTATTCATAGTTAGCTCTAATCCTCATCTCATTATTTTATTCTCTCTAATCACCCTTAATCATCCCTAATCTTCATTTAATCTATTTTATCCTCTCTAAATCCTCAATTTTTCTCTTTCTAGGCCTTCATTTTATATTTTTACCCATCTATGGCCTTTATTTACTCATTTCAATCATATACCTACCCATTTATCTTCCCTATGCAATCCTAGCTGGTTTATATCCATCTAAACCCTAATCTTGCTTCTATGGGCTCTTTGCCTCGAGCTCATCATCTTCCCACCATCCAAATGGGTGGGTCTCCATAGTCAGCGGTGACCCTATAAAGCTACCCTCACCCCTCCTTGTTCAAGGATGTAATTTTGGATACTTTCACTTTTTGTGATCTTGCCTTCATTCTTGAGTGCCTTTACAGCTACCACAAACCTTCTTAGAGTCCTCTTAGAGATATTTTGCTTCCATTTTGGAGTTTTAAGGAGATCTATTTCATCTTTTACATGCATTTCTTCATTTTTTCCATATTATAATCTATATCATCCACTAACTTCTTGTGCGGGTTTATTTGTCATCAAGGACTCGGCCACCTTTTTAGCCATCTCTCTTTGTTATAAGTCTTCATTTTAGCCCATCTCTTTTCATCCAAGTCTAGTTCAACCCCAGGTTGTCATCGACCCTATCTAATCACTATTGATCCAACCTCCATTACATAATTTTCTCTGTCATCCACATATCCAACCATCTATTTTACGAACTTGAATCCACCTCAACCTCAAATCCGGTCATTTTGTGTCTCTGTCATCCCAAATCCATCCTTTCAACCCCTAGTTGTCATCGACTATGTCAAGTTTTTGTCGACCACATCCATATTTTCAGTAATCACCCTTAGAAATCTAACTTTCTTACATCCTTTATGTTTACTCTTGTTTTAGATCTTTTGCAGTTTCTTGTTGATCGAAGACGCGAGTGCATTATTAGACCCAAATCCAACTACGGGGAAGGCTTGTAGGCCTATTTTTTTGTGTTTCCTTCTCATCCGCCCCGATCATCATCGAATGGCCCTCTACAACCTTAGGTCACTGTCGACCCCTACCAGGTTTGATGTATTTTATGTTCATTTAGATCAGATCTACTTTTATCATCTTATATCTAGCTTTTAGTTTCTATTTTACTTCATATTTTGCATAGACGCTACATCCAATTTATCAAATATCTATTTTTATCTATCTTTATCAAATGAGGGTTAACATCCATCCTAGGAATTTATTACTTCTTGGGACTAACTTTTTTAGGTAACCTTCCCATCCTATCTACTAATCCAATATTTTTCTACTTGAGTTATCTTGATTTGCAAGTCACTTAGCTCGTTACAGAGAAGGATCCATCATTTGCACCCGTCCACATCATTATTCCATCTCAAGGTCCATAAACCCTTCATATTCTGAGTTTCTTTATTTTCTTTAGTACTAGTTCACTAATTTGAGCAGAACAAGGAAAATTGGTAAACAAGTTGATTGTCCTTTGGCTTGTGTTATTACATATTGTCTTTCTCTATTATTAGTGTATAATGTGTGTGAACTATATTTGCATAGTTTTAGTCCATTGTGTCATTTATATAGAGGCTTAGATTTAGATTTAATATAAGGTGAATTGTTTCTCATATATGCCCATTTTACACTTTTTGGTCCTCATTTCCTTGATCTCAAGGAGAGTGATTAACTAAAAATGTAAGGATATGCATAGTTAATCTAAGCTATGAACAGTTGTAAATAAAGTAAATAAATGTAGTAAAGAAGTATATAGATGACCCAAGAAACTATATAAAAGGAAATTCTAACCCTAATATGCTAGAGGGAAGAGGAAAGAATGCATCTCGAATAGAAGATACTCACGAGGCTTGTGTCGCATGGGTGACTAGAGATACTGGAACCAGGAACAACTATGCATAAGCCCTAAAAAGGATGGATCTAGAATTATTCCTGACTGGAGCACGGAGAGGGACTAGGGTGTCTACTGAGGTTCTTTGGTCTGCCAAATGGGTGCCCTGGTCTACACAAAATCTTTAAAACTAAATCTCACAAGGCTGGGAGGTGGTCTAAAACCATCATTGTCTGTCGCATTAGATTCACTGCCCTATATCGGATGTTGTTGATATTCCAAGATGATGAGAAGATGTGTAAAACCCTAAACAAGAATCAATCCCTAAAAAATAAAAATACAAATGAATGGGTCAAACTGACCTCAGCTGCCATAACAATGGGCTTACTAACTGAGTGTTGTACTAAATTTTGGACCCAAATGTAGTTTTGGTGAGTGTGTGTATAATGTGCCCTAGGTGCTCTTGTGTCAGTGCACTTTGTGAAGTAGCGAGAAATAACTAGATGTAGAAAATGTAATAGAATGTGTGCATGGAATATAATAGAATCCTCCCCCTATGTTGTGTGTGATGCAGATGACCTAGCCTTGTGCCTTGTGATGGAGCTATGTGGATGCAAGTGATCTCCAATGCAATAGATGGATGTAACTCTAGATGGATGATAGTAGTGATAGAGCTTGGTCCCTCATTATGGTCTCATAACTTTATATTTATAGGGTTCTCTTGATCTAATTTCATAATTAACCTTGAAATGGCCAACCACCAAAAAGATAAGGATCTAAAATGGCTAGAAAGAGCCCAAAAAGTGGCGAGAAAGTGTGAAAAGGATCGGGGCACCCCTAGTGGGACCGGTGTGCCCTAATAATAGCCTGGGCACCCCATTCGAGGCTTAAATAATGGCAAATGACCAAAAGCAGTGGGGATATGGATGTAAAATATCGAGAATGATGAAATAAAATAAAACAAGATGGCCAAAATATGGGGTTAATTAGTACTTTCTTCACTCAAGAACCTTCTAAATAGTAGTATGAGATCAGGACTAAATATTGTATAAAGTGCATGATTTTATGTCTACAGAGAGTGATCCCTTCATACTCTAGTGTATCACCATTCTTTCCAAATTTCAACACTTTTTCCCCAAACTTTGCAAAGTTTTAAGTTAGATTAGAGTGGTATTTAATCTAGATATTTTTAATAAAAGAACATGTTATCGCTCCAAAGTGCACTCGAGTTGAAGAAGTGCAAGCAATCCTTCTCTTTAGTTGATATAATGGGAACTTTTATTAGCGTGGGTGACCCAAGTTGAGAAGAACCTCCTGAGTGGGTTGGTCCCCTGGATTAATCACTTCAACTATTTCTCTTACAGGGAATAAGGTAGAGGAATAACATAAACATAACAGAAATCATGCAAAGTAGGTGATACACCAATTGTGTTGGGGGTCTATGACTACACAAAACACACTAATTGACTCTTCAAGACCTGAAAACAATCACTTCATCTATTGTTTGATTGACTTCTACACTCACAAAAGGCATTAACAAGTTGTTGACAAAGGCTGGGAGGGAATATTTGAGGTCTATTCCACTTCCAAACTAATCAATAAACTAATATGCACTTGAAATGATTTGCAAAAGCTTCAAAACCACTTAATGGAGGTGTTTAAGACTCATGAGCATGCAAAGGAAATAAAACATTCACTAACACATACCAATGAACTTGTTGTAACACACTTCAAATCAGTTGCAAATGGAGGAAATTAGTCTTTTATTACATCAAATAGGTGCTGGAGTACAAAATATGGCATAGCCTAGGCATGTCAAAATCATAAGCCCCACTTTTGCTTCAAAATCTAGGTACATATAGAAAAAGAAAGAGAAGTTGACTCAACTCACTCTCACAAGTGCAACACTTCAACTTGAGTTCAAGACTCTAGTTGGACTAGTTGGAGACAAATCCAATGCTAGCTATTTTTACACTCCCATGCATTGTTCGGCCCCTTTGTAATTAAATACAATTTCTAATAATATCAAGGCTAAAATCAATGTGCATGGTTTACAAGGGCTAAAAATAGGTTTACATGGTTTCCTCCACTCTTAGTTGACTTCAGTCAACTCTCCTTTTGCAAAACTTAAGGTAACTCTATCCTATCTTAGCAAAGGTTAAGGTAACAAACTTGGCTATTTGTCCCTTTGGTGCATATGCATGTATGAGGTAATAATTTGATCTGTTTGATTTTGGTCTTGGCATGATTATCTCCACCACTTGAAAAGATTAAAAAATAATCAAATCATATCATTTCCAAAACTACGTGGGCATGGAAATGATCATTAAAACCCTAACCAACCATTGGTTTTAACCATGGTTAAACCCACATGGTCGGCCACTTGGAATTAGGGCACAAACCCTAAAAGTTGTCATTTTCATTTGAATTTTATAGAGGTGCATGGAGGAGAGAAACTCTAGAAAAATTATGATGGCCTCCATTTTTGCTTATTGTGGCTCTATTTTTCCTCAAGCCAAGCTCTGATTTTTCTATTGTTATTCACCATTTTTTAAGATCTATCATCATGGATTCTTATATAGATCGCTCGAGCTCTATTTGCGGTTCTAGTGTGTTCATCGTGTTGGGGTTTTTTTGCATCTCACCACTCTTTCCAACCTAGTTCTACATTTTTTAACATGGCTCAACTTGGCTTATGTTCCTTTGTTCTTCATTAGCTTGGTTGCTCAAGTATTGCTAGCTTGAGCTCACTTTTGGATTCGAGATTTGTTTTCAAGATGGGTCAAGCTTTGTTTTCGGTTGTGCGAGTTGGATTTGGGTTTTTGCCACCAATTTCAACTCTTCACGGGCTCTATTTTTAGCCCACTTGGATCTCACTATTTTTACTCATCATGAGTTATCCTTCTCCATGCTTGAGTGAGTTTCCTTTTCCATTATTTGAGCTATGTCATGGTGTTTCTCCATTAGAGCTCGCTCGACACTTTCTCCTTTCACTCATCAATCTTTCTTAGAGGATAGATTTGGTATGTTGTTTTATGGCTATGATTATGGGTTTGGGTTAAGCCCTCGCTTCACTCTTGCATGAGTTGGGTCATGTTGTTGGAGCTCTGCAACTCGGTGTGTTATTTTCTAGCAACTCAAAGCATGGTTTCTTGGCCCACTTGGTGTGATTTCAAGTTGTGTTCAGTCCTTAATCAATCGATGCGGGAGAATATTCAAATAACTTAAACTAAATAAATTCACATGGGCATGAGTTTAAGGAGGTCAAATTAGGTATATGGAGTCAAGGGGAGTGAGTTTAGGTGGTCAAGAATTTGAAAATTCAAAATAGTGTTTTTCCCTCCTAAAGGTGAATTCAAATCTTAAAACATGTCATGAGCCAATATGGCTTGTCAAGGTCAAAGAAGGGGATGGTTAAAGTGTGAACATGAGTAATAGGGTTAGAAATGTGTCCTAGGAGATTCCAAGTTATGAAATGTCTAAAAATGTTAGCAATTGCCATCATGTATTGAAGGGAAGTTGAAAAGTCACAAAAGTGAAAGTTATGAAGATGGAGTAGTTACATACAAGGAGGGATTTCCAAGTAAGAGAGGGATATTTTCCTCTATAAGAGTTAAGAATGACAAAGGAGGAGTTTTTTCCTCGTGG
The DNA here is from genome assembly GCA_018340775.1 of Taxus wallichiana var. yunnanensis. Classification (NCBI taxonomy): domain Eukaryota; kingdom Viridiplantae; phylum Streptophyta; class Pinopsida; order Cupressales; family Taxaceae; genus Taxus; species Taxus wallichiana. Next base: position 747,949,171 of record CM031244.1, on the reverse strand, counting down.
ATGTAAGAAGGGCAGAGTAAAAATTTCCAATTTTGCAAGATAGCATAAGATAGTTTGAGTGAGTCTGGTTTTGGTAATAGGAGCTTGTCTCTATGGTGAACTAGTCTTGGAAACTTAATGAAGAGATAGGTTAGTGAGTGTCTCTGTTGAGTAGTTATATAGTTTAGTTAGACTCCTTGGAGGTGATATTATGTTGTTAAAGTTTTTCTCTGTTTTCCTTAGCTTAAGAATGATGCATGAGACCGTGGTTTATTTATTGATTGTGAACTTGTTGACTCATATAGGATAAATAAGCAAGAACCATTGCATGGAATTATTTCCATTCTGAGAGAGTCTGAAAAATATGCATTGAATGAACCTAAATCACTTTTATTATGATGGAATGTAACTTGGCATACTAACTTTTTCTATGTGGATGCATGAGATCTGTGTTGGAAGACTTAACTCTTCAAGAGTGAAGCTAGTGACATTGTATGGCTCTATTAAGATGAATGTACATGGATTAAGCATAATATTCACTTGTTAGGGATTTGAAGTAAACAATAAAGTCAACTTTATGGGTTGAAGACTTTAAAGATTGGGGATAGGGTATACCCCAACAAGTCTCATCAAGGTAAGAAAAATCGGTAAGAGCTGGAAGGTTTAAATGCTTAGGTTAACCATACTAGTAATATTAACATGAATACAATGTCATTACAAGCCTACATTTCAGTTTTTAAGTTTTGAAAACAAGTATAAGTCTTTTTATAGCAAAGTTCCTCTTCTCGGACGAACCCTATCACGATTAGGGTTTCTATAAGGAAATAAGGTTTTAAACCTTGAAATCAATGAATCTCGGTCTAGATATTGGAAGAAATAATTCCTAAGAGGTCCTAAAGGAGATCCTGAAAAAATTTAACTTTTCATGGGATGGCTGATGATAAAATTTTGACAGTCCTCTAGGGAGTATACATGCACCGTGAGGAGCCTAATTTGGGAGGTAGGTTTAAAAGGGACATAGCATTTCTCTATTGAGTTAAACCTTTAAAATTTAGGGAAAGGAAGAAGGGATTAATGGGTGCCCATAAATGATTTTATTATATTTTGAAACCTTCTACATCAGGTGTTATAGTGAAAACAAAATTTTCCCATACCTAGTTGGGATTTGTGAGAAATAAAGAGAAAAGTGAAATATGGAGCCAAGAGTTAGGACTTAGGATACCAAATTTGACATGCAATATGGAGTAGATGAATATATGCCAATGAAGTTGATAATTTTTCTTGGGCACTACTAGATCACTCCACTCATGAATGTTACTGGGGTGTGTTGTCTTAAGGGCATTGAGAAGGCAGATTTGACAAGGAGCGAAGACTAGAGATTTTGATGATTTTGAAGTCTTTTGTGATTATTTTAAGCATGATTGAGGTAAAAGTGCAAGGTGAGTAAGAAACTAGTACAAGAAAGGGGAAGTGAAATTCAAGATAGGTAAGTATCGGGTAAGTTTGAAGAAAGAAAGGACTAGCTAAGGATTGAATGAACCATTGAAGGTTATGAAGTAGGAAAAACAGGACAAAGTGTTTATGGAGGCCACTCAAGGTGAAATAGTTCCAAATTACAAGTTTTAAGCCATTTTAGGCTTGGTTTTATCCTCTTTTGGAGAGATAGGGTTAAGTTGAAGATGTTTGAAATTCTTGAATAGTGAATGTGTTCAAGATTGTTTTGGTTTCTCTGTATCGCAATCACATGCTCGTCATCATGGATTCTTATACAACTCGCTTGACCTCTCTCTCATCTTAAGCTTGTACTATCCTAAAGGTAAGACATGGTCTCCTTTTTGGTTTTATATTTGGGCAATCAAGTTGTAATTTTTTTTTTTTAGCTAGGTTTGTTTACCTCGAGTTGGGTCTCTTTCATGAGCTAGGTTTATGTTTCAAAAGATGGTTTTTGTTTCATGAGTTAGATTTTTGTTTCACAAGATGGGTTTCTTATGTTAAGATTGGTCATTTATTTCATACAACTCCCCTTCTTTAGCTCAGCTCGGCACCTTCCAATGACTTTACCTTGCTCTACATTCCTTGGAACTCCAACTCACCTTTGTGTGTTAGCCTCATATTACTCCTTCATTACTCATCTCAATGTTTTATTCTAACTCTTGAGCTCTACATAGCTTGATTCGAGCTTTAGCTCAACTCGACCATTTGAAACTCACCTTGCCACTATGTTAGGAGATCATCTCGATGTATTCGTGAGCTTGCCATTTAAGGATTTGGCGTAGCTCAATTCTTGTTCCAAGCTTTATTTTTGCATTACTCTGTTCAAGAAGGCAAGCATTGTTTAATCATTTTCAGCTTGATGGGTGTTTGGGAAAACCTAGGGTTTCATATAAAATGGCTCATATTTAATATTCATGACTCTGCAGTTTTACATTTATTGTTCATCCTCATTCTTGTGCAAACTACTTCATTTTGAGATGTGAAATCTTCTCGTTGTTAGAACTTGTTTTCGTGAGATGTAAAAATTTATTTTTCACATTGTCTTTTGAACTAAACATTGCAAAATATATGAGAACACTCTAATTTTGGAAAAATTACAATAAATATGTATTTGCAAACATGTACACTTGTAATATGTATGAGGAAAACCTCCATTTTCTCCTTAAAGGTTTGATGATAGAAATTTGCATTTGAAAATTTGTTTATTGTCTAGGTGATCTATATTTAAAAAGTATGTTTGTGGTTTTTCTTGCACATTACAAATGCATACTAAAACACACATGTGCGACAAGTGGAATGACTTTGGAAATTTCTCCTTTTGGACATCATATAGGTGAAAGGGCATTCTTTGGAAAAACCTACATTCCTAATTTACAAAAGTATGGATATGGTATTTCCGATTTTCACATTCAAAATGAATATTGAAATTGAGTATAGGAAGATGAAAAAAACTTTGTGAAATTTCTCCTTTGGACATCCACCATGATGATTTTCGGAAAAATAGTGTGCCTTGTAAACCAACAAAAGTATGATTGTGAGGTTTATCATTTTGGGTTAAGGTCCCACACCTTTTCTTAAAAAGAGATATTCCCATTATTGTTCTTTTTGACATCATACTTAGACTTGAAAATTTGCATTTATATAACTACCTTTGTACAATTTACAAAAATCATGTGAATCATGGCCTACATTTATTCTGTAGCGTTGTCTTTCTTTTTGGAAGAAAATACACAACTTAATGTTTATGTTATTAGAAATATCTATGGCATGAAAGAGCTACTTTTAGATCTGAAAATAACTCATAAATTCTTACTAAAAATCTAACCAAAATGGAAGCTCAATAATCATTTTCAAATTGAGGAACTTTTAATCTTTTAAATCTTTTTGCAAGCTATAGGAAAAGACCTTTACTTTTTTCACATCATGAATCCCTCTCTTTCAATACTTATTAATCACGAAGAATGCATATACAGAAGTATTTAACACCATATGCATCATCTCTACATTGAATCATGCAAGGGGATAGGGGATTTTTATCTCAAGAAATGATGGATCCCCTTTTCCTCATTACATTCCCAATTTTAAATTTCATTCTTTGTGATAGTCAATCCTTAGGATGTGTGGGGAAACTTGTACAATTTCCTTATGAATATACACAATTGTTCTATGCAATGAGTTGTTTGTTTCTTCCTTTACATTATTTTTCATTTACATAACTAAATGAACATATATAACTCAATTATCTAATGATCCATGACATATAATCATAAGAATTAATCAATAAATTGTTTGACCTTTTTGACTAAATACGAATGAACACCTAAAACAATTGTGCTTCCATACTTAAAATTTTTTCTTTGTTCTATTTTCTATATGATGCCCTTTTCGTCTCCATAAGTTAATGATCCTCTTAAGAAGTGGACATCCTATATGTTTATTAGGGCATTGGGAACCTAATTCCTAACTTCTCCACAGTAGGGATAATTCATAGAAATTGAGTAGAAAGAAGAAAAAAATTGTACCCTTCCACCATGATGACCAAAATGGTCAATGTGGTAGTTTATCCTAAGGGAGGTCCACACCTTAGAGATATTCCCATTATTGTCACACAGAGAGCTTGGACACTTATATAACTACCTAAATCAAAAGGGTACACACAATTCTTTGCCAACAAAGTATGTTATTAAATATTATGGCATAGACTCATAACTCATAAGTACATAACCAAAATGGAAGCTCAATAATCATTTTCAAATTCCTCGAGGAAACACTCATGAACCTCTTCTCTTCACTAAAATTTATAATCATCTCTACATATGCAAAGGGATATTCTCTCCCGATATTCAATCAATTATAATATCGAGCTACTTGTACAACCTTGTGATCCTGACACATTATACAGTTTCTTTGTTTTTAGAGGGTTAATTCCTTTAAGAAAACCTGTTTCCTAATTCCTCCTCATCATGAATAGCAAGTGTATGTGGTACTGAGGTCCATACCATTGTCACCATGTCCTCATGTGACCTTGTCTATCTTTGTAGCCTTTCATAAAAGTAAACTTTTCCTAATCAATTCTTACTTGTGAACCATCCTCTACATTATACATTTTTAGGGATTTCAAAACCTCTTCCTCACCTCCTCATCATCTACATGGGGACAACCATGCCATGTCCCTCATGATACAAATTTGGATTTGGTGCATGTCTAGCCATCCGTAAATGGGTATTCAACTTCTCTCATCTTCGCTCAATGATGGTCCGAATATGGTGATGTGTTGGTAAAATATTTTTTTGTGAGGGAAAATTAGGGGCTTTCACCAATGCTCTGGGACTAGGTCCCTTTGCTTAGGAATGGGGCAGCTCTATTTATTGAAAACAAGGAAATATATACACTAATCTAACCATTGTGGGTGGCCTTTTGACCGGGGACCACGTAGGAATACTCCATTAAATTACTATGTAAAAGGAGGTGGAGTAAATTGTATGTATGGAGAGAGGGGAGAAAGTGAGAAGGGGGTTTTATTCAACAAATAGTAAGATGAGTTCATTGACATAAAACCAGAATACTTCCAAGTTAACAATGAGAAGACACCAATATGCAAAGCAAGACAAACAACACAATTAACACAAATTTTAACTACATTATATTCATCAAAAGATATATTCTTTCCCTAGTTGTGCAAGATTATAATGCTCTATTGGAGTAGTAGTTGAGATGGAGAGGAAAATATAACATAAGTAAATAGAAGGATTGTAGATTCTTGCTTGTAGTAAGACAATGGGAGCTATCAACCAAGAAAATCCAACACCTTAAAATCGGCGAGTCATCTCAATATATAGCTTTACAAAAATACTCTTCATCTACCCTCCTTACATGACCTTTCATAATCCTCCACTTGTGACTTTTCGTATTCCATTTAGGAATTAAAAATAAGTTCCATTTTCTTATTAAAGAAAAAGGAACTTTTAAAATACAAAATTAGAAGTCACTTAAGTGAATAGGACGAAAGAGTCAAAAGTACATTTACAACAAAGGAATAGAAAGTAGACGAAGAGAGGAAAAGAGAGTGATAAAAATTATGGAAGCAAAGCCTTCAAGTAGTACTCGAAGAAATTAGGAACTTGAGTTTTAGCACGTGCGTCCCGAATTTGGTAACAACTACAAAGATGTATAATTCTTGGGAATTATAGTATTTCCAAGATTGGTTATCCAACTTTTGAAAGTATTCTACTGAGATCGAAGGTTGTTTCGCTAAGTTGAGCCAAGTTCTTTGAAGCTTCGATTATCACATTGTTTATTTCTGACAACTCTTCCATTGTGTCCTAAATTAGATTTTCTATTTTGAACAATTCTTCTTTGATCAATTTAGTGAATTATTCTTTGATTTGGTCGATATTGTTTCATTGGGAAGAGTTTTCGGGAAAGAGGTCACAATGGAGAGATTTAAGATCAGCAAATATCTCGACTTAAATGATTCTCCCTTTTGAATGGAATTTTGAATATCCGATAAAGCTTCTTTGAGCACTCGGAGTCTCCATTCGACATTGAAATACCAAGCTTGGGACATATATATTTTAGAATTAGAAAATATATTCTCACAAAGAAGGAGCTTCTCATCGGTGAGTGCCATGATTCTAAGATCTTGGATACACTCGGCCCATTTATTGGCTTCTTTATCAAAATTTCAACCACATAGTGGATCAGCTTCTGAACAACTATCAAGTCCTCATATGTCCTACAACCCTCATCAATGAATTTCAAACCGCTCATGAGAATCTTCTCCACCCAGGCTTCAGTGATTTTTCCTTGAACAATATGCTTATGGACTTCAGAAATTGCCTTCATGTCAACCTCAACCTTGGGGGCAGGAGAAGGTAGAGAAGAGAGAGGAGTAGGTTCGGGAGAGAGAAAGGCTTTAATGTAAGTTGAGAGGGTTCTTACTTGATCCTCCAACTACTCTTGAGTGTGATTTCCTTTCTCTACTCTCTCAATGACTTTAGAAACTATCTCCTTTAGATTATGCACCTCAGTCTCAGGAGTAGATTCACCGAGTGATATTCTTGTTAACTCATAGTCATAAGTGGAGACCTCTTGCTCACTTTTCTCGATTGTTGGCCTAACAATCTCAATGAACTACTCCCTGGATGTATCGGAGACAAAGTGAGACGCTCTTAGCCTTCTTTGTGGAAGTGGGAGTGTCAAGCGGTGCAGCCACAACATCATAGTTTGGAACATCGATCTTAGATTGAGTTTTCCTTTTCTTGCTTCGCTAGCATGGGTTGAACCCAAGAAAATGAAATGTTAGCAACATCTCCCACAGTGGGAGCAATAATAGACACACTGAGAGTGAGAGGGCAAGGAGAAGGTGCCTAAGGAGAAATAGATCCAACCGGAGGAGAAGTGGTCAAGGAGATTTGAGAAGAGGTAGGAGGATTTATTTTAAGCTTTTGTCTAAAAGCATTGGTTGTTTCCACTTGTATTGGGATTTTATCACCTCATTTCCATCGAATTCATCCCTGCTTCTTTTTGTTCTTGAGCTGTGGGTTTTCCTACGGCTCTTCTTATTTTTCTACATCGGTCCTCGAGTCCTGGACATACAATTTTGTAATAGAGTCGAGGGTGAGTGGAAGGAGTATCTTGAGGAGTGGTCACTACAGGAGGAGCCTTGAACTTAGCTAGTTTCTTTACGAATCATTTCTTCGTTTTCAATATAACATGATCCATGAGATCGTCAATATTGTCCTTCTCCTTTTGAGACCAATCAATGATGGTAGAGGAGAGTGTTGAATGGATTTGATGAATTTTGGTTCTAGCAAGTCAGTCCCGTCATCTACCATTCCATCGGGAACTTTAAAGATTCATAAATATTTGATTTGTTGTAAGGTCAACCTTCCACACGATTTTTTCTGAACTTCAAATTCGTCATCACAATCCTCCCAGTAGTCTTCAATTGTTGGAATATGAGTATATGAGATACGAAGGTTTGAACTGATAAATCCCTTGCTATCAAAGGAAGTTCTCTTGTGGAAGGCATGCATGTTAAACAAAGCAATATTTCTTTCGATGTTTTGAGCATTGAGGGTTGATCTATAAATGTAATTCTCAAGGAGATAGGGGATTGGATACCAAAGACCTTCTTATCCATACGGGTCTTGTGTAACACATCTAGTTGTCAAGACAATACAATCAAGATCAACTTGTCAATGCGGTATATACGGAGTTTGTATGAGGAAACTTCAAAGCCCACGATCCAAAGGTAGGATATCCTCTGAAACTATTGAAAATATTGTCAAAACATGAAACCAATCACTTTACCTCCACATAAACTCTGTCAATAGTACTCCCTTCTAGTAACTTTACTAACATCATTTTGAATGCATCGTTAGTCCTCTGGAAGTGACTCTTTTTGTTGTTTAGATTCGACTAGGTATAAAATTTATAGATATGAAGGTTGAGTCCGCTATCCTAGCTTGAGAGGTCAATCCAAATTATGTACCCTGCAATACTTTGCATCGGGTAGGAAGTCATATAGAAATATTTGGTCTGTTGAACCCGAGTGAGTTGTTGGGTTGGATTTTCACAGATGATTTCTCCCTAGTTTAAATTTTGTTTTCCTTCACAAATAAGGTTGATGAATATACACATCCAATCTTGGAACTCTATGGTGGAAGGAAGGCTCGTGACCCTTGCAATGAGAGTAATTGTTGGAGCTCAAAATTGCACCCTACCCCGAATCAAGAAGATTCGCGATTTTGAGGTAACATGGGATTGTGTCCGAGTTGTGGGACTTGGTACCTGAGACAGACCTCTAGAGAAGGTCAGCTTCCTCGAAATAATCCTAAAGCAAGAAAGTAAAATTATCTAATCCTAATCTAACAATGCAACGGACCGTGGTCGAAGGAGATGCATAAAAAGTGAAATACTAAGCTAAAAGATGTAATAGCACGAGAAAAGGGGTTGATCACTCCCCACAAGGGGAAGGAAAGGGAAAAAACACGGGAGGAGAGAGCAAACAAATGTGCCACAGACCATAAGCGTGAGGATTCACCTTTCCCACCATTCACAACACATGAAGAAGGAAACCTGCAAGTAGAAAATGCACACTACTTGCCAAAGAAGGAAACAGAGAGGCAAGAACACATACAACACGAGAATAGGGCGGTGAATAGCCATAAATTCTTGATTGTATTGCTTAAGCAATGCACAATTGGTTACATTCATGGCAGAAGGTGAAAATACATTGCAGAGACCAAGTTCAAGGTATGAAACTCATGGGAATTCGACCACCATTTTGACATGGTGTCGTTACAACAGGAAGGGACGCTTTTTACAATGCATGAGTTTTAGTTTTATAGAGAAAAAGAAGCAAAAAAGAGAAGAAGAGAGAAGCGCTAAAATGATGGATTTAACCACCAAATACCAATCACCATTTATGTTTATTGTATACCACCAAACTTTATAGAGCGATGCAATTAAATTCCTACACCCTAACGACTACAGTGTTTTTACCTTTTTCACCCACCAAACGCCACCAAACTCTAAATTTCTTAATGCCAAAATGACGTAATCAATGAGACCTTTCCAACTAGCCCTATTTCATCAAATTTAGAGTTTTCGAGAGAAGGTTATGACCATTTAAATTTTTATAGCTCGGGAGGAACGGGAGAATGACATGTGGCAGCTTCTGATTTGCTACTAGGATTCCCTGTTTGTCACCTATGTATTTATTCCCTCTATGTGCCTTTCCTTTTTACTTCAAGGACTTCAAACTTTGTTGAATTTTGTTTATTTTACTGAGTTAGTCTGCAAAACCCAATCGCTTTGAAAACGCTAGAATATTGACATATGTCCCTCTTTCAATGCTTGATCTTGCACCTTGTGCCCACCTTTGACTTTCCCTTTACATGTCTTTCCTCGCACCAAAAACTCTATTGAAATTTGGCTTATTCCACAAACTTGAGGTACGCAGAATCCAAATGCCTTGAGGAGCGACAAAATCCCGCCACGTCCTCTCAGGAGTCGAGTAGCAGTTAGCATATAACATCTTGACCTTCTTCGATGGAATTGACTTGCGAAAACCCGACACAAGGAAGATCGTCGGGTTCGGGGTGGAAATCAATGTGGCATGGAACACGCATTTGGGTTGTCATGTTCGACACAAGAGAGGCCCTAAAACCCAACAAGGAAGAATCAACTCATCACCTCTTAAACAACTACATGACCCCCTAAGTCTATGAATGAATAAGTTATCAAAATAGACCAAGGATTATTTTGGATAACAATTTGGCGACTCAACGAGGTAATATGCCTACTAGATTGAAAGATCGGTGTCCTTGAGAATTCATTGAGCATGGAGTCGAGCCTGAAATATGAAAAACTAATCTGAAACTTGTATTTCTTACCCCTGAGAAGTATGAAGCCTGTTGGACTTAACATTGATTTAAAGTTGCCCTTGAATGCTCTTGAAGTTGATCTCTTGGGTCTTTTTAAATGAACTTTATAATCACACAAAGACTGAATTTCTTACTAAGGAAGAGGCACCGCAACTCGATTCAACATGATCTTTTACGGTTGAGCGATTAAACTTTGAAAACTACCCCAAAATCTAATTTTTGTGAAAGTTGCTCCAAAATAGATTGTGCAACATCAACAAAATCCACGAAAACTATGTACAAAATATGAAAATCATACACATTTCAAATGGAACATGTAGAGTGTGCACAATGCACTTATTTTGTTGAAAACAAATCTACATACCCTACTCTAACCAAACAATAAGCGAGCTAAACGAAACCTACAATTGGTTGGGAAAAATAGCTTCCCTTCCTTAAAAATGCGGCCACATAATTAATTTGGAAATAAGCATAGCCTCTAATGAGAGTGAAAAATTTCGTGTAGTTGGTTTTCCATCCCATTGCTCAAAGTATCAACAAAAATAAAATGAATACCTCCTCAAGTTGTTTTTCATTTGGTTGGAGGTGCGGTGACCTTTGATCATCATCTTCATGCTCCAAAGTAAACATGACCGGTGGCAACTTTGTTCTTGGTTCCAAGCGAGCCAAGTATCGATTGGACATGTTGGGAACAATGGGTTAAACTTTTGAATCCTCCATCCTTTCAAGTTTAATCCCAACAACGGGGTCATCATACGAGATCTTCCTCATGAAGAAGACTATTTGCAAATTGATATGGAATGTGCTCTACTTTTTCCGAAAACAACTCTACATACTCCTCCTTAAGCAAGAAGTTTTGTTATCCAATTTTGCCCCTTAGGCAAAATTGGACAAACATGACCTCGCACAGAGAAAATAGAGGGATTGAATAAGTCACGAGAGCTTGCATATTGGGAGTGGGAGTCGGGAAAAACCTCCGAAATGGCGAGCTCAAAAGGTCGAAGGACATCAAAACGCAAACTCGAATGTCGGACTTCGGACATTTGGGAGTTCAGAGTTAGCAGCAGGTCGAGTGTGAACAATGCCATGAGAAAAGTCTGAAACCCGAAATCCAAAATTCGGACTTCGGGCTTTCGAGGTTTCGAAGAAATGTGTCGCCGGATGACAAAATCCCGAAACCTAAACCCGAAATCCTGAAACTCGAACCCCCGAAAAGACAAAGGTCTAAAACCCAAAATCCGAATTTAGAAACTTCGGGGTTTCGGCATTTCAAAGGTTTCATGGACCCAATCGGATGAACAGGATTATCAATCTTCAAAGTCAAAATGCCCGAAGTTCGAATCCGAATGTCCGAAATTTGATTTGAGAGGGTGCGATGCAAGGTCAAAGTCAAAAACAAAACCAACCACCCGCATTGATTGCAGAATGGCACCCTCATCTTCATATGGCCATAACTTTTGATTGGGAGCTCGGATTTGCACAAAATAGAACTTTTTGGAAAGCTCTCAGTGTCCTCTACACAACAACGATTGGTTTTCTTAATTTTAGTGAGACTAAATATTTCAAAATGAGGAAATATAATCCTCCATTTTAGAGGAATGTTTCCAGATTTCTCACCTACCCAAAATGATGAGGTATGGGCTTCCTTTCTTCCCCAACAAGCAAGGTACAATGGAGTATGGGCATGGCAAACTCGCCCATCACTCCTACAAGGACAATGATGGATTTTGCATGAGATTGGAGTGCATTTTCATATTTTCTTCCCTCTCTCTTTCCTCATTTCTTCCTCTATAAATTGTAAGGGGTTGGATTGTAAAAAGGGTTGATGATTTTTCTCCCATGCACCCCATTTTTCTTGGGGCTTTAGGCCTTCCTCCAAACTCTATAATGGCTTCATGCCTCTCTCCCACATGCAATGTACTGTGTATATTTCATGAGCAATAAAAATTATGTTGTGTTAGTTATTTTAACCTTTGCATGATTTTTGTGTCTCTCTTACCTCTCATTGCAGCAAGGTGTTCTGTGCATATTTCATGTTCATTTGTAGGGTTTGGTGTATTGTGCTTATAGGAATGAAGATTGTTTGCATTTCGGGATTGTGTTGCAGTGGTCCAACCTCCCCTTAGTGCATTGGTGTGATTTTGGGTTTGTGTTGCATTTGTCCAACCTCCCAAGATTCACACTTTCTCCATTTTGCAAGGTTGGGGAAGTGATCAACACTCCTTTCTTGGTGTATCACTGCTCTTAGTGTAGGTTTCCATTCCATGTGTCTTTCTCCTTGCCCTCTTGAAACCATTAGATTAGGGTTAGACAATAATTTTTTTGCATTAGAAGTAGTTAGTGGTAGGTAGGATAGGAGCGGGACCCAAGCATTCTCCGGAGAGCTATCCCATTTCATAATGTCTCACACTCAAGATAGCTCCATGTTATGCAATTACACCGAATGCCCCATCTCAAACCAAGAAATTCGGAAGGTGCTATTATTTTTCATAACAAGTTTGGTAATTCAAACCTCTCATCCTCTAATTGATCAATTGCAACATTTGAAGATGTTCCTAGTGGATCACTGCAATCTTCTTCTAATATCCCACGGGTGCCATTAGCTTCAAACTCATCCTCCTTTATGGATTGCTCAACTAAAATAGCAAGAGGTTTGAAAGGTGGAGGAAAGGAATTTTCTTGTGGTGTAGTTAATTCACAAAAAGAGGAGATGAGGATTTCGAAGGGAAGAGGGTGGAGAAATGAAGGTGAGAGGGAAGGGAAGAAGATGGAGAAGGGAATCCTCAAGATGAGCATGCGAAAGCTAGGGAAATGGGAAGTAGGCTGAGATGGTGTAGTTTGAAAAGAAGAAATGGGAGGATTTTGTGATAGCGGTGAGGATTGGCCCATTAACAAGGTTCCTTTCAACTAGATTGGTGAGTCTCCATTGCTTGACCCACTCTACCATTTGGGGTGTCATCTTAGCCATAAAATATAGCTTCCCCGATGGCTAAACCAAATTGGTATAGAGCCATCCCATGGACAAGGGACCCTAAAACCAATTTTACATGCCTTTATGTGGGGCATGTGGCTTTGATTTTCACCATGTTTGTCTCCATCCTTGAATCTTTCTCAAAAAATCTGCATTTGCTATGAAATTTCCGTCATCATTTATGCATCCTGTTCTCGCCAAATATTTTGATTAAAAAGATAATCATATGGGTCAATTGGGGTTCGATTATATGCACATTCTTCATGATAGGGCTCATAAAACTAATTTGGGAGAGGATTTTGACAATCTAGAGATGGAGGGAATTGGCACTACTCTTGAAAATGACGATTCCATGAGGGATTGAAGTTGTGACTACAAAACTTCATGAAGGAGAAAATGGAAGAGAGAAGAATGAATATGGATTGAAGAGAGCGAAAACAATCTGCGACTCAAAAAAATGGGTTGCTTTGATCAATGGACTCGTCAGATGTGTTGAGAAATGTATCCAATGGTTAGATACCACCAAAACGCATCAATTTCAAAGATAAAAAGTTTTAAATCTCTTCAAACTTTGTCCCATTAAGCATGTCAAAATTGTTAGAGCTCAAAATTATATCCTGCCCTAAATCAAGAAGATTCACGATTTTGAGGCAACATCAAATTGTCTCCAAATTGTGAGACTTGCTCCACGAGACAAACCTCCAAAAAGGTCAACTTCCTCCACCTAATCCTAATGTTAAAACTAGTCCTAAAACATAAAACAAAACTATTTTACCCTAGTCTAACAATGTAGGGGACCAAAGTTAGAAAGAGATGCATAAAGCGAGAAATTCTAAGTTAAAAAAGGTGATAGCACTAAGGAAAGGGTTGATCATTCTCCATAAAAGGAAGGAAAGGGAGAAAACATGGGAGGAGAGAGCAAACAAACATGTCACAGACCAAAACCGTGAGTATCCACCTTTTCCACAATTGACAACACATTAAGAACAAAACCTGCAAGTAAAAAAATGCACACAACATGCCAAAGAAGGAAACAAAGAAGCAAAAACACATAAAACACGCAAGGACATAAAATAGTCACAAATACTCAATTTTATTGCTTTAGCAATGCACAATCAATTACATTCATGGCATAAGGTGAAAATACATTGCAAAGACCAAGTTCAAATTCTAAAACTCGTGGTAATTTGGCCACCATTTTGACATGGTGTCATTATATTAGAGGGATGCTTCTTACAATGCATGAGTTCTAGTTTTATAGAAAAAGAGAAGCAAAAAAAGAAAGAGAGAAAGACCAAAATGATGGATTTAACCTTGGACCAATCACCATTGTTGTTTATCATATACCACAAGACCATACAAAGCAGCGCCATTAAATTTTTGCACCTTATTGTCCAAACTGAATTTTTCCTTTTCGCCCATCAAACACCACTAAACTCTAAATTTCTTAATGTCAACAAGCCTGATTTCATCAAATATGAAGTTCTTGAGAGAATGTTATGGTCATTTAAATTTTTGTAGCTAAAAAGGAACATGAGAATGACACGTGACAGTTTTTGAATTGCTACTACAATGGACTACATGTCGCCTATGTGATTACAATGCAGACTTCAAACTTTGTTGAATTCTATTTATTCCACACTTGGAGTCTATAAAACCCAATCACTTTGAGGAACGGAGCATCAAAATCCAATCACATGTTTGTCAAGAATCAAGAAGCGATTAGCATACAACATGTTGACCTCTTTCAATGTTGACCTACAAAAACCGGACACAATGAAGATTGTTAACAATCATGGTGCAAAAACAATTCAACATGGAACATGCATTTAGTCTGCCATGTTCCGATGCAAGAGAACTCAAAAACCCAACAAGAAAGAATAAACTCTTCACCCCTAAACAACTATAAGAGCTGCCTAAGTCCATGAAGGAATATGTTATCAAAATAGCCCTATGGTTATTTTGGATAACGATAATCATGTGAGATAATTCTTCAATGAAATATAATCTATAACGAGTTTTTGAGAGTTTGGTAGGGCCCTTCTTCTTAATCTTCAACCATGATTTGCCAATCATATTTTGATACTTGTTAGGAATCAGATTAAAATCTTGTTGGGCTTTTTGAATTATCAAAGCCTTGTCCTCTGCCGCAGGGGGTATCTTGAGAGCCATATTAATGTGATGAGCATCCAATTGAGCAATGACATAGCCATGTGGGTCTTCTAACTCTTGGTTTGCAGACCAAAACAAGCTACAAGCTCCACACATGTCAAGAAAGATGATCCATATGATTGACGAGTCAAATTCATTGTCTGAGATTCTTTGGGTGAGTGCAATTTCTCTTTTACCATTCAACCCAATAACTCTTACATTCAACCCCATAACTCTAACAAGTCCATGTGTTTAACATTGTATTCATCAATTTTAGGAACAGTAATGGGCTCAAAACCCACGTATTGCAATTTCATGTTGAAAGACAAGATGCAAGGAATGTAGACATATAGCTAAAAATAGCCTCACACTGACCTCATTCTAATCAACCGTGTGTCAATGCCTTGGAAATCTAATTGATCCATTTAAATTGAAAATATAGATTGTACATTTAAAAATAACACTTAAATTATCTGAATAGGCACGTTGCATGATTAATTCAGACTTCGTCATTATCTGACCCATGAACGATAACAAGATGCCTAAAAATTAATAGAGTTAAAGCCTAGCAAACTATATTAAAACTAAAAACATTTTAAACTTAAATTTTATATGATTTTAAATTTTGCCTAGCAAACTATAACCATAACTTAGCATGATTTGCAAGATTAACACTCCTGATTATAATAATCATATTATCAGATCTAGATTTTGAACTCTCATTTATATTGGTTTTAATATATGCTTATGACAGTTGTCTACCCTCTCTTAAAAATCATATGTTATGTATAAATTGACCCAAAAAAGGGGTCTTTTTTTCATGAAATTAAGAAAAAAATATCACAACAAATTATGTTTTTATCAGTACACTTAAAGAGAGATGTCAAACAAATGGGTTGTTGTTCGGAATACTATTTTATCTATAATATCATTGTCTAGGCACGCACTTGGGACTACGAGGAGCTTATTGACAAGTTGCCTTAACAAAATAATTTACTAAAATATTAATATCATGTCCTAAATAAAGAAAAATAGCTGTATAAATTAAAAGTCACCGACCATACACTCTCGAGAGTTCGCTAATATTAATAGAAAAAGAATACAAAAACTTAAATTACCAGACAGTACCACCGGCCATCCAGAATTTTAATCTATGAATAATAAAAACATTTACAGCACTATACACGAGAACAAAAAAGAAAGAAATTTTATCAAAAATAGCTTATCAAGAGGAAAGAACCACCGAAGATATGGAGCAGTATTATACACGAATAATCTTACAAATTTAGAATCCCCTTTTAGTATCATTTAGTATCAAACAGGCAAAAACTCACTGGCAATATTAAAATATTCACTAATGTATAATCATTCATAAAAGTAACATCATGATCCGTTAAGCTCCATCATAGAGGAAACCCTAATCATAAATATCGACATTTTTAGAACTTATTCACAAGAAGCTGAAATGCATTACGCTTTCACCTGTTTTACCTTAATCAAAATAAGTGTGTTTAGATAGCAACTTGACCGGAATCTACACAAATCAAAGGACACTTGACCATATTAGTACACTAATCTAATTAACTCTTGCCATCCATTGCAGGCCCTTACATAATACGGGCCAAACAAATGCTACTACTGATAATTGGAAATATGATATAAATAGAGATTATTCAGGTTTCTGTATGAAAGAGAAAAATACATATTTATGATAGTTTACGTATAAATAAGTAAAATAACTACAGATCATATTATCAATCAACACACAAACATATATGGAAAATTTAAACATAAAATCAGCTTGTAGACATAGAAGTATCCAGGCTTTTTGATAAACATAACAGATACCAGTAACACAAACATTTTATCTAAAAGTTACATGCAATCTTTCAGAGACCATCTCATGATCCAATCTACATTGTTTTCTTGATACTGCTGAATAGCTACATTTATAGAAAAAAGGAATCTAAGCATAACTGCATGGTAATACCCCCTTTCACTGCTACGAAGGAGGGTAATCATAACAAAAACTTAAGCAAGAGTACCTTCTAAGGTTAGATTACAGATTGTTTCAAAGTAATCCCAACAATGATACAATGCAAAACCATCAAAAGCCTCGTGGAAATCTTCACTCTTCATCATCCTCCTGAAAAAGTACAGACAGGCAATCATTTCAAAAAATTATTAGTACTGGACATTTAGAACTATTAGAAACCACAGCCTTTTAGAGGTAAAAAAAACTCCTATTACCTCCCCACTTTCTTCATCATCCTCGTCATTTACTTCAGACTTTGACTTGTCAGATTCTTCTGCAACATCCTCTGCATTTGACTACAATCAAATCAACCAATCAAACTATTAGAGCTGTTAATTGACATAAAGCTACTGGCTTTCCAAGATTAAATGCATCCAGATATAACAAAACCTTGCCACAATTAAATGCATCCAGATATAACAAAACACAACCATTTTTTATTTTAACCAAAAATACAGTATACACCTTTTTGTTGTTGTATGTTGACAGTATCTTCTCATATTCTGTCTTCCTTTTTGAAGCTTTGGCAACAAATGGAGCCTTGTCCTGGCCAATGCATTTAACTTCATAATTTGAGCAAAACACCAGTAACAGAACAAACCAAAAACTAATTCAATAACAATGAAAAACAAACAATGCACTTACAGATTCTGACATTGATTTCCATTTCTCACCCCCAGCTTTGCCAATCTAAATTGTGAGCAAGTAAAAAAACAGAGTACAATCAACAAACAACCTTGTTCTTTAAACAAAAAGACCTTTTATTGAAATGTATCAGGATGTCAACACAAATGCTTCAACTTGAAATTAACATCTAAAGAATAACTTACAACTGCAACAGATTTCACATTGGGATGATTGTCTTTGTATGTCTTGCGAAAGTCCTCCCTAAAACAAGTAGCAGGTCAAAACTGTAAGAAAAATAGCACTGACTTTTGCAGCCAATGCTTTCCATCTTTATGTTTGATACAGCTAAAATAATAATACTGAGCCGCCACATAAAATTCAGACATTGTAAATAATTAGAGCTTCTATAAAATAGAGTCACATTAGTTTTCTACAATTTTTCACTGCATGTTGTAATATTTAAGTCAGGCCATCATTATTCATATGATGCTTGTCTGATCTGTAGGATTATTTGCCACAAGACTAATATTAATAAACATAATTAAAAATCAAAACAATGTCTACTTAAAAAAAAACACTCCTCTTCATTACCATAGACTTAATAAAATACTCAAATAAAAAGATCTTGGCAATTATCACATCTTTTTTAAAAACATGCAACTTCAATCACTTACATGAAGACAAAGAAGGCACTTGCAGGCCTCTTGGGTTTGTTTGGGTCCTTTACTGCCTTCTTCTTCTCCGGTTTTTTACTTGCCCTGTCATCCTTGGCAACAGGCTTCCGCTTGGCAATTTTCCTACATGAATAAACAAAGACCAAAATAATGGGCAAATAACAAAAATACTTGTCTAATTGACTTCAAATGGTCATTGAATAAATCTTCTTGAAAAAAGCCAGTAAAAGGTCTGAAATATGATTAAATAGCAATTTATGTATTAAATATCTTTCACATTAAAAATAAATAGAAGTAGTGGTTCTCTTGCAAGCAAATTTAAATGGGAGTAAACATAAAATTAAAAAATTAACCACTTACTTGTCCTCTACCTTCTTCAGCGTACTAGATGCCTCTCCTTTGGACTTTCCTCCCTTCATTGCAGTAGTAGGTATCTTAAACTAACTACACAATAAAAGATATCCTCAATTAGAAAAACATTGATAGCCATATTTCTCTATGCTACCCCACTTACTATAGATTAATAGATTTAAATGAACTAAACAACAAATACTTCAAAAAATGACACAGCATATTTACAAAAGATCTACACGTACTAATATATGCATTCAGAAGGTGACCTATATGCAAGTTAATACACACACGAGTACACATGTACACACACATAGATGTATACAAACACACATGCATGTACATGTGTACACATACACAAGATGTACAAAAACACATGTATGTGCATGTAGACACACACACACACACACACACACACACACACACACACACACACACACACACACACCCATCTATAAGTATTTCCATTAAGAGTCTTCCCTCTTAATTAAGTCATGTTATCTCCAGCAAAACATGGCTTACAGAAAATAACTATACTCCATACCAAAACTAATTTGTCATGCAATTTGCAGCATACTTGACAACCCAAAACACATTCTACAGAAGACCGCTCATGAACATTAACAAAACTTTGCAACACCATTCAACCCAAAACAAGTCTGAGACACTCTCAAAAATTTGTTGCCAAAGCCAACTCCCAAATCTGATTTAAAAATACATTCTTCACAAACAGAACAGGTCAGTTGCTGACTTAAACAACATGACACTATAAATCAGGCAAGTAATTTCATGTCTTGAATTACAATCTTAATTACAACTAAATGTTGATAAATCCTTAAAGCCCAAGTAGCTGAACACTGAACACAAACTTTAACAAAATATTTCAAAGACAAAAGGACTACCTGATACATTAAACATGAACTAAACCTTTGAACAAGTCAGTAGATCCCCTCAACTATATGGCACTATTCCTCATGAAAGTCACATCAAAATAGCAACCCTAATCACAACTAAATATTGATGAAATTCATAACCTCACTGGAAATGCAAATGATATGTTCTGCCTTCATTTTGTAAGAGACAAGAAAAAATGAATCAGTAAAGATGAATTTCATGTGATTGACCAAAATGCTTATTAAAACCACTCTTCAACACTTTTAAATGACAAGTACATTCTCAGGAAAAAGGTTAGACCTAATTGAAAATACAAAATACAATTTAAAATTTTCAAAGAACTTAAGCTTTATCAGGCCAATATCACTAAAAGCCACAAATTTTCTTGCACAGCCATTCTTCTGATTCATAATGTATTTCAATGCATATATTAATAAAATTACATAAATATAACTCATACAAAATAGCCACCACATGGATCACAACTCCAATTAAAATATTTCAACCATAAATATCTAATATCAATGATTAATAGTTATTTTCGGACATGAACTATAAATCCATTGTAGAATTCAAAAAATTGCTTTAAAAAAAAACAACAGAAAACAGATAGATACTCTGTACTATCACAAGTGCAACAGTTGATCTGTTTTAAAGAAACATGCACTTGCCATTGACTCTTTCCAAATTTGTTTTTAGTAGAATTGCTATGCACAATACAGGAAGCAAAGCCATAGTCCCATGTAGGAGTTTCAGCTCCAAAAATTGTACAGCCACAGGTCCCTTTAAATAATTTTGAAACTGAAACAAGATAAAATCAAATCTCTACCTGCAGAACAGGAGCACCAAACAACTTGCCCACTACTTGTCAGAGTTTACTTTGGAGGGTTTAAAGTTTCCCACTACTATCTAGGGTTTTTTTCTGTTTGCATAGCACCCTGGAAAATTAACAATTCATTGTGGTTGGCTTCTACATTTTGCATTCATATAATTTATCACCTTAATTTTCTCACTTAAACTATTAAAAAACATTGTACTAGACAAAAAGAATAAAAAATTAATAAGAATAATTATTTACAAAAAAACTAGACCTAACAGTACATGTCTTTGCAAACAAATGACATTAAAAAGAAATGCAGGGAAATACACTCAACCAATGGTGTCCTTGAACCTAAATAATGGATGATCAACCAAAAACAATCATTTTACTGTTGCCAGATCTCAATTGACGGCCAAACAGCTTCTTCTGGAAAAAGCTCAAGATAAAGCTAATATAGAAAACTAAATCGTTTCCAAAATAAATGTATTACAGATTCACAGACCCTATAAACTTATTTTACACCCAAATAATACTGAATTTTAAGAATTGAAAGAAAATGCTAGGCCAAGGAATTTACAAGTGCCATGCTTCCACTTGAAGACTCTGACTACCGCAAGCTAAAACTAAATTACCAAAATAATTTCAAAAATTGCAGCCAAAACACATAAATAATATATAAGAGAGCTACAATTTAAACTAACATCTTATGCATTGCCATAGGCTCTTTTACAGCTAAGAATAAAATTTCATTTCTAGGGACATCATAAAAGAGAAAATCGACTAAGTTGTGGAAATTTTCATTGAATCTCGCGAGAGGGTTTAAATTATTGTGAAAGTGGCCTCCACATAGGGGGCTCGAAACGTAGAAAATCGAACATAAAGATAATCAAAGAAGTGAATACAAACTAGAACGTATTGATACAAAGCTTGAACTTGAAGCTTTAACATCGTCAAATTGCAGGAAATATTTCAGATTCTGAATAAAACAATTAAAATAACACATTCCGACCTCAAAATATACCAATCAGGCGTCTGTGATTACTGATTACCTCGCGTAAATAACACATCTACTATTCAACTATAGCAGCCGAACGCCTAAAATACTGAGAAAGCATGTGATATACTGACATTATACAAAATTACAGTAGCTTAAAAGAAGACAGTTACGGTAACATAACAGAAAAAATGCAGCACGGCGATATCGACCGGAGAAGACGTATACATTGACACAACAAAATATCAAACAGCCACAGAAATAAATAACCTTGTCGGTTCAGAACGAAGAAAAAAGTAGATAACAGTCGAAACCCTGTAACAAAAAGCACTGAACTTAAATCGAAGCCTTAAATCCCTCAATAACTAAAACCTAAACAATTCTCAACAAAAATAGAAGAGAATTTAGCCATCAGAACACAAACATACCAAAATTTAAAAAAAAGGAAAGAGATCTTAAATAACACAACTACTATTCAGCTAAAGCAGCCGAACGCCTAAAATACTGAGAAGCATGTGATATACTGACATTATACAAAATTACAGTAGCTTAAAAGAAGACAGTTACGGTGACATAACAGAAAAATGCAGCACGGCGATATCGACCGGAGAAGACGTATACATTGACACAACAAAATATCAAATAGCCACAGAAATAAATAACCTCGTCGGTTCAGAACGAAGAAAAAAGTAGAGAACAGTCGAAACCCTGTAACAAAAAGCACTTAACTTAAATCGAAGCCTTAAATCCCTCAATAACTAAAACCTAAACAATACTCAATAAAAATAGAAGAGAATTTAGCCATCAGAACACAAACATGCCAAAAATTTTAAAAAAGGAAAGAGATCTTAGATGTGTATTTGATAGGGTTTGCGTACCTTCACACAAACAGAACTCGAACCAGCGGCTAGTATCTTCTGAAGCGGCCAAATCACTAGTAAGCGTAGAGCCCTCTGGAGTTCTTCTTGAGCTAAAAACCGAAGATAGAACTCGAGATATTAACAAGGAAAAACAAGCGGATGAGAGAGAAAGGGGTATTTCGCTTGCTTTTACGCACAATGAATGAAGAACAATAATAACAACAAGACCTAATGGAGAGAGAAACGCCTTGCTAGAGAGAGAAACGAAGAGAACGTGACCGCTTGGGCCAGTTGTAGCCGGTGAATTTCCACCGTCTTTACTACGACGCTCCGATGCTGCCACTTGTTCGACCGGGAGATCGGTCGTGCACCGACCCCAAAGCAAAGGATGAGATTGAAATTTCAAGTACGAATGGGCGGGAAAATGAAATTCTAATCTGATCGGCAATTAAAAGGGCATTTATTTAAGGGGAATGTTGACACGTCATCGATCCGTGTGGGGATAGCATGGATTGAGGAGATGGACGGTCGGGATTACGGCGCTTTTAGATATTTGTATCGTAAGCTTATCGAATTTTCAACGGAGAGAAAGGGGAATTTACTTCAGTTTTTTTGTTTTTATCCCATGCACCACCCGGAGCTTAAATATGACGGCCGTTTAGACGTTTTTTGCGATTTTAGCTGTAAAATTCTTGCGAATATTTGTAATAACCGTCACATATAACTTGCATCTTTAGAATTGGACCATCGTTTTTTATACATAAATTACAAAAAATATACAAAGATATCTTTAAAATAATTAAATAAATATAAAATAGATATTATAAATAAATAAATATTGTATTTTTGAATGGCAAGTATTAAAAATTTACAAATCCTTTGAAAAAATGTTTGACAAACATAGGTGGTCGTCAAATTTAATCCTTGGCACCACCGATTTAAGAAACATCTTTAAAAACGTTTGGGGTTATTAAAATTTTAGAATATTTTTTAGGTTATTCACTAGCAATCGGAGTGTAATGGAGACATCGAAAGGGATCCATTGAAAAAGTTAAATTTGGAAGAGTGAAATGTTGTTAGGGAAGAGGGGCGACAAAGAAGGGTATTGAGGGAGGAGAAATTCGGAGGTGAAAAAACAAATTAGGAGAACGTATGCAAACTCTTCTTACTTATGATAAGACACGTGAACCATAATGTCAATTTTTGCCAATGCTCGAAGGAAAGGGGGTGTGGTGTGCGGATTGTTGAGGCAACGTACTTTGGAGATATCTCAAAAAGCAAGCCCCTATCGATTAATACTCTCAACTTCAATAGTTATCATTTGCAATGACAACCCTTGTGTTTTGTGGATAGTTATAGAACACGACAATTTAAGGGGATTCATGTTACACTACACATTGAAGCAATTGAAAAAGTTTTTAGAAAATTGCATTGCGATTTTGTGAAACTCAATGTTTCAAGCTTGTTCTTAGGCCCATCTTCGGGGAAAGATCCGCAGGAGGATTAATCCACGAATAAAAGGCACAAACTATCCATGATAAATAATAATTCTCCTTGAAATGGATAGGTCGGTCATGTTTAAGGAGAGACATGAATGTAGTTTTGTTTATTCATAATATGACTAATTATTGGCTTTTAGTTATCACTAAAATTCTAACCCTCGTCCTATTAAAAAAAAAAACCCTTGATTCGACTCCATGAAAACCAAAATGGTGGAAAAGGTTCATAGATGACATTAATGCAAAGCGGCCACGTGGAAGGAAAAACTTGGATTCATTTTTCGAACTTCTAAACAAGTAAATCGGACCACATTAAGTTTACTGATGGTAAGTGTCTTAACTCAACTATTTTGCTTAGAAACCTATTTGAACATGTAGAGGACTCCTCAGGGCACATTTACATTATGTTTTGAGTTCATGATGCTTGGTGGGCCCATTGGAAAACAAGTGTTTTGTGAAGATTTCAGTGTACAAGAGAAACTTGCAAAGGAACCCCTACTCAAATTTGAGGTGGATGATGTTGGTAATGTGTTATTCAACTTCATGAAGTCACTTGGGTTACTCATTTGGAGAAAATTGGAGTAATGGTTGCATATTTGAGCTTACCGACAAAAGAAGCTTGTTTTGAGAAGCTAGTGAAGAAGAATGAAGGTAACCATGTTGAATTGCATTGAATTGATGTTGTTTCTTACCTTGATCACTCTTTTCATGTGTCATATGATGTGTGTAAGTGCATGGTTCAGTTTGTAAAGTTCATTTCTTGCTTAAAGGTGATTGAGCCAAAACTACCCTATTAGGCCTATTTGAGAAGCATGTCTGAATGAGTATGAAGGTAAGACTTTATTCATTTGACCTATGGGTCTAAATGCTTGAAAATGTTGTATACATCCTAATTTAAGTGTTATAAGTGATAGGGATCTTTGAGAAGTGCTTTGGAGGTGTTTGACCTCATTGTGTGGAAGACTAATTTTTGTGTCTTGAGACCACCAAACCAAGGTTGTAGAGATCCAAGCTTCTAAAAGCCTCGTGCCATGAATTGGAGATGTATGAGAAGTGGATGAGATATTAGACTTCACGAGCTTTCCATTGATAGGTTACTTGCCTCGTGATGAAGAGAATCGAGGTATGTATCAACTCAATTCTTGAAGCCCAAATTCAAAGATGTTGAAACCAACCATGCAAGTTTTACAAAGTGGTGTTTCTTGATATGTTAAGTGTTGAGTTGGCTCTTGCTGGTAAATTTTAATCAAAGTAGACCTCCTAAGCTTCATTTTGATATATTACTTGGGTCATGAAGATGAGTGGAAGTGGTCTAGTCAGATTTTTTCAGTCAGGTCGATGCACGATCGTTGAGGCAACGTACTTTGGAGATATCTCGTAAAGAAAGCCCGTATCGATTAATACTCCTAACTTCAATAGTTATCATTTGCAATGACAACCCTTGTGTTTTGTGGATAGTTATAGAATGCAGCAATTTAAGGGGATTCATGTTACACTATGCATTGAAGCAATTGAAACAGCTTTTTAGAAAATTACATCACTATTTTGTGAAACTCAATGTTTCAAGCTTGTTGCTAGGCCCATCTTCAAGAGGAAATATCCACTAGAGGATTGATCCGCGAATAAAAGGCACAAGCACTCCATGATAAATAATGATTCTCATTGAAATGGATAGGTCGGTCATGAATGTAGTTTTATTTATTCATAATATGACTAAATATCGACTTTCGATTATCACTAAGATTCCAATCCTCATCCCTATTAAAAAACCCTCGATTCGACTCTATTAAAACCAAAATGGTGGAAAAGGTTCATAGATGACACTAATGCAAACCGGCCACATGGAAGGAAAAGCCTAGATTCATTTCTCGAACTTCAAACAACAAATCGAGACCACAAGTAAGTTTCTGATGGAGGTTGAAGAAAATAATCAAGTATTATTCTTGGATTTTCTCGTCATAAAAACAATGATGGTTCTTTAGCCCATCGGGTATATAGAAAAAGAACTCATACAGATAGATATTTGCATGTCGATTCTCATCACCATTAAGCCCAAAAACTTGGCATTATGAATGCTCTTATTACGTGTGTTATGAGAATATCGACGTAGAACATCTTGACGAAGAAACATAACATTTATCTGGTTTTCAAAGAAATGGTTATAATATAGGTCGGGGCAAAAAGCTGGTTCAAAAAGCTAGAAATGAACCCCGTAAGAATCAAAATGCAGTTGAGTATATAAGTAAGGTTTCTCTTCCTTATATTAAAGGGACTACTAATATATTGGCAAAGATTCTCAAAAGAAAGAACATCAAAGTTGTATTTCCCCTCTCAATACAATCAGGAACATGCTTGATAAGGCTAAAGATCGTACTAATCCTACGTGTCACAAAGGGATTTATATTATCCCATGTAGTTGTGGTAAGTTATACATTGGGGAAACAAGTTGTTCTATTTAAGTTAGGATAAAAGAACATTGTGTTGACCTATCACATAATCGGTTCCAAAACTCTGCATTAGTCAAACATTCTCATAACACCGGTCATCACATCTGCATGGATAAAGTAAAGGTTATTGCTAAAGAAGAACATTACACAAGGTGAAGAATTTGTGAGCACGTGGAAATTGAAAAGAAAAAAGAAAAAAAAAAACACGAATAATGTGCGATGATGTTGAGAATAACCAAACCTCTAAAAGAAAATATCACCAAAGAAAAAGCCATCGCTCTGAAGAATATAAGAACCAATAATGATATTATAATACTAAGGGATGATAAAGGGAATATTCTTGTTATTAAGTACGAAGGATTATGAAATGAAAATGATGAATTATTTAACCACATTGTTATGTAAAATGACCAGCCGACCTAAAAATGTAAAATTCAAAGCATGACAACTAAGACACAATGTAAAATTTTGGCTTCCAATCTTCTTGAACCCCTCCACGGCCAACTGCCTCCTATGACATCATCATCATGGCCTTAAATATAGTCCCAATCAATTTGGTAGACATGTCTTAGTGTGCAAAGAAGTGTGATGAGATTCATGAGTTGATTTAGTGAAGTTTAGTGAAAGACTAGTCTTCTTAGAAGCCTAAAAAGGCCAATTTTGTCCATTTTGGAGCCTGTATACATCCTTCGAGAGAGTTCATAAAAGATATTAAGCATCTTGAGGTGGTGTTGGGTAGTCTTGAAGCTGTTGGAAGCAATTTAGGAATATTTAGGAAAGGTTTTCTCATTTAGGGACAATTTTCTCAACATCGGGTTTCTTAGGTGCACGAAACAAACACTCTAATGGTGAATCCTAACTTCTCCGGATGATTAAGGAGCTCAGAAAGGAATTAAGAGGAAAACAAGTAAGCATCGAGAAAGATGTGAGAATTATCTACACGGTGGGAACATCCATTTTAATCTTAAGTGCGAAGAGTTCATGAAGAACCCGAACAAAAGGGGCGTACTTTTGTAATTTTAGGTAGATTCAAGTTCTAAAAGTTGTTTCATTTATCTTATAATGTGTTTTGTAGTGAAAATCATATAATATTAGACCCCAAAACATCACCTAGGCCTTCGGGTTGAAAAAATCAAGTTTCTAGCTATTTCGAGCATCTAGTGCAAATTTGGCTTTCCATTCTTGGCCCAGGCACACTTTTCACTTCCTTGTGTCCCAATTGTCCCCTTGGGGACAAGGGGAACATGAGGGACACAAAAGTGTGCCCTCCTCCTCCTCAAGGCGCACTTTTGTGTCTTGTGTGTCCCATTTGTCTCATTTGTCCCATTTTCCCCCATAGTGCAAGGGGCATGAGGGACACAAAAGTGTGCCCTCACTCCCTCACCATGGGCACACTTTGTGTCCAATTATTCTAGTTGTCCCCTCTACCCCCTTTTGGACCCCATGCAACTTCACCCAGCTTCGCAAGTGCTTTTCCTAGCCCCCTCGTCTCATCCACCTCTCCTCCCATGCTTCCACTTGTCATAATCTTTCTCTAAGGCACTCTTCTTTGCCCATATTGTCCCAATTTCACTAT
This sequence comes from Taxus wallichiana var. yunnanensis, assembly GCA_018340775.1. NCBI lineage: Eukaryota > Viridiplantae > Streptophyta > Pinopsida > Cupressales > Taxaceae > Taxus > Taxus wallichiana. The sequence continues at coordinate 747,921,406 of CM031244.1, read as the reverse complement.
ATTTTAACCACATTTAAACCCAACTTCAACCCAGGTTCAAAGCATGGTTAGCAGGGTGATTTAAAAGTTCATTAAAACACTTTTGCAACTCATTTCTTCTGCACATGTCATCATTTCTTCACAGTTGTTGTTGAAACACCCTAAAAGTCTAATTTTACTAGAGGTTTTGCGATTTTTTCTCAGACAACCATAGTCACCAAAAATGAGATTTACTCATATCTTTCAAACCGAGGGTATGATTGTTGTGAAACTTCGCCATAATCTTCCTCTCCAAAACACATTTGGGAAGATTGTAGCTACAAATCCATTGATGCCCTAGCTTTTTTGCTACAAAAAACTAAAATCCTAAACCCTAAAACCTACTTTTTTTATTTCCAAGAGATTCAATAGATAGAAAATGGTGAAATTTGGAGCCAGAAGATCTCGGTGCAAAATAAAACATTTTGATGATGGTTTCGTTACAATCGACACCACAAGTAAGTCCAGGTTTAAAAATATCATGTGCTGCTCGAACACTAGGTTCTTAAAAATAGTAAGTTTCCCAAAGTGACAAACTTTCAACATTTGAAATATATTGAAAAGTAAGAAACATCAAAAAGAGTAATTCGAGAAATTTTCTAACAATAGCAGATCTCAGGAAAAAGGGAATCTAAAAATAGAAAGTTTCTATAATTGGTAAACCTTCATCAATTGCAATACTCCGAATGAGCCAAAGACATCAGAAGATAAGAATAGTGAAAACTTGCTAAAAATAAAGCAATCATGGATAGGACTTACTAAAAATAAAGTCTTGGATTTGAACCCGAGAAAAATTTGTGACAACTCTTGTTCGCTTATCTTCTTACCTTTTCTATCATCGCGAGGCCGAGAAGTTGTTTTGTGGCCCAAACAAAAAGGAAACCCTCTGCAAGCTCTTAAAGTATCGGTTCTAAAGTGATCTTTGCAAAGCACAACTTGATGCAAGGAGTGGAGCGATAGGAAAAGACCATTATGAGTGATCTTGCTAAGCAACCATTTTAGTCTCTAAAACAATGCATACCTCCCGAGAGTGTTTCTAAACACTTAATCAAAGTGCTTGGTGATGAGCTCAGTGTAATTTGGAGGTCGAAAACATGTGATTCATCTTCAAGTTCCATTTCCACAAGGAGCAAATTGATCAAAAGGGTGTTCAGATGTTGTAGGCATGTTTTCACTTAGGTGACATCTTGGTCAAGAAAGTGGATTGTGAATAGTTTATTGTTGGGCACTTTGTTTGGAGTTGTTATAGGATATCCTCTATTTTAGGATATACTGACTCTTATATATATGTAACTATGAATATGATTTGAATGAGCACAACAAAGATATTTTATGTTTTCTACATGTAAAAGCGGCGTGTCTTTCAAATTTGGTATCAAATCCAGTTAAAATAATCTAAGCTTTGATTTTTAGAGGCAAGCAGATCTTGAGATTTGTTTTGAAAATAGAGATACTTCATTGTTCTCTTATGCGCAAGTCTTCTGTTCACATTACTATTTTATTTCCATTCAAGCGATAAGTGAGATATTCCATCTGATCATTAAGTTTGTTAAATTTATGAGTATATAGAATATAGTTATTTTCTAACAAGTATTTTTGGGTCTATAGGTTAATGGGTCATAAATACAATTACACATAGTGATGTTTATTTGGTTTGTTTAGTCCCTTAATAAAGTCCCATTTATAATTATAGTAAAAAAAAGTATATCTACAAGGAATGACGTTGAGAGTTGAAATAAGAGTGTTATTGTCATCAATGGTGTCTTTTGATTACTCTTGAAATTTCTCGATCATTTATGTTATTCAACCCATGATATATCAAATTTATGAGCAAGTTGTCGTTCTCGTTGAGTCATAGTCGATCAATAAAATAAAATCATTATATCATTACGGTGTTCATGTTTTAAATAGATCTTTGTCTTTGTAAATGTCGCTATTGTCAAAGTTAAGAGTCTTACTGAAGTTAAATAGGTGATTTTAGGTTTTTTTTGGTCTTGTTATGGTTGTATCGTGGTATCCAGAGTCTCAAAAGTGTCAGAAATTTGTGAAAAAAACCTCACAGACATATTTTTGGTGTTACCTGACGTCCGAAAAATCAACGATTTCACATTATGGGGGGAATAATAAACAACGTGAAAATCATCATGCGACATGATCACATTTTTTGAGTAAGCAACATCATTGATTGGATATCAAAGGCAACAAAGGATGGAGGGTGATTAGCGCCTCTCCTTAGTCCAACGACGGTCGCATACAACAATGGTGGCACCTTTTTTATATTTTTCAGTTGTGTTGTGTGTTTAGGATAAAGTGGTGTGGTTTCCTTCCCTATTATGATTAAATCAAGGAGAATGTGCATTTTGGGTTCGAGAATAGTTGTATAGGAGGCGGATTGAACTTGAGTGATCCTTTAATTGTTTAGATTCTTTTATTGTTGTACTTCTAACATCGATCGACCAATGAAAGAGTGTTCACTAGAAGTGAAAGCGAGGCTGTTGAGTTCGCGTATGTAGGTGAATCGATTGAAGTGTGTGTTAGTGCAAATTCACGGCACCCCCCAAATGAGTTCTATAGATATGCTTTTCTAAGGTAGATTCATTTGGTGTGATCCGTATAACATTGAATTTTCCCAAGGTGTGGGACCTTGCAAATGGAAAAGCTCTCTAGATTAAAGGTTGGTTCCTATGTTAGAGTAGGTATTTACCTTAGCTCATGTTCACCTAGGTACTTTATTTACCTTTATTGTATTTATCCTCACCCACTTATGTGTGTGGATATTTCTTTTATCTTATTTAGATATTATAAGATATTACATAGTTGTTAGGTATAGTTCTTTCCTTGATCAAAGATATTGACTAGATCTTTGATGTCTAGTTCTCTCCTAAATCTATGGTCTTGACTAGTTCTTTGATGACTAGTTATTTCCTTGATTTATGGCTTGATCTACGACCTTGACTGGTTCTTAGATTATTATTCCTTACCTATTTAAGTAAGGCCCATTCTCAATGTATTGCATTGAGTTCCATAATAATATATGATATTGTTGCTCATTTGTTTGCAAAGGTTTTATGTAAAGTTATTCTGGCGAATTGCTTTCATCTTATTGATCGTGGTGTTTGATTAGCATCTGTGTTCTTGGTTTGGTATGATCTGGTTATCGTTCCTTTCATGGTATCAGAGCTAGAGATTGCTATTGACATCCGTCTGTAAGTTTTATTTTGTAAATAAATTATCTGTATATTCACCCATTAAAATCCTTAGCCATGAGTCATATGGTATGGTCATATGAGGGCTTAAAGCTTGTGATTCCTACTAGTAGGTCTTTGAACTTCAGCCCCCTTTAATTTTATTTGTGTGGTGAAGGAAACAACAATTTATTTTGTTTAAGTAGCAACTAAAATAAATATGAGCAAAATATTAAAAAGCTTGTATCTTTTGATCGGTAACTCAGTTTTGAGTGCCATTTTTACAAAAATGCTTGTTTTTTCGTGTTCTTCCATTGAAGTTATTTATTTTGAGACTTTCACTATAATTATAAAGTGTCAAATATGGAGGAGTGTTGTAATCAATTGTCGATGTAATTTCGGCTGAGCCCGACATCCTAAATTTTTGGGATTCCGAGAATGATATGCTTTTCTACGAAGTATGTGGACTTTAAGAGGATATTGTAAAACTTGTGGAAGAAAATAGATCGCTCGAAGAGAAATTCTCTTCTACAATCACTCATTCATGATAGGGATACAATAATACACTCCCTATAGAACAAACTTTTTAGCCTACAACATCACCATCATATTGTGGACAACCATATCTATGCTCCTAGTCCACTTGCGGCTATTGCTCTGAACCCGTGACATTGATCCGTCGGTCTTTGAGTCATTCTGCTCTTGATGCTCATACACCTATAAAGCTTGTTATTGCATGCTCTTCCACATTTGTGCCTATTACAGTACCACATGTTGTGTATCCTACTTCTTTCAGTTGCATGGATTTTTTGAGAAGCATACCACTACATTCAGTTCTCGCATGTTCCGTTATAAGGGTCTCACTAGTGGAGTCATTGTGCAGACATTCACAGGGTATTGTTTCTTCTATTCCACATGTTAAGTGGAATTCTCACCATGACATTGATTTTAGAGTAGATACTTCATTGGGATCACACATTGACAAAGCTCCTTTTTTGTTCGCTCGACTCTTTCTGAGGATCATGAGCAACACATGAGTTCCGTACCTTCACTCAGGCTTGAGAAACTTGAGATTTCAGCTATCAGACATGATCAACCTGCTACACATTCTGATGTTCTTTTGCATGCACCCATTATGTATTTTGCACCAAGTCATATGCAAGCATCTTCTTCATCCATCAGTGTTGATTTGGGGTGGATATCTGATCACTCGTGGCGGCGACATAGGCATTCATTGAGAGGATTCTATAGGTGTGGCTCATCCACCATTCAGCCTCTTACTCCACTTTCTATACCTTCTGCATTGTGATGCTTCTTGTTTCAAGCATTTTTCTTTAGCAGGTGTAGTGTATCTCTCTTATTTGTTGAGAGATTTTGTATTTGTATTTTCAACACTTTTGGCATATTGACAATATTTCTTACTCTGGGGGATCTATTACAGTGCATTCGGTGTTAGTTTGTTAGTGTTCGAGTAGTTGTTTTGACAACTCATACAGATTTGTAGCATCACTCCACCCATTCAGTAGTATGGGAGGGTGTGGTGTTGATCCTGCTTCTTCGGGTTTTGTGTCCTTGCCTTGTTACCTTGGCTTTTCTTGGATCGTGACACTCTGGAGTTTGTGTCCTTGCCTTGTTGCTTTGGTTATTTTTCTTAGATCGTGGCACACCTATTTGCAACAGTTGATCGAATTATGTTTGGTGTTTTTTTACACTTTCGACATCACTCCGTTGATAGTCTCCTTGTATGGAGCTATTATGGTGAAGCCCAGTGTCAGTTGTTTTTGAGTTCTATGATCGAGTCGTGGATTTAGACCACAGTGCACACCAAACTTCTTTAGCATTGTATGAGTTTTTGAGCTGAGCTTCTTGGGATGCCTTGGAGCAAGTTTTTACTCTCTTTACTTTTTGTTATTGGTTTTGGGTACCTGCGGTGTCCCTTTTTCTCGATTGTTGTACATAAGTACCTCATCGAGCCTAGTTGCCGAGACTCATACATCTGTGGACATGTCACTTCTATTTTGGCCCCTAGCTTCACTTGAGGGGGGGTGTTAGAGTAGGTATTTACCTTAGCTCATGTTCACCTAGGTACTTTATTTACCTTTATTGTATTTATCCTCACCCACTTATATGTGTGGATATTTCTTTTATCTTATTTAGATATTAGGAAGATATTATCTAGTTGTTAGGTATAGTTCTTTCCTTGATCTATGGTATTTACTAGTTCTTTCCTTGATATATGGTATTGACTAGATCCTTGATGTCTAGTTCTCTCCTAAATCTATGGTCTTGACTAGTTCTTTGATGACTAGTTATTTCCTTGATTTATGGCTCGATCTACGACCTTGATTGATTCTTAGATTATTATTCCTTGCCTATTTACGTAAGACCCATTCTCAATGTATTGCATTGAGTTCCATAATAATATATGATATTGCTGCTCATTTGTTTACAAAGGTTTTATGTAAAGTTATTTTGGTGAATTACTTTCATCTTATTGATCGTGGTGTTTAATTCTTGGCTTGGTACGATCTGGTTATCGTTCATTTCATTCTATTCCTCTATTTAGGTGTATACGCGAGAACTTGCAGAGGATCTATCTTTATACCTAATCTAAAATTTTGCCAAGGAGACGGGGATAAAAAGGGATATAAGAAATAAGAAATGACTAAACTACAAGGTGATGCACCAAAATGATGAACATTAGTTTTCTTTGATAGACACAAACTAACAAAATACATACAACAATCAAACACATATAACCGTGATTTATAATGAAAGACCAGATGCGAAAGCGAATGCATGATTAAAGGATCTAGAATTGATCACAAACATGTTTTATTGATCTGTAGATTGATATAATGCATTACAAAATAGCCAAGAGGCAAGAACATTGTTTCACCTTTTTCTTAGATTGTTTTTCTTTGAAGTGTTCATTTAGATAGGGTAACAGTGTAGGAGGAATACCTATTCAAATGTCGGTTGATGGGTTGTTGCGTGCGTATGACTTCCGAATCCACTCGCTGATCATAAGAGCTTCCTTTTGGCTAGAAGGAACTACCGTAATGAAAACAAGACCACCGAAAGGAATTAAACAATATGGGCAAGTGAACTAACTAGCGTATGCTAGATCGAGAAGTGTGATACTTCCTAAATGACTATCCAGTCCACTATTTTAAACAATTAAATTATGTAAACAAAGTAAATCTTATTGTTATTTTAAAATGAGTTAGGTATCTCACTTAAAAACACAATAAGAAATAGATCTAATCTAATGGGCTAAGCTATAATAGAATCAAAGGTCAAATGATTGGCTTTGGGTCTCTGAGTCGATAAAGGTCTCGGGTAGATCACAGGTGAATGAGGGTGAGATAAAATTAGGTGTGTAGGTATTTGTTCGGAGTGTGTGGGCAAACATAGAGATCGGTGTGTCGGTCGGGTGGTGAAGCGACGGTTAAAGCGTAGCCGGTGCGGTTCTTATCGAGATCTGGAAATGTCACAAAATAAGTTGGGGTCTCCTTTGTGATTGCACAAAGGACTTTGGTTGGTCGAGACGAGGTATTGGGTGACTGGAGTAGGCTTTTGTGAGGTTTCAATGGGTATACGGAGTGAAAATGTGGAGAAGGTCAATAGGGAGCAAGATAAACAATGGATGATAAAATGATGATGAAATGAAATAACCAAGAAAGTATGATGTTGTACTTACTTGGATTTCGTTCCTGAATGTCTGTGTGTGAGGGATGGAGGTGCTGATGATGGGTTTGAAGGTTACAAGTGATCACCAACTGAAAAAAAGCTTCTGCATGGGTTGCATGCACACCCCTCTTTGCTTGGATAGATCAAATCATGGCTAGGATGGGTCATGGGGGAGAAGATGCTCAATCTCCTTCCTTGGATGTGAGTTTTTGCTGGAATTGGCTCTCTGAAGATGCGTTATCTCTCTGAGATGTGTTCTTGCTCGTCAACTTTCTCCCAATGTTTTTCCAACTTGCTTCCAACCTTGAGAATAAGGTTGTTTCGGGGTTAAAAGGGGTAAGCGGCGGTCGGCTTTGCTTAGCGAACCTATTTGTTAGGGGTAACCGATGTCAGTTAAGGCCGAATTTCCTAGGTTTACTAAACTAGGGAGATCCTTCTAATTTCCTTAGATCTCGTGTCGTTATCCTATGGATTAGACGGGAGCTTCTCGTGAGCATGCGGAAATGTGGTTAGAGGGAATGCATGCATTGATTTTTAGGGTTTGGGTAAGTCTTAGTTAGTTATGGCAACTTGTTAAGAATAGGTCTTAGGTTGAGTTGGCTTGGTGAGGTGTCTAAGTCAGCTGTATGTGGGGATATTATCCAAATAAAATATTCAAATAATAAATATAGTGAGGATAATGAATTAATTTAATTAAAGTAATTAAATTAATGTTAATGGGGTGAAGGGGGTCATGGCTAGGTAAATGTAATAAAGGGTGCTTATTTGTCGAGAGACAAAAAGAGGAGTGCGCCCTAATTTTAGTGTCAAAATTTTGCCCCTTTTTGTTATGTAACTTGTATTGGTAAGCGATGCTAACAAAAATAAGATGTGGTTGCCCCATGTGTGGGTGAAGGTGATCCCCCTCAAACCAGGAACTGACGAGGTACAGGTTGAAGCGGTGAGTGGTTTGATAAAAGGTAAAGGTGAGGAAAAGGCAAGTGGGTACAGGGAAAAAGGGTGAAAGGTCTACGCGGGCAATCTAGGTAATGGGTCAGGGTCACAGGTAGCAACAGTCAAACGCACGCACATGTATAAACTGCAACACGCTACCGGGTTGAAGAGCAGGCAAACTCTACATCGTCTAAGGTCGATAGGTTTATCTAAACAAGGTTGAAGTGAATCCGGTATCCAAGGTATAGGATATGGTCAGGAAACACAACAATTGTTAGGTGTGCAGAACATTGTAGGTATGTTCCGCGGTACACCAAAGGTAGAGTCGAGGATAAACGGTCACAATAATAGGCTAGGTAAAGTCATTAGGTCAATCAACACAGTAATAAAGTGCCGCAAGGTATAGCGAACACATGAGGTCAAAGGTCACAAGCGATGGTCAGTCTAAATATCTAGGTTGCGGTATGGGTAAGGCCAAGGTAGGGGTAAAAGAATAAGAAGTCCTTAGAGGAGGACAAATGGAGGTAGGAAGTGACGAGGTCAAGAAAGGTAAGGTAATGGGTGGGTAAAGGTTGGATGGGGTAAAAGAGCAAGGTAAAGGGTGGGGTAAAATGGCAAAGTAGGGGCAATGTGTAGGTTAGGTTGACCGATGGCGGTCATGGATAACCGACGTCGGTATAGGAAAACCGACAACGGTGAGGTAGGGCATGAGACCGATGCCGGTCTAAGGGAACCGACATCGGTTAGGTCGGGTTTTGTATAAAAACAAAAAATCCACATTTTTGTTATTCATTTGTTATTTGTGAAGTGAGAAAATGACAAAAAAAGAGAGAAAAGAGGGAAAAGTGTCCGGATAAAATGGGACGGTGAGCTGACAGTGTGATTTGACGAGGTTGGGTTGGTGAGTAGCGGGTCCACGAGATCAGGGCGAGAGAGTTGATTGGTCGGAGGTTGCGGGTAGATATTCAAGGATGGCATAGGCTAGAGAGAGGGATCGGGCGGACCACCGAGATGGAGGCAACGCGACGAGGTAAGCGCCTAACTCTATAGTGTTAATTAGATAGAGTAGAGGTTGTGATAGTTGTTATTTGTAGGGTTTTGTGTATGTTGTGGGTGGGCAAAAGTTAAATCGGGTATGGGGGGAATAACGGGCCAAAAAGAGGGGGTGGAGGTTAGTAAATTGTATAGGTGGGGTGGGTAGGGATCTAAGGGGAGTTTAGGTCATTATAGGTGGGGTAAAAGGGACAGGTGGGAGGGTTTTTTAAAAAGGGGGGGTTTGGGAAGTCATGGATTTTTTCGTGATAGTGGACCGGTGTTGGTAAAGCTTGGCCAACGTCGGTTGGTAAGAACGGGATTGGTCACCAAACAGTGACCGATGCCGGTAAGTAAGTGGTAACCGAGGGTCGGTAAAGATGAATCGGTATCGATAACCAAGCAGGTGACCGATGCGGTTTAAGGGTGTGTAAGTCGATTAGGATGAACCGACACCAATAGGGATTTTAGGCATAAGGGTCCAAGAGGGATGTGGGCTAGGTAGTTGAGATGGGTAAAGTAAAAAATAGGGTGGGGGTAATGATAATTGGTGAATATGGTCATGGTAAATGTAGATTAATGTTGTGCTTGGATTAGATGTAGGGGAGATCATAGTTACATATGTAAGACATGTTTCGCTCGCACTCTTGGTGACATTGCGCGGCTTAGTGACCGCCTTGGAGCTGCAGCACGTGGAGGCAGTGGGCTTGAGTGGTATTCGGCGCTACGACATGTTGTTCGGTAGCCTAGTTTGATGGTCGCGCTCATCGATAGATGGGACTCCGCGACCAACACGTTCCACCTTCCGACGGGTGAGATGACTATCACCCTGGAGGATGTGTTCAGATTTTGTGGTTACCCAAATTGGGGGCCCAGGTGTATTTTATCTCCTCCGAGGCCTCAGAGGAGCTGATCGGGATAGTTTTTGGCAAGGGAGTGGCGAAGCTGAGATTCCATAGCGCCAGTTTGAGCTATGGCGAGATGTACCTAGCCCGTCTGGATGAGACAAGGCTAGTGGTTTTATTGATGGAGGCTATGTCTTTGCTATACCGCCCAATCTGCAGAGGGTGGACGCTTTCCCAATCATTGATGGGGGTGCTCCATGATATGATGCAGTGCATGAGACATGCTTTACTTGGGCACCTGCATTCTTCGTGCAACTATACTGAGAGAGTTGTCAGGCGTATGGCGGTTCTGCGCTTGCAGTTTGCTGTCTTTGTACATTTATCTTTGCATTCTTGGGCCTATGAGCACATAGTCTGTGTTCGACCTATAGGGATTCCCCAAGTAGATGCATTCCCAACGAGATCTGTGCGGTTGGGATACAGGAGATGGGTGCGGTTGCAGGAGAGCAGAGGTCGGATAGGCCAACATATAATGTTGCCCATTTTTAGTAGTTGTTGGAGGGGTTGTCAGAGTGGACATTATCTGGAGGCCATGTGTGGGATTCCCCTCATATAGGCACATGCATGAGGAGCTAGCTGAGCTCCAGCTAGAGAGGTGGATACAGGGTTGCCGTGCCGGGGAGGATGAGATGATCCGGTAGATAGGGTCCGACAACAAGTTCAAAGCCAGCACAGAGATATCCCTCCGTCCTTCCCATAATATCGGAGAGATGACATGGAGAGGCCTCTACCTCTACCATAACCTACAAAGTGCCTACTGAGAGAGAGGAGGAGCGGCCAGTGGATCATGGATTGATGACGCCGAGATACACAAACAAGTATAGCAATGGTGGCGGCTCGATTCACTGAGCCATACCACTAGGAAGGGCAACCCGACTTAGCCCATCACATTAGCAGTAGAGAGATGCCCTACGGGGGGGTAGTGAATGGCACGATCATGCAGATAGGTATACTGAGACATATTTGGAGGGGTCGAGGTAGAGGTAGCAGGCTACAAGAGTGGCAGTGGCTAGTCTGCGAGCCCAGATGGCGAGAGGAGAGGGTGGAGGTGTTGGAGGAGATGGAGACAAAGATGGTCGGTGGCAACCTTGCGGCTTAAGTGGCAGAGTTTACTGAGGCAGTGGCCAACCCAGCACGAGATTGGGGCCTTACGAGCCCGAGATACAGGCATGGAGGGATAGGGGACCACTATAGGCACGGAGGCCTGGTCCCGATTCACAGTCAAGGCAGCGCAGGCGAGTACGAGGCCGAGACCTATGGAACCACCACAACAGCGTGCCTATATCCAGTTACAGGATGCCTTAGGTGAGGTGAGATACTATCAGGACCAGCTCTTGGCAGGAGAGATAGACTTCCTCTCTTACAAAGAGTACAAGGCACAACAGGCATCCAGTGAGAGGATGATATCCCACACACATAATGTGAAGAGCACAGGAGGTCAACGAGCTCCGAGGCCCGATCAGGGAGAGGCCACCAGCACACGATGACCAGAGCTAGGTGATGTACCAATAAGGACACATGAGGCTGAGGGTGTAGGTGACACAGAGATGGAGGACATCCAGTGAGATGTCGATATCGCAGCCACCCGATTGTTGATGTATACTGGTGATTATTTTTGATATATATGTTGGCTTGCATGCCAAAGATAGTGAGGATGTACGAGTGATTTTGTTGTATATTTTGAGCATATATCGGCCTGCGTGCTGAAGATTTTTGGTATTGATTCATTCTTTCTTTTTGTATATATGAGACCGGCTTGCATGCTGATGGCATTTTGTATTGTATATCGGCACTGCGTGCGAAACATTTTTGAGATGATGGCCATGATGAGATAGGCATGTATTTTGAGATACACATTTATTGATTTATATGATGAGATTCATGGTATTTTGTGATGTGTTAATATGTTTATGAGATATTGGATGTATGGCTTGTGTTAGATGAGATATGGATTTGTTACTTTGATATGGATGGAAATTAGGTGAGTTAGGCATGATGGAGTTAGGTTGGTTTAGGCATGGATCGAGTCAAGTTATAGGCATGGTGGAGTTAGGTTATAGGCATGGATTGAGTTAGGTTATAGGCATGGTGGAGTTAGGTTATAGGCATGGTGGAGTTAGGTTATAGGCATGGTTGAGTCAGGTTATAGGCATGGTGGAGTTAGGTTATAGGCATGGATCGAGTTGAAAGTAGGTTTAGTTATGATTCATTATTTTGGCAATGAATGATACTATGGGTCATATGTGAAATGTTGTATAATCTATGCATAGTGATGATAGAGAGATGGTAGGTGTAATAAATGTATGTTGTGGTAAGCAACTTGTTATGTATGTGGCTTAATTTCTAATTTTGTTATAAAAGGGGAACTAAGTGAAATGTGATGTAAATGGTGAGTTAGGTAGGGTTGATGAATTATTTTAGGGTAGAGAATGGCCGAGCTAACCTCAAGGGCCCCATGCCCTCGGAGTGCTGCCTACATAGTCCCGGTGAAAAGGGACCTCAGCCGATGTAGTTCTCCCATGAGCTAGGGAAGAATATGAAAATGAGTTGGTAGGTTTGTGGGCATGTTGTGGGTTTAGGTTTAATAGGTGTGGGTAGATTATAGGTAAAAGGATGCAGGTGAAGGCGATTATGGCAAGAGGGGAGGACTACCTCAAAGGTAAGCGTCAAGTACCAAGTCCTGTATAAGGTAATCAAAACGTAAACAAAGATGGTTAAAAGATAAGAGGGGGGCATAAAGCCACCTGATTGGGTAGGATCATACCGAGTAGATCATACCTTGGAGGGGGTGATGAACACAAGACCCGAAAGGCATTACACAATTAACTGTTCTACGATGAAGGTAGTCACAGGATCACCAAATGTCTAAATTCCAAGATGTCCCTTGAGGCAATTGAGGAAATGAGAGTGGAAATGGTAAGGTGGGTGAAAGGTAATTAATTGTATATGTTTTGAGTGACAGGGCTTTTGGGCAAGAGGTCCGAGGTCATAATGGGCAAGTCCATGACTAAAAAGTTTTTTGTTGTGATAGACTAATCGATGTGGGAAGTCTATATGGGATAAATAATATGGTACTCCTTGAGGTCTTCGTGAAGCTAATCGATGTGGGAAGCTTCATTTTTATTTTTTTTAGCTTCACATAGCTGTCCTTCGAGGGAGTAGTCTATTTATAATAGCAATTTTGTCGAGAGGAAAATGTCCTTTTGAGGGAATCATCTTTTTATTAGAAGTTTGACTCAAGGAGTTTGGTCCCATGTGAGGTCTTTGAAATCATGGACAAACCCAAGGTGGAGGATAGGACTCTTGTTCAAAAGGAAAGGTGGAATGACCATGGGATCTCATCTAAAGGTAGACGAAAAGCATCCATGAGAATCATGCTATGTGTAGTGCCGTGGTACACATATTTAAGAGAAGATAACAAGTGACGGGAACTCACGTGATTATTGTTTAATCGTTAGGGAGGTGTATGGAGTGGATAGCGCTCAAGGGACGAGCTTGTAAAGAGACAAAGGGTGAGATAGGACAACGAGTCAACAATAGAATGGTCGAAGATGCAATGCGTTAAGGGGCTTAGGTTCAGGTTTACTCTCAAGTGATGATAAACGATAGGCACCTGATCCATAGGTATGATTTATAATGTATGGTCTAAGTCAATTAGGAGCGAATTTTCCCCGTTTACTTTTTTCTGCTTTAGTTATGTGTTGATTTTCTTTCAAGACAAGGTCACCGACTTGGAAGGTTCATTCATGAACATGTTTGTCATAAGCACGTTTGATACATTGTTGGTAAACTTGAAGGTGATCCAGAGCGTTAAGACGACGTTCGTCTAATAACTCTAGTTGTGCTAAGCGGTCCTGACGAAAGTCATCATCAATAAGCATGTCATGGAGAGAAATGCGAGCGAGGGATCGGACTTCAAGAGGCGAAACGACCCTCGTACCATAGACCAGTGAAAAGGGTGTGGCCGCAGTGGAAGTGCAAATACTAGTGCGGTATGCCCATAGGGCAAAAGGAATGTGCATATGCCAATCCTTCCCAGTATCATCAACCACTTTCATGAGAATTGTTAGTGGATTTGGCTTGGCCGTTGGTTTGTGGGTAATAAGGTGATGAGAAACTAAGTTGAATGCCAAAGGCATTGCAAAGTTTTTGCAATGTTTTGTTTTTGAATTATTTTCCATTATCAGTGATGAGGCGATGAGGAACACCAAAGCGATAAATGATGTGATGGTTAATGAACTCACATATCTTCTCGGCTTTCGTGGAGATGAGTGGTATGGCTTCCACCCATTTTGTGTAGTATTCGGTAGAAGTTAGGATCCATTGATGGCGTTGGGAAGAATAAGGATTGATTTCTCCGACAATATCCAAACCCCATTGAGAGAAGGGCCACAGGTCACGAGTGACCTGTAAGGCATGACTGGGTGTATGGTGAAGGTTGGAATGTTGTTGGCATTTCACACAACGTTTGACATAGTCGCAACAATCATGGTTAAGGGTCGACCGAAGAATAGCCTGAGATGAAGAATACGCTTAGCAACAGCAAGGCCACTAAAGTGACCTCCACATATGCCATCATGAACCTCCTTAATGGTATAAGGGATTTCAGAACTTGTGAGGCATCGTAAGAGAATACCATCAAAGCCACATTTATAGAGGAGTCCCCCTAGAATGATGAAACAAGAGACCTTTTTAAGGAAGGTGCGTTGTCCGATTCACGGTGAGATCAGGAGGTAAGATGGAGAGAGAAAGGTAGTTGAAGTATTGTTTATACCAAAGGTCACTCGGGTCAGGGGTGTTGGTTCCAATTGAGTAAACATCATGAGGTAAATAAGAAGGTGAATGGAGGCATTGTATGGTGACAAATATTTTGGAATTGGCAGGGGAAGCGGGTATTTGGGAAGCTAAGCAGGCCATAGTATCTACAAATTTGTTGGTTGAGCGTGGGTTGGTTTGAAGGGTGTAATGATCAAAGGTAGTCAAAAGTATGTCGACACGATGTTTATACTTTTGAAGTATCTCGTTACAACATTGGTACATACCATTGACTTGGTTTACAACCAATTGTGAATCACCAAAGATGTGGATTGATTTGACATCTAGGGCATATGCGGCACTGAGACCTAAGACGAGCACTTCGTACTCAACAATATTGTTGGTGCATTCAAAGTCTAGTTTGAAATACAAAGGCATGGGTTCTCCATCTAAAGGAATGAGGATAACACTGCCCCCCCCATCTTGACACTTGGAACTATCGAAGAACAATGTCATTTGGTAAGGGGTTCATCCAGGAAAGAGTAGAATTGACTCATTGGGAAAGTCAAAATTAGAGGGTTGATCCCGAAATAGGTGCATCAGCCAGTTGCTCCGTGATATCCTGGCCCTTGATGGACTTTTGGTGAATGAATTTGAGGTCAAGATCAGCTAAAAGCATAAGCCATTGCGCGGCGTGCTGATTTTGATAAGGTTTGGCGTACATGAAGTGTAAGGGATTGTGTGTTGGTCACGACATAGGTTTTGTGGCTGAGTAAGTAATGGCGGATTTTAGTGGAAATGAAAACTAAGGCTAAGCAAAGCTTTTCTGGATGGTTGTATCGAGTTTCATAGTCCAAAAGAGTACGGCTTATGTAATAAACCACCTGCTCCCTGTGTTGTTCATCGCGATGAGCGAGCATGGCTCCCAAGGAATGATCGGTAGCTAATATGTATAGGTAAAAAGGTTGATCGTCTTTAGGTGGAATGAGTATGGGTGGTTGGAGAAGGTATTATTTTAGGGCCTCAAAAGCTTTGTGACAGTCATCATCCCATTTAAAGGAGACATCCTTCCTAAGTAGATGATGAAATGGTTGACACCGATCAGATAATTGTGAAATGAAACGACAAATGGACTGCAATTTACCTTGCAGGCTATGAAGTTGTTTAAGGTTAGTGGGCGGAGGCATTTCTAGAATGGCCTTGACTTTAGTAGGGTCAACTTCTATACCATGGAGGGAAACAATAAATCCCAAGAGCTTTCCTGAGAGAACCACAAAGACGCACTTTTTAGGCTGAAGGCAGATACAATATTTAATGAGGTGGTCAAAGATGGTTTCGAGGATGGCGAGGTGCTCAGAGCAACGTTTAGATTTGGCCAAGAGATCATCCACGTAATCTTCCAATATGCGATGCATGATATCATGGAAGACGTATGTCATAAAGACGCTGATACGTGGCACCAAAGTGTTTTTAAGGCCAAAAGGCATGACTCGATAGAAAAGGTTCCCAAGGGGTAATGAATGCGGTCTTGTCTTGATCTTAAGGGCAAGCAAAATTTGGTTATAACCCGAGAAGCCATCCATGAGTGAGAGCATCTCGTGACCAGCAGGTGAGGTCCATCGATTGATCAATACCGAGCAAGGGAAAGTCGTCTTTGGGCAGGCGAGGTTGAGGTCACGAGAAGTCCGTGTGAAATGCGAGTCCCACCTGTTGCTTTAGTAATAGGAACAATGTTAGAAATCCAATGAGGATAATTAATGGGTAAGATGAATGAAATGGAAAGAAGGTGTTGAAGTTCTTCTTTGACGAGACGAGCAATGCGAGGGTGCATTTTCCTCAACTTTTGTTTGATAGATTTGGCATTGGGAATGGTTACGATATTGTGGACCACTATGGTGGGGTCAATACTGGGCATGTCTATGTAAGACCAAGCGAAAGCGTGGTTATGGTCTCGGAGAAAAGAAGTGATGGCTTCCTATTCAGCAACATCTAAAGATTGTCCAATCTTTAGGATGTGCGGGTCATCCTGAGTATGAATGTTGATCTCGATAGTCGATTCATTCAACATGGTTTACGTCTTAGATGGTAATGACCGATGAATATATGAGTCTTTTGCACCAAGGTAGGTGAGTATGGATTCATCATCCTGACATTGAACGATGTTAATTGTAGGTGTGTCATCATCGATCATCTCAGGATACATGAATGGAAGAGTGGAAGGGGATTTGCTTTTGCGTTGATAAGTTAAAGGCCCTAAGCTAATGGTGTTTATGAAAAAAAAAGAAGTTAGGGGGGATAGATTCAGGATCCATCGACTCACGTCGGTGAGGGTGGTGATGAAGGTGGAGCGGGTGAAGGTAGTGATGAAGATGAAGGTGGAGGAGGGCTAGGGTCTTCAATGAGTTCAATGCAGACTTGTTTGGTAGGAGGTTTGGGGAAGCCGATACCACTACGGTCATTATGTTTGCGCAGTGGTACATGAAATAACGGTATGACGGCCTTGCTCATAAAATCCAAAACCAAAACCCTTCCATACACAACGGTGTAGGAAGGTGTGGGTGAAATGGTGATTGGTAAGTGATTGGAAGTTAGCGGAAAATGGGTGGGTTTGTGATGGTGGTTCAGGTGTGTAAGTGGTAGTATCAAGTCCCCCATAGGTGAGACTAGTACGAAGATGAGGAGGACCATAAAGGAGGCGTTCTCCTATATGGTGATCATATGAGGGTGTTGGTGAAGGCTTCCATACTGCAGAGTAAGGAATGTGTTGACACTATATAGGTGGTACTCCCCCAGAGCGAGGCGTTGAAAAACACCTTCCAAGGGATCAGCGGTTGGTATGTAGGTAGCTGGTATGGATAATGTGTCGGAGGTCAATGCAGAGGTAGAGTTGACGAATTGGGAAGTTAATGGGTTAGTCGTGGAGGTTATAACAGCGATAGGAATAGAGGAGGTATGTGTGGCTGAGGTAGCGACTATACTGGTAGGCGGAGGTGTAGGTGAAGTGGTATTGGTTGCGGAGGTAGAAGGCTTGACAGGTATGAGCACATCATTGGGTCGATAAAGCATGTTGCATGTTTTGAAAGGTGATGGGTCAGATGGAATGGTATAAGTGTGTCCTTCGTGTTCAAACTTTACACAACGATGCAAAGTGGAAGGAACACAACCCATGACATGGATCCAAGGTCTACCAAGCAACAAGTTATATTGGAATTCCCCTCCAAAACATAAAACAATTCTGGAACAGTGCGGGGGCCCATGTGAACGTGAAGGATGACAGTGCCTAGTGTGGAGGTGATAGCGTCATTGAATGAATGCAACATGACCGAGATGTTTATGCATGTAATTGTCAGGTATGTGCATTTGAGAAAATGCATGGGATGAAATGATGTTAATGTTAGCGCCTCCATCAATCATCACACGGCGTACCCGTATGTCATCAATGTGGACAGAGATGAAGAGGGCTAGGTCCGGGTCATCATTTTGGTGTGGCATGATCTCCTCCTCTGAGAAGCTAAGGGAGGCCACTTGGTGAACAAGGTGAGGTGAGGATGAAGGTGGTAATTTGGTGAGAGAGGCTACATGATGGGGTGTGATAATGGAGGCTACGGGTGTAGGGTCATTAGGTAAAACCTCAATAGATTAAAGAACCTCCATGAGGGCTTAACGATGGGATTATGAGGTTTGGATGAGGTCGTATAAGGACATTTTGAGGGTGATTGGTGTAATTGTTTGAGCATGGTGCGATGTGTGACACCATTAACATGGGGCCGCGGATAGTAATTTTAGGTATGGGTGCAAATGGTATGTTGGGTATATGATTAGTTAGTGGGTCGGTTGCCTTCTCTTTGCCCTTATGTGCACATGTAGTAACATGTATCATGTTGATTTGAGGAAGTTGATAAATGGAGAAGGTGTAGGGTGAGTGGTATAACGACATGGCGGGCAAAAACCTACCGAAGGAGAAAACCCCTGTGAGGTCGGCTAGTGCGCAATGACATTTGGGCGGTGGCGTGGCAAGTTCTCGTCGATGCAAACCATGTTAATTTCGAATCTTGGGTGTGGCTCACAGAAGGGCGTGAGGGTGGAGGTTGTGGTTGTTGAGTGGGCGGTGTGGGGATGGGTGTTGGTGAAGCAAGATCCTCATCGAGAAGGTCATCATCGTCAAAGTTGGTTTCGGTGGACACAATTGGATAAGGATGGTTTTGAGGCCTTGCAATTCTCGCATCATGCCTTGGCACACGATGGTATGCACAAATTTTAGTATCATCAAACCCTTTTGGCTTGGGTTTGAGGGGGTCGTAAGATCGAGTGGTGGTAATATGATAACGAAGTCTCGAGGAGGTTGGTTAAAATTTTGGCATAGGACCACGCTAGTGGATCACAATGGGAAGTGAACGTGGGTTTAAGTGTAGGTGTGGTTGATTATCAAGGAACTGTTTTTGGAAAAGAGTAATGTGAGTCGGTCAAGCTATGGGTTTAGGTGCGCAGTGTGGTTTGAGGTATCGGTCGGGTTCATTTGGGTAGAAGTACAGTAGATGGATGGGTAGGAGGGTGTGGGGTTGTTTTGACTACCTTGTTATGGGGTAGGGTTTTGTTTTTGGGTTACACCTTCTTGGGTAAAGGTGATGTGGGTGTACGAGGTCTAGAAGGAAAAGTAGATGGAGGAAGAGGGTGAGTTACCCACGGGGATACTGGGGTCTTTGTGAAGGTAGATGACGTGTCAAGTCATGCTTGGGGTGTGAGGGATAATGGTGAAGTGTGGTGGGTAGTGAAGTAATGGTTAAGGGTATTGGAGGTATTGGTGGTAAAAGAGCAGCAGTGTGGGTGTAAGTTGTGTTGTGTGCCTAGGTAGGTTAGAGGTTTGTGAGGAAGGAATTGGTTGTTGTGTTATTGGTTTATGGATGGGTGAAGGGTGCTTGACCATGTTGGGCTAAGGTCTTAGGCGAGACGGGGACAAGTGCGGGCATGATTGGTGCGGTCGGGTATGAGCTTGATGAGTTTGTTTCTTTGGTTTAGGTGTTGGCATAGGTGTGGTATTGACGTTGGAGGATGTAGTGAATCGATTTTATAGGTGGATGAGTAAGGCCGGTGGTCGGGGTGACCCCTAGAGTGGTAATAGGTTTAGTTGAGGCAAATGTTGTGGGTGTGGGTTTGGGTTCGGATGTAGGTCGGGTCATGGGTAAGGGTGTGGTTTGAGCACAACAGTGTATCGTGGAAGGTGTTGTGCAAAGAGTGGTTGTATTTGGTTTGATGGGTAGAAATGTGTTTGGGTAGATAGTGGAGGTATCGGCGAGGATCTCTGCATTTGTGAGAGACAGGGGAGTAAGAGGTGCCCCCATATAAAGCCCTATCGACATAATCTAAGTGATCGACCAAACGTGAGAACGAAACCTCTGTGGGTGGAGTTGGTGAGGACCTAATGGGAATTCCCATAAAATACATCTTAGAGATGGGGAATTGGCACTTCACTTAAGTGGGTAAGAGAGCCGAAAGTAGGTCTGTTGGATTTTGGGTAGCTGATGGAGAATGCTCGCCAAAAGGCAAAGGTATCTCAACTAGGTCTATGATGGGTGGAGGAGATGATGGGAGATCCTCTATAAGTGGAGGAATGGATAGGTGCTCCTCTATGGGTGGAGGAGGTAATGGGTGCTCCTCTATGGGTGGAGGAGATAATGGGTGCTCCTCTATGGGTGGAGGAGGTAATGGGAGCTCCTCTATGGGTGGAGGTACTGTAGGTAAAGGTTCTCTAAGTGGAGAAGCCAAGGGTGAGATGGTCTCAATGTTAGCGGAAGACCCCTCCGTAGGTGATGAAGGAGATGAAAGGTGTTCCTCTGTTGGTGAAGGAACAGGGAGGTTGGTTCTAATGCGGAAGGAGGATTTTGGGCTAGGATTTCCTCTATGGAAGGGATGTGGGGTAATTGAGAGGTGACAGGTACCTCGTTAAAGATAGCGTGAACCTCACGGGTATGGGTATCGTGAGTTGATGTCTCACCAGTTTGATTGGATGAAGGGGCATGGTTGGGAAACTGTTTGTTGAAGATTTGTAAATTTTGGTTCAAAGCATTGGGATTATCCACAGTTAACTCACCTTTCTCAAGCATTTCTTGGACAATATTCTTGAAAGTGATGTAGTTGTTGTCACTATGACCCTTTACTCGATGATAGTTACAGAAATCATGTTCTTTATACCATGCGGGCATGAGGCGAAAGCAGGTCAAAACCGGTGTGGTTTTATGGGTGGAAGGGTGATGGCTCCATATTTGATAATCTTTTCTAAGACAAAAGAGTAAGGTTCCCCAATTGGGGTATATTTTCACCGCTTGCTCTCATCTGAATTGAAAAGTCTGGACAGGTGAGAGATTAGATGAGGGTGTACTTTGATTCGACGGATGAGTGAGCTGACCCAGTACCAGCTGCGTTAGCGATGCCCTTAACTTTTGAATAATTGGTTTGTGGTTTGGAAGAGGAAAAGGTATCATTTGATTGAATTCCAAATTCTTATTGCGTAATTAGATTTTCTTCTCTTCGATGGCTCGAATCTCTAACTTTCGTGCCATAGTGAATGCCTCATCAAATGTTCGGAAGGTTTGAACCTGCAAGGTCGGGGAGATATGTCTAGCGCAAGCTCATGTGAAGAGCTCAATGAGTTCAGTTTGTGGTAGTTGGAAGGTAAGTTGATTGATCAGGTTGCACCGAGCGAAAAAAATCTGCGATGGATTCGTCCTCATACTGACGTGTGGAATATAAATCGGTTATGGTAACCTTCTTGATGATATTGATAGAGAAATGATCCAATAAGGCTTGGGCTACCTGATTGAATGAGAATATAGAGTGTTTAGGTAACCCACTATACCAATCTAATGCAGGTCCAGTGAGGGACATGGGAAAAGTTCTCAAAAGTAAGGCATCATCATGAGCGATCAGATAACATTTGTGTTTGAACGACCGCAAATGTTGTTAGGGTCTTCTTTCTTATTTAAGTGATTGAATTTAGGCATTTACTAATGCACGAGGGTATGAACGGATAGGAATGGATGGGTGAATAGGCTCGTTTGCAAATCTCGTCATAGGTGAGAGTGTTATGGGAGCTAGAAACCGATGCTTCCAATGTATGCATCTTTTCCAACATCAATTTAATTAGGTCATTGGTGGGTTGTGATGATTTGATGCCTCCTGTAGCATGAGGAGGTTGGTTTTGGGCATATAACAGGGGTGACACTCCAATGTATGGGGCTGTCATGTAGGGTGGTGGAGAAGGAGGCAATGAAATAGGGGGTATGTACCTGGAATGAATAATGGATGAAACAAGAGGTTGTTGGTAGTATGTATATGGGGGTGGAAGGGTCGTGGTAACTCTAGTGGCAATAGGGGCTAATGATTGTGAAATGGAAAGAACCATGTTATGAAATGGGGTAGGGGTCACCGACACTGGAGGTGGGAATGTAGCTACAGGTATGTATGAGACATTAGGGGCGGATGAGGTTGTGTTTAGGGTAGTCGTCGAGGGTACGGTGGATGTAATGGGTGCCACAAAGGTAACAGACGTGGCAGTCATAGCGGGTATAGAACCTAACTACGAAACAACTGGAGGTAAGGTGGATGCGGGTAGCACGGAGCCAGATGGGGCTGATGCGGAAGTGGGTGCGAGAGTCGAGGGGATAGATACGGGCATGCCGTATATCAACTGACCCGAGGCGTCTCGAGTGGACGAGTGGGAAAGGTAAAACTGCAAGGCGGCAAGGTTCTGGTCAAGGAGTCGTGCAAACTCCTCATCTCTGGTAGCGATAGTAGTAGGTTGGATGGGATCCATGGCTGGTGATAAAATAGAAGGTGGTGAAGGACTAGGTGGGAGTGGTTGAAAATTAGCGTGAAATACGAGGGCACTTACTTGTCTTTGGGTCAGCACCATGTGAACTAGTATTGATCAAGTAGGGTTGCTTCTTTGTAAATGATACAGAGAACAACAAGAACAGGTGAATATGGTGATAAAAAGTGGATGAAGTACCAACTGGTGGCTGGAATGTGAAACAAGCTAATTGATGCCGGTTAGGGAAAATTGACGTCGGTCGGGGGTAATCAGCATTGCGGTCACTGTAGAAAATGGACAGTGAGTAAACAACGAGGCAGAAGGTAAAATCTGACAAGTATGTCAAATATGAGGATGTTTAAAACGTCAATGGGAATCTTGTGATGTGAGAGGCGTGAAAAGTGAAGTAAAAATGTCCTTTTGAGTAGGTTATCAAAAGGACTTGGAACCGACGTCGGTTGGATATAACCGATGGCGGTCAGAGGTAACCGACAACGGTTACTATGAAATTGAAACAATGATGAAAGAAAGTGGTGAATTAAAATCGATGTAGAATCGGACCCAAAATTATAGGAATGATGATGATATGGCCAGGCACACTCAAGGCGGCTTGAATACACCAACTATGATGAGGAGCGTGCGAGGATGAACAAAAGAAAGCGATGAACGTGATCTCTCACCTCAAAACGCAAGCCAAGAAAAACACTAAGAAAATGCGATCCTAGGAGTGCCTTTTCTATTATGTTTGTTTAGTTTATGTTATTTAGAACCTGACACATGAATTGTGAAATAGAGTTTTTGGTAAGGATGACTACCTACAAAGAAGGAGATCTAAAAGGGTTTTAGGTATTTTATGGTGGGGCGGGCTTTGCTCTAAAGTATGACTCGACAGAGCAGTGAGTTGGGTGCCCACTATGCCGTGATCGTGTGATCACCTACAACTTCTTCCAGGTAGGATGTTATTTAAGAATGTATGTATTTTGAATTTTTGTGTGGTTTGGTAAGACTCGAGAGAAAGAAAAGGATAGAAGTGCTTTTATACAATTCATTTGTCAACCATCGGTGGTGATGACTTTCGGACATATAAGTTGCCCTCAATTAATGTAAGCTAATGCAATATATTAGAATGGAATGTACTTGTTTTTAAACCCAAATCGAAAATGTGAAATTGGATGACACAATAAGATGAAGAGGAAGAGGGATGCTCTTTCACTACAATGCAGAAAACATGAAGAAATGATTCCTTTTAATTACACCAAAAGAAAAGTTTCCTTTAGAGCAAATAGAAAGAAGAGGTGGATTACTAGGGAAGAAAATTAGTGTGTACACTTTTTAGAAGGGAAACAAACACACAATATTTTCCTAGGAATGAATGAAATACAAGGAACCTTGGATGGGTCCCACCGGGCATGCCAAAATGTTTCACCTTTTTCTTAGATTGTTTCTTTGAAGTGTTGATGAAACAGATCGGGTAACGAGCATAGGAGGAGTACCTGTTCAAATGTCGGTTGATGGGTTGTTATGCGCGTATGAATTCGAATCCACAATGATCGTGAGAGCTTCCTTTTGGCTAGGAGGAACTACCGTAAGGAAAACAAGACCTAAGGAAGGAATTAAACAATATGGACAGTGAAGCGCACTAAGCGTATGCTAGATCCAAGGGAAGTGTGATACTTCCTAGATGGTTGTCGATCCACTATTTTAAACAATTTAATGCCGTAAACAAAGTAAATCCTATTGTTATTTTAAAATGATTTAGGTATCTCACTTAAAAACACAATAAGAAATAGATCTAATTTAACAAAGTTAAGCTAGAATAGAATCAAAGGTCAAATGATTGGCTCGGGTCTCTGCGAGGTCTCTAAAGGTCTCGGGTAGATCACAGGTGAATGAGGTGAGATAAAATTAGGTGGCTAGGTCTGTTTAGAGTCAGTGGGAAAACATAGAGATCGGTGTCGGTCGAGGGTGACCAGCAACGGTTAGGCATAACCGGTGCGATTCTTTATCACAAATATGGAAATGTCACAAAACAAGCTAGGGGTCTCCTTTGTGATTACACAAAGGACTTTGGTTGGTCGGGACGAGGTATTGGGTGACTGGAGTAGGCTTTTTGCGAGGTTTCAATGGGTATACGGAGGTGAAAATGTGGAGAAGGTCAATAGGGAGCAAGATAAACAATGGATGATAAAATGATGATGAAATGAAATAACCAGGAAAGTATGATGTTGTACTTACTTGGATTTCATTCTGAATGTTTGTGTGTGAGGGATGGAGGTGCTGATGATGGGTTTGAAGGTTGTAAGTGATCACCAACTGAAGAAAAGCTTCTGCATGGGCTGCATGTACACTCCTCTTTGCTTGGATAGATCAGATCATGGCTGGGATGGGCTGCAGGGCAGGAGAAAGACGCTCAATCTCCTTCCTTGGATGTGATTTTTCGCTAGAATTGGCTCTCTGAAGATGTGTTATCTCTCTGAGATGTGTTCTTGCTTGTCAACTTTCTCCCAATGTTTTGCCAACTTGTTTCTAACCTTGAGAATAAGGTTGTTTTGGGGTTAAAGGGGTAACCGACGGCGGTCGGCTTAACCAAAGAATCGGTTAAGGGTAGCGACATCGGTCCAAGACGGTATTTCCTAGGTTTACTAAACTAGGGAGATCCTCCTGATTTCCTTGGATCTCGTGTCGTTATCCCGCGGATTAGACTAGGAGCTTCTTGTGAGCATGCGGGAATGTGGTTAGAGGGAATGTAGGCATTGATTTTTAGGGTTTGGGTAAGTCTTAGTTAGTTATGGCAACTTGTTAAGAATAGGTCTTAGGTTGAGTTGGCTTGGTGAGGTGTCTAAGTGAATCGTATGTGGGGATATTATCCAAATAAAATATTCAAATAATAAATATAATGAGGATAATGAATTAATTTAATTAAAGTAATTAAATTAATATTAATGGGGTGAAGGGGGTCATGGCTAGGTAAATGTAACAAAGGGTGCTTATTTGTTGAGGGACCAAAGGGAGTGTGACCTAATTTTATCGTCTACAAACATCTTTGTAATTTTAACGGAAGGATTGAACTCCACGAATTCCTTTCTAGAAGGAAAAGGAGCCTACGAACAAAAGAATGTCTAACCCTTTACAATGAGTCCCAAACCTGTATTTATAGATTCGATACGGAGACGGGAGAAAAGAGAGAAGTGAAAAAAATAGCTCCAAGCTCAACCACCACTATTTAATGTCTCTCATAAAATTTGTTCCAAATCTGTCTTGACTGCATCAAATCTTGGTTCGACACCTTAAAGGAAGAGGAAACGGTTAAACAGATCGAATCCGATCTGGTTTTTGAGGCAAGGAGAACTTGCATTAAAGGCCTAAAGACATTTCTCCATGGTTCACCTACCAGGGCCTAAAAAATGATTTTTTATCTTTCCATGGTGTAGAAGACATCGAGACGTTTCTAACGGTGTCAGATTTGCAATATTTCGAGCCCTAAGTCAAAAGATATACTCCTTCAAAGTTTGTATCCATACAAATGGGTGGGAAAAATAGTTGGAAAAATGGGTCCTCTTTTTTATATGGGACACGTGGCAGCCAAATTAGAGTAAAAATCAAGTTTGAGGGTCCATAATTTATCCTTTTCCCTTTTCCGCAAAAACGTAAAACTCGAGAAAATCTCTCTCGGCCCCGAAGCTCCGCTTGGACACGTGGCACCCTTTAGTTGGCTGGGGGGAATGCACTTCACCTTTCGTCTCTGTGCCCTTTTGTCAAAAGGAAAATTTTCACCTTTTCCTCCGATTCCCTGCCTTGGCCTTGACTCGAGCTCAAACGCTAACTTTTTCCATTGGGCGGGGTCACGACCCATTTCGTAATTTTTGGCTAAGTATTTTGCTTGGCGGGGTCATATCTTTTGACCTGGAACACGTGGCAGTCTGGCGCTCATTCGGAAACCTTCTCTCTTCAATCCTTGAATCAACGCCATTTAGAAACTTGGCAGACTCCATTGGTTTGTGGACTTTTCAACGGTCCTTCTTACCCTTTTGGACTTTGGGCTACATGGTGAGCTCATGCTCATCTGGGTCTCCACCTTTGGACTAACTCTTGGAGAAGCGCCACACTGACACTTAGCATTCTCCGCTTACACTTTTATACTTAGCCAATTTTGAGGCCTTCCTATCCGCCTTTTGACCCTGTTTGACCATTTGCTACGTGGAGGGCTGACGCAAGTTTGAGTCTCTACCTTGGGCTCCCATTTCGATTTCTTTGAGCCGACACCTAGCACGCTCTCTCTTAGTTGAAGACTTTTCAATGGTCCTGCAACTTTTTGGGGCTCTCAGACGCATGGAAACGACACTCGTTTGGGCTTCCCTTTTTGGATTCATCTCTGGAGAAGCGTCGTTAGGACACATGGTTCTTTCTCGCTACCTCCTCCATACTTAGTTGATTTTGGACTCTTTCTGAACTATTTTGAACCCGAGGACTTTAGATCTTCGCCGTCTCTTCCCCTTTCGCTCCTGGTTCCTCTGCGGCATTGCCCCTTCTTTTCGACGCTATTATTCCATTATCGAGTCCTTTCGCAACTTGGAAGATGCTTTTAAGACATGGAAATGGCTTGACAGAGTCGTTTCTTTTACACAGGGTCCTTTAGTCTCTCTCGGCCCCTATCACTCTATTGTCGAGCCCTTATGTGATCTATTTACAGATCTGAATGAGTTATTCTCATGTTCTTTCTATGCGGGGTCGTGGCTGATCCAATATTTTGTTGGGGGTGAAATATGGATAACAATTTGGTGACCCACGAGGAAATCTTCTGCTAGATGAAGAAATTAATGGCCTTGAAGCATCCATTGGGCATGGAGTCTACCCGATAAACTCGAGACTAATATGAACTTTTGAAGATCGATCCCCGAGCCACTACTGGCTTTGATTGTATGGTTTTCTATGTTTTGTCTCGACCACGAGTCTACACTCTCAATTTTCATAAGAAAATCCTAGAAATGGAATTTCTGAGAGTAGAAAATTGTTTAACCCGAGGTTTTCATTTGTCCCTAAAATGGACTATTTTGAAACGACTTGAGTTGCTCTACATTTATTTTCTTTTGAAGATGGCAACTACTATAGGTAACTATGAGTTTCCCTACTATGAATACTGAAGAGCCTAGCTTTATGCACCTTTGGAGAAATGTGAACAAAACTTATATACAAGACCAAATAATACATGCCTCAAATGAGACATGCAGAGTGTGCATAAGCACTTCTTTTGTTGAAAGCAAAATCTACTCCTACTCCTAAAATAACTAGAGAGAAAGAATGCTAAACAAAGCCTGCAATTGGTAGAGAGAAGTAGCTTCCTTTTCTCGAGAGAGGTAACCATGTAAATGATTCAACACTAAATGTAAGCTGCCAAGTATGAGTGAAAAACTAATCTTACCCTGTCTTCCACCCAAATCATCAAGGAATTAACATTAATGGGAATTACCTCCTCAAACTGACTTGATCGACTTTCGGAGGTGTTGATGATGACCCTTGGTACTTTGATGCTCGTCCTCATGCCCTAGAGTAGGCATGATTGTTTTTAGTTTGTCTCTTGGCTCTAATGAAGCCAAGTATTTGATTAGGCGAGGTCTGATCCTTTGGATGTGCCCATAACTCTGAATTTCTACTCCAAGAATGGAGTCTTCTTGTAGACCTTCTTGAATGGATGGTGTGGAAGCAATGGTGAAACTTTTCTTCCCTTTCTCTTCTTTTTGATTTGGAGCAGCTTCTCTTTCCTCTATTGCTTAAAGACAATCTTGCCCTTGAGTGACCTCTTCCTCTAGCATGGAGTTTGACAAGTCAAACTCTTCAATCTGCTATTCTAGAGGACTAGTTAGGACTACAAGATCTCTTTAGAGTTTTCCTCCATGATGGATTCATCAAACAAATCAGGCCTTTCGAATGAAAGTAAGAAATCTCCAATGATGCTTTCTTCTTCTGCTGCTATAAACTCTGATTTGATTTCTTCCATCTGCTCCTCTTTAATGGGACTTAGAGATGATTGTTCATCTTTTTCATGGCTGATTGTGCAACTTGAATTGGATCAATACTTTCTTCAAATAGAGTGCCAACATGGACACTACATTCTGAGAAAATCAATGACTGATCTTCTTTCTCTTGTTCTTGCTCTTCTCCTACTGCAAACTTAGCCTCATCCACCACTGGCCCTTTAACCTTTACCTCCTTTATTGGTTTGACCATCAAAGGGATCTTTGTAAGCCCAAATTTGGCAGCCCAACTCTTTAGATTGTCTGTCATTTCTTCTCTGTTGGGATCCTCTTCTTGTTGTTCTCCTTGATTGGATTCTTGAGTCTTTTCCCAACATGGACAAGGGAGAGCAAAAGGAGTGACAGGTTGGGGTTCAACCAGTTTTTGCAATTGTTTGTGGTGTAGAGGAGGAGATGAATTTTTTTATTTCTTTAGAGGGAATGACTACTTGGGAAAGGAAAGGGGAGAAGAATTGAAATGGGGTGGAAGACTAGGGAATGGAGAAATGGAATCAACGCTTGGGGCAACAACTAGGAAGCTTGGAAATTGAAGCTTGGGTTGAAATGGTGCTGCTTGATAAAGAGAAAAGGAAAAGCTATGAGATGTTGGACTTACCCGGTGACGAGGTTGTCTTGACTCAACTATTAAGCCCCGATCTCCTCGATCCATTGTGTAAGTTGGGGCAACATTCCAATCATGAAGTCAAGCTTCTCTTGATGGTTGTAATGTATTGGAAAAGAGCCTTTCCATGGACAAGGTGCCTTGTAACAAATCTTGAATGCCTTCATTTTTGTTATGCCCCTTGACTAAACCATGTCAGCCTCCATTTTTTGAATCTTCTCCAGTAGACCAACATCCTCTACATAA
This sequence comes from Taxus wallichiana var. yunnanensis, assembly GCA_018340775.1. Lineage (NCBI taxonomy): Eukaryota > Viridiplantae > Streptophyta > Pinopsida > Cupressales > Taxaceae > Taxus > Taxus wallichiana. The sequence goes on along the minus strand of CM031244.1, from coordinate 747,892,199 downwards.
CTATCACCATTATATACGTCCCCTTGTCCTTGATAAGCTTCATAGTCAAATTGGTTTCGACACTGCTCATATGGGTAAGCATAATGGTCTTGGATCTGATTATAATGCTGATTTGGAGGAGTTGGGAAATGCATTGGAGGTGGATTGCATTGCTGTAAGTGTGAGTTCCATGAAGGGAATGAAGTCATGATTGCACAACCTCATGGAATGGGAGAAAATGAAAGAGATGGAAGAAGAAAATGGATGAAGATGGATGGAAAAGGTCTGCAACTTAAAGAATGGGTTTTTGACTAGATGGAGTTGCCAGATGTGCTTACATGTGCCTTAAAAGGCTGAATCCCACCAAGAACACATCAACTTGATGAAATGAAGTGTAGACTTCTAGTCCCACCTTGGTGTGCCAAAAGCTGTTAGTGCAAAATCACAAGCACCCCCAAATGAGTTCTATAGATATGCTTTTCTAAGGCGAGTCATTTGGTATGATCCACATAACATTTAACTTTCCCCAAGGTGCGGGACCTTGAAAATGGAAAAGCTCTCCAAATTAAAGGTTGGTTTGTATTCCTCTATTTAGGTGCATACGTGAGAACTTGCGAGAGGATCTATCTCTATACCTAATCTAAAATTTTACCAAGGAGACATGGATAAAAAGGGATATAAGAAATAAGAAATGACTAAACTACAAGGTGATACACTTGAAGGAATGATGAACATTAGTTTCTTTGATAGACACGAGACCAACAAAATACATACAATAATCAAGACGATAGGAGATTTATAATGAAAGACCAGATCTTCAAAGCAAAAGAGATGAGAAAGGATCTAGAATCGATCACAAACGTGTTTTATTGCTGCATCTGATTGATACTGATGCATTACAAAATAGTCATGAGGTAAAAACATACTGCAATTTTAATGGAAGGCCTAAAATCCATGAATTCCTTTCTTTAGAAGGAAAAGGGATCCTCAAAACAAAAGAATGTCCAACCCTTTACAATGAGTCCCGAGCCTATATTTATAGATTCAATACTGAGATGGGAGATTAAAGAGAAGCGAAAAATAGCTCAAGCTCAACCACCACTATTTAATGTCTCTCATAAAATTTGTTCCAAATTTGTCTTGAATGCGCATCAAATCTTGGTTATGGCACCTTGAAGGAAGAGGAAGCGGCGAAAGCAGATCGAATCGATCTAGTTGTTGAGGTAAGGAGATCTGCATTAAAGGCTCGAAGATGTTTCTCCATGGTTCACCTACCAAGTCTTGAAAAATTTGATTTTTTATCTTTTCATGGTGTAGAAGATGTCGAGATGCTTCTAATAGTGTCCGATTTGCAATATTTTGAGCCATGAGTCAAAAGATATGCCCCTTCGAAGTTTGTATCGAGTTCATACAAATGGGTGGGAAAAATGGGTCCCCTTTTTTATATGGGACACATAGCAGCCATATTAGAGCAAAAATTTTTTGAATAGTCTGTAATTTATCCTTTTCCCCTTTTCCGCAAAAATGAAAAAATCAGAAAACCTCTGCGGCCCTGAAGCTCCGCTTGGACACGTGGCACCCTTTGGTTATTTGGGGGACTACGCTTCACCTTTCATCTTTGTGCCCTTTTGTCAAAAGTAAAATTTTCAGCTTTTCCTCGACTCCTTGCCTTGGCCTTGACTCGGGCTCTTTTGACTTTTCCCTTTGGGCGAGGTCGCGACCCATTTCACAATTTTTGGCTAAGTATTTTGTTTGCGGGGTCATATCTTTTGACTTGGAACACACGGTGGTCCGACGCTCGTTTGGAAACCTTCTCTCTCTTCAATCTTTGAATCAGTGCCATTTAGACACTTGGTAGCCTCCGTTGGTCTGTGGACTTTTCAACGGTCCTTCTTACCCTTTTGGACTTTGGGCTACGTGGTAAGCTCACGTGCATTTGGGTCTCCGCCTTTGGACTAGCTCTTGGAGAAGCCCCACACCAACACTTGGCATTCTCCACTTACACTTTTATACTTAGCCAATTTTGAGGCCCACCCTGTCCAGCCTTTTAACCCTATTTGACCATTTGCTACGTGGAGAGGCGTAAGTTTGAGTCTCCGCCCTAGGCTCCCATTTCAAATTTGCGCCGAGCTGACACCTGACACACTCTCTCTTAGTTGAATACTTTTCAACGGTCCCATAACTTTTTGGGGCTCTAGACGCGTGGAAGCCTGACACTCGTTTGGGCTTCCCTTTTTAGATTCATCTTTGGAGAAGCGTCATTAGGACACGTGGTTCTTTCCAGCTGCCTCCTCCATACTTAGTCGATTTTGGACTCTTTCTGAACTGTTTTGAACCCAAGGACTTTAGATCTTAGTTGTCTCTTCCCCTTTCTACTCCTGGTTCCTCTGCGGCACTGCCCCTTCTTTTTGACCCTGTTATTCCATTGTTGAGTCCTTCTGCAACTTGGAAGATGGTTTTAAGACATGGAAATGGCTCGACAGAGTCGTTTCTTTTGCATAGGGTCCTTTAGTCTCTCTTGGCCCCTATCACTCTATTGTTGAGCCCTTATGTGTTCTATTTACAGATCTAAACAAGTTTTTATCGGAGTTCTTTACTATGCGGGGTCGTGGTGATCCAATATTTTACCGAGGGGGAGAAATATGGATAATGCAGTGTGATCATTCGGTATGGGATACACTATGGTGAAGCAAATTGGTCATGTGCAACAAGATCCGAGATAGAAAGATCCAAGTTGTGAGAAATAATATGTAGACCTAAAAGTATGTGGAGGCATACGATTTTGTTTCAAATTTTTAGATGTGCTTTCTTCCCATGTAAACACTAAGGGGGATGTTAGGAAATTTAGAGTTTACATTAGGTAATTATTATTTACTGAGTGGTAAATAAGTTTGTAATATTGGTTATATTGTTATGTCGTGTATATATATAATAATATATATTTATGAATAGTTTATTGTTGGGCATTTTGTCGGGAGTTGTTAGAGGAGATCCTATATTTTAGGAGATACAACTCCTATATATTTGTAACATGTGAATATGATTTGAATGAGCACAACAAAGATATTTTATGTTTTATACTGTGTAAAATAGGTGTGTCTTTGAAGAAAACAAAAAACTCCAAATATGGGAGGGTTTAAGGCTACATCCAATGTATAATAGTGACAATGATGGAAGACGGGCGCAAAAATCCTTTGCGGTGAGCTTGATGACTGCGCGATACAAAGGAGAGATACACAAGAAAAGATTTTTGGATTTGGATGCTGGGCTACCTGAAAAAAGTTAGTCCAAGAAGTGATTAACTTTTTAGGAAGGATGTCAGCCCACTTGTTTAGAAGATTGATTGAAAATAAGAAATAGATAACATACTGAGATGATTTAACAAAAATATATATGCCAATGTTAAATCCTAGATATTGTAGAGTCACTGATGTAAACTATGAAATACAATTTCTAGAATATAAATGACACAAGTAATAAGGAAATTAGATATCGAAAACCCTAAGTGCAAGAGAGAGAGTGGGAGAATGACTTAGTTGATTTGCGTTTGAATCGGGACTATGCACATTGGGAAAACTAATGAACTAGAAGGGTAGACCATTGTAATTGCTTAGGATAAATTTTGGAATTGTTGGATAGAGCTAGACCGGGGCACCTAGCGTTAGAGACCTTTGTTGGGTCCTGTGACCACGCAAGAACTTGGAATCTGAATTTTCTAGTGTCGCAAGAGTGTCACCGCTAGCTAGTTATTGTTGGTCGCCTATATGTCACACCTTGTTCATAGAAATCACCTGTAACATGCAAAGAGATGTTGACCTACAAAACCCTCAAACTACATCAAATCCCAAAAAGAAAAATATGTAATATGGGGAGTCGGATCGACCCCAACGTGCACCCGAATGAGTGAACTTTGACGGTGAGCATCATACTACATCTCATACTCCATGTAGTTCTTGTGAGTGTGTGAAATAATCGTGACCTTTAGGAAGCCCTTGTGTAAATGTACTTGATATCGAGTGATAACTAGATGTACCAGTGTAAATAGATGTGTGGATGGCAAAATTAACTTCCCCTTCCTATGAAGTGTGTATGCGAGAAAATGTTGTCCCTTGTCCTTGAATAGATGCTTTAGATGGATGTCTTTTTGTGATTTTAGATGCCTTTGGATGCAAGCTTAGGTGATGATAATAGATGCTTAGATCTTGGTCCCTTATTTTTGTCACGTAGCTTTGTATTTATATGATTCCATTGGTTGAATTTCGTAATTGACAACTGGAAGGCTGACCCATAAGAATTTAAGATGCCCAAAAGATAAAAGAGACCTAAAAGAAGCGAGTAAGATAGAAAAGGGTCGGGGCGCCTAGAGGGGACGAGGGAACTTAGGTGCTAGCGTCTAACCAGTGCTTTAGAATATGAAGTCATAAAAGATAAACAAATAAAGTATCGACTGGGTTGTAGGGTGTAAAATACCAAAGAGAACATAAAAGACACAAAAAGAGGCCAAAGATAGTTATCAATTACTAGTTTTCTCGCTTAGGAATCATATGAATGCAAGTATGTGTTTAGGACCTAGAAATGTAGCCACATACGTGATTTTATGTCTACATTTATCCCCACTTTATGTTGTTGAGTGAATACTTGATAATATAAAGTAGATAAGAGATGCGTACTTGATAACCATGTAGAGTGTGATGGCGATAGCGTGCCGAAGAGACAAGTGAAAGTGTGAAGTGATAAAAATGAAGTGTGGAAGCTAAGAAAGAGGAAGTGACCCTAGGGGTGAAGTGTATTATGTTGTACCATGTTGTACCTATTATTGTGTTTGATGTAGGGTTGCTTCTTGTTGCGTATTAAGGATGAACCTACAAAAGAAGAGAAAAGAAGTAGTCAAATATGTGTATATGAATTTTTTTCATAAGTATGTAAAAGTATGTGAAAATGTGTAAAAAGGAAAGTGTGCACTTGATTTGTGAAGAGTGAAAAGGATAGAAAATGTCTTGAAATATTGTAGAAGAGCGATTTTTTTGGGTGATCTCACACCAAGAATGAGTTTTTTGGGCAATCTCACACCACGATGGAAGAGTGTTGGGGAGAGAAGTCTAGTGTTGCTCTCCTTCCATGATTGCTTCTAAAATAAGCACCACTATAGATGGTACTTCCGTGTTGTTACGTATTAGTGATGTATTGTTCAAAATGTATTGATTGTCCCAATTGAAGGAGAATGAATGCATTTTGTATTTCAAGGCCAATGTCGATCATGCGAAATTGTTATATGAACTATTGGAGATTGTGTTGATGTGAGAAAAAAATTGTATCTACCCCATGGACATAGGTGCCCATGAGAGGTCAAGAGTGCTAGGTGCTAGTGTATGTATCTATGAATTGGAGTTTGTGCTAAGCTAAGGACCCAAGTCAAATTTTGGGTCATTTTGTAACCATGTTTTGTTATGTTCTTATGCAGTGCGGAGCTTGCATTGTAGCTCTGAGATGTTTTATGGGGTGACTGATTCACCCAATGTATGCCCCCTCGTTTGGGGTGCATGTGACGTTGATAAGAGCACGTGGTCTAAAGAGAGCACCGAAACTAATATGAAGTTGTCTTGAAATGGATCCTTGTAAGGGGAGGGGATGTGCACGGTGAAAACCAAAGCACATGCGAAACAAAGTGGCTAGATACATGTGTTAGTAGAAAAAGCTAGAAAACATGTAATAGAAGACAATGTAATAGGAAAGAAGACAAGATAAACCAGAAAAGTGGGTTTCAAACATGGGACATCACTCACAATGTCACAAGACAATCATGGTGAAAATTTGCCAAAAATATATAGTGTGCATGAGAAGATAAAGGGCATAGCCGCAAACAATAACATACAATTAGAAAACAATGACAAACCATGTCAAACAAAGTGTTAGATAACCACGGTGGCAAATAGTCCTACAAAACAAATGTTACATATGAAGCACTGTCAACATGTTAGAAATATACAGGTATAGTCCCTTCAAAACTATTTATCCTTAATAAAAAAAAACATGTTAGAAAGATAAAAAGTATGTCAAAGTGTGTATGTATCAATGTAAAGTGATGTGCTAGTAAGAATATGAAGTAGTATATAATGGAACAATAACACTTGTAATGTGTGAGAAAATAGATGCCCCTAGGAGCCTTAGTGGGACTAGTAAAGGTATTGTGCCGACAAAGATCATTGATATGTGTAAATATTTGTAGGAAGTATGCATTCACAACTAGAGAACATGTGAACACACATGTGTATATATAAAAGATAATGACATTTGAATATTTGACTAGCATAGTAAGTAAAGTTCGTTGTGTAAGTATAAACAAGTAGGAGTATGTACAACCCAAGATATGTAATATGTTGTATGTATGAGTGAGATGGAGCGATATGCAATGTGAATGTTGTTAACCTTTTAAGTTACCTTTAACGGGAGGGTAGTTTTAAAATTTTCTACCATTTTGTGAAATTTCTTGCCTAAGTTTTTTGGGGAATCAAGAGTTTTCCAAAGTCTGAAATTTTGGACTTTGGAATGTGGAGGTTCTTTTACTTAAGGTTTTGTGTCATTTGCAAGTAAAATTTTTGCTTAAAGTTTTGAAATCCCAAGTTTGAAATTTTGAAAATTTGGGCTTTCGGGTTACGGAGTCCTCATTGACATTTTCAATCATTTTAGTGTTCTAGTTCCGAACTCCGAAAGTCGAAGTTCCAAAATTTCAAAACTTCGGGTTTTCGGGTTTTAGAGTCTCACTTTACACTTGGGGCTATTTTCGTTCCTGATTTTTGAAGTCTGAAATCCTGAAGTTCCAAAATTTTGGAACTTCATTCTTTCAGTTTTAGACTTCGGGTTTCACATTAGAATAGTCACGCTTGCATTTCAGATTTCAGACTCTCCGCATAACATTTAATTCCTAACCACCCCACACGTGTTGGCTTTCGAGCATTAATTTCAGGTTTACCTATATAAACTTAGATTTTCACCCGTCATTTTCACTCTAACACCTCGATTTTTACTGCACCATATCGTACTTTTAGGCATCGATTTCAAGGTAATTTTTTGGGTTTTCTTTAATCTTTTTGGTTTAGATTGCCATGGTTTTGTTTGTTGTTTCTTTCCATTCTTCTTCTTGTTTAAACATGGAAGCCACTGTTGATTCATTTTTTGTTTTGTTCATTTCAAACATGTTGTTTGGTCTTTCATTCAATCTTGCAAGCTTCAAATCATGTAGGCATCAAGTCTCATCAAACCCAAGGATTTTGAAAAAACCTCATTTCAGATCTTTGGAACCTTTAGCTTTTGGAGTTGGTGTGCTTTCGTTGGTGTGCCTTTTCGAGAGGTCTACATTTTAGAGGTATGCATTTCGGCATTTTAGAACTATGTTTTTGGAACTCTAAGGAGTTCAATTTGAGTTAATTTTTGAGTTAGCATCATTTCGGACCTTCAAAACTTGTTACTTTTCGGACCTTCGGGACTTGTTACTTTTCAGACTTTTGGAGGTATGCTTTTTGGGTTTTAGAATTGAGAAGAGTTTGGATTTTCAGAGTTTCGGGCTTCATATTTTTGGAATTAGATTGTTTTTAGAGGTTTTGTTTTTAGAATTTGAGACTTTGGAGTTTTCAAAATTGTTTCTATACAATTTTCAAGGTTCGATTGGGTTTCAAGCCACAAATTGATGTCAAATTCTTCTTCAAAAGGCAAGGAAAAGATGAAGTATACCTTCTTAGGAGTTTCCCCTCATACATGCCTGTCCTCAAATTTGGGAAACATTAGAGACAGAGACTTGAGACAGGTGGATATGCTAGAATTCTAGGAAATACTAAGATCCCCTAATAAAAAATATTAGATGTAAGCCATATTTTATAGTGGGCTTGCTCTCGTTGCTGGTTTTTCTTCATCCATGCATTTCCCGAGTTTGTCTTGGCTGCAACAACTCACTTTGATAAGGCCTCTAAATTAGTAAAGGATGATGATGGTAAAGTTGTGATTAGGCTAGACACCGATTTTTGGGAACACTTATCCAAACTTTCGGATGTCGAGGAATATGCAAAAATTTCCCAGAGGTTGCGATTGAATATTGGGATAAAGGAATCAACTATGTACAAAGATCGTGACGAATAATTATTTGGCTAAGAATGTTACTAAGCTCCCCAAAACATTGTTCCACTCAGACTTCATCCAGGAAGTCAATGACCTTATTGTGATTTTGAGTAGAGTTTTGGGTCTCGCTTGAGCAAGATAATTTCAAGAGTGGATGCTTCTTTACATTGTTACCATTAAGAAACATAAGATGTTTATAAGATGGGGAAAGCATATTAGTAGTTCAATTTGTTTTCAATTAGGCAATGTCTCAACTTCGAAAAACTTCTTCATGACTTCTTTCCTCGTCGTACATGTGGCATTGTCATGGGAGAAATTAACAGATTGAATACAAAGGGTGTTAGGAGTATTTCACAGATTTATGATTTTTATCCTAAACTCACAATGGAAGAAGGAAGTAAACATTTCTACGAGTTAATGATGCATTTTTGTTGTCTTCCTTTATCATTTTGATAAGAATTTGTACAATCATAGAATTTCGATGAAGTCTTCAAGGAGGTAAGGGAATGGGGAGCCATATATCTCATTCCCAACATTTACATACATCAAGGTTCCAGGTTTCCTAGGTGCTCCTAATAAATTACCAAGATGCCTTATTGATAAATGGGTCTTGTTAGAATTGGTTCGTCAGTTGTTGGATTATCATAAGATTCAAAATAAACGACATAAGGCAGGAGTCTAGTTTCCCATTTCAATTTAAGATACACTTGTGCTATCATTTACAAGGCAAAGAATGTGGATGGAGAAATGTCTAAAGTTACCTTGCAAAATTTCCACCCTATAACTAACTACGATTATTGGGGAAATTTTAGCGAAACAGGTTGGTCGGCTCCCATGTTCCTTAATTAGAAGATATTTGGATTCATCATCGAGATGAGGTCATCATTAGACAACGAGAGTTTGAAAGGTTAACTCTTGATGAAGTTAAACAATATGGTATTGCAGATGTTCTGATGGAATGAAAGATGATGATGTGTTAGACCCGGTTTATATGAGTGATAACATTACTAATAAACCATTGCCATGGATTGATTGGTATCAAGAAGAATGTTCTAATATAAAGGAAATGGTGGGGCACATCTTGTAAAGAATGTATGATTGGTTAGCTACTTTGGGAATCTCACCCAAAGGGTTAAATCAACCTATAAGAATAGAAGCCCAACCAACCCTAAGTTTTCCTACACCTACAAAAGGTAAGAGGTCTACTCAGAAGGCCATTACAGCTCCAAGAAAGATCTCATTTGTTGTTGGTAGTTCTTTTCTTGCAAAAATCCCTACTACTAAGGTTGTATCTTCTACAGTGCAAGTATATGAAGTTATTGATGTTAGTGCTTCTCCGGTTGATCACAAGGTTTGTCACTTTCTCTTTCACTACCATTATCACCATCCTCGGCTCCACCGCCTCCATCATTATTTACCACTCCTTTGCTCGTCTTTGCTTTTCCATCTCCATCTATGGACCAAGTTTTCTCGTCCCTTCCTATTCTCTCGGTTGGAGAGATGATTGGGTCTCTACTTTCCACTCCATTTTCTCAACAACTTCCATTTCCAATCCCATTTCATCTTCTCCTGAAGCTATTCTAACTCCCACAACATCTATCATTACCACTTCCATTTCAATTGTTGTACCCGGTGCTATTATTTTACCTAGTGCTCCAAGTTCAGCTATGACCATGCCACTCGTGTCTCACGTCTGTTATACCGAATAACTATATCGCCAAACCCCCAAGTAAAATAAGAAGGTGCCCCTCATAGATGTGATTAATCTGAGCGTGTTAGAACCCACTCCAAAAAGGCAGGCCAAATGGCCAAGGATTATTTCTAACCTATCAGTAAGCTAGTCAGGAGAAAGGTTCATAGAGATATCCATCCCATTGAAGGAAAAACCAAAGAAACCATTACTGTAGTAGATTATCAAATCTCTATATTTTCATTAGGAAAGGCAACACATGAGGGTGCAAACAGGATGTTCAAATGCCCTTGGGAATTTGTTAGAAAAGTATGACAAAGATAAGGCTTTTAAGGATGAATTGAAAGCAAAGGTCAACAACTCTTGCTCTTTTGAAGAAAGTCACACAACCTACTCCAACCACAAATCCTTTAATTACGATCGCTCGACTATCTCTTCCCATCTTGATGATATCTCGTATCTTGAAATTAAGAAGATAGGTCGAATGGACGATCGATTGATGAGTGGATTGAGTGTGTGCTCCATGAGACCAACCCTTTAATAAAAAAAACTATGGAATTATACAATGATTTGCAGATGGAGAAAGTTTCTATTTGAAAGCTAGATGAAATCCTCTATGAGGATATTAATAATTTGAACACGAATTTGACTACTTGAGAGGATGTAACATTCCCATTTTAAGACTTTAGAAACAAGGGATTTTTTTTTATAATGTTCTCTGTTCTAAATAAAGCATTATTTAGAACAAACATTTCATGCCAATCAATCTCAAACAGATAACCATATGCAGCTGTAAATGACTCGATGATCCACCAATCTATTCATTTCATAACTTTCGGTAATCTACCGATCTATTTATTTAATAACTCGGTGATCTACCGATCTATTTATGTTAAATTTAAGTATTGAATACTTATCGTATACTTGGTTTTCCTACCCTAAATCGGGTAATGAGTGATCTGTTTAAAGAACATATCTGAATATTTGTTACCAATATTCATCTGATATCATGTTGCTTTAAACTAGGTGACATAGGACAACGCAACCAATAGCTTGCGATACTTTGGCCAAAGATTTTCAACATACTGTTTATGTCACTATTCCTAGATGACATACTCGTCATTAGAATACATCCTTCACCTCACTCCTCTGTTATCAAGAATGGTCTTTACTGACTACCATCAATCCACTTGTCCCAGGTTTAACCCTAGCCCTGGTTAGAAACATAATTTATTATAGGAAGACGCTCACAATGACTTAGGGTAAATGGGCATACTCGGTTGACCTAAGTCAACCAGATGTGCCAAGGTACCCTAAGCCCTTGGAAGCTACTTCTATCCTAAATATGCCACTAACTTGACCTAGAGAGAAACTAAGTTCAAGTCCTTATTTGTGTGTAGATCTAGATGATCAATGCAGAAGGGTGTTGCCACATGTCAACTGCAACGCTGTATTCTCGAGAAGACCCAAGTCTTCTCAAAAGTATAGCCCTGCAGTTGGCGTGTGCCAACATCCTACAAAAACTACCTCATCGAGATGTACATACCCCTAGGAGGTTATTAATACATTGTTAATTTGGATTATGCCTTGATTACAACAACCCTGCTAAACCCTAATCCAACACTCCATAAGTTCTTTTCTAAATTTAATTCATTTAGTCATTGAAGAACTTCCTTAACTTATGATTGCTTTTAATGTTCGTTTACTCAGTTTAACAAGTAGTTAACCAAAACAAGACAACAATATCATAAGTTTCAATAAAATGTACTTTAACATTCAGGAAGGTTTAACAACCGCATAGGTCCAACTAAAGTAGACTTCATACAAAATGAAGTCTAATGATTAATAATCATATCTCCAATCCTTTTTGGTTTACATTCATTTGAGAGAGGAAGAGTCTTCCTCTACATGATTAAGTGTTAGGGTTTATCATTCACAATATCCATAGTTCTTACTACATGTTCATTACACATCACATTACTATGTTAAATTGTTTAGATAATACACATCATCTTATGCAACTTAACAAGTTGCATCATTATAAGGGAAATTGAACTAATTCCCTTTATCCATCTTATCAAGATAACAAGATAAGCATAATATAATATGAATAATATCAACAAGATAGAACTTCCATCTCCTTCATAAAAGTATGAGATAATTTACACAACCAATGCAAATAAATCACAACTCACAATTCATCATTATAACTTATAAATTTACAAGACTATGCACTTTAGGTGTACTGCATAACAACAACCTTCATTCTATAAAGTATACAACTTTTCTTTTTCAATACAACTAAAGAATGAATCATAATTCTTTACAAAGAATCAAACTTATATCAGCCAATGCATCATATAAGTTTTTGCCTTCTTTTATCACTTATGATGTCCATCTGCAAAAATTGCTAGCACGGTGTAGACACTAAAATTAGGTCACACTCCCCTTTTGTCCCTTGACATATAAGCACCCTGTATTATATTTACCTAGCCATGATCCCCTTCACCCCATTAATATTAATTTAATTAATTTAATTAAATTAATGCTTTATCCTCACTATATTTATTATTTAAATATATTATTTAAAATAATATCTACACATATAGTTCACTTAGACACCTCACCAAGCCAACTCAACCAAGGACCTACTCTTAGCAAGTTACCATAACTAACTAAGACTTACCCAAACCCTAAAAATCAATGCCTACATTCCCTCTAACCACATTCCCGCATGCTCACAAGAAGCTCCCAGTCTAATCCGCGGGATAACGACATGAGATCCAAGAAAATCAAGAGGATCTCTCTAAGTTTAGTAAACCTAGGAAATCCCACCTTGACTGACGTCGGTTACCCCTAACCATCGCCGGTTAAGCCGGACCATCGTCGGTTACCCTTTTAACCCAAAACAACCTTATTCTCAAGGTTGGAACTTGGAATTTGGAAGTTGGAAAAACATTGGGAGAAAGTTGACGAGCAAGAACAAATCTTAAAGAGATAACGCATCTTCAAAGAGTAAATTCCAGCAAAAACTCACATCCAAGGAAGGAGATTGAGCATCTTCTCCCGCACACCGGCCTACCCACAATCCCAGATCTATCCAAGCAAAGAGGAGTGTGCATGCAACCCATGTAGAAGCTTTTCTTGGTGGTGATCACTGCAACCTTCAAAACCCATCATCGGCACCTCCATCCTTCACACATAGGCCTTCGGGAATGAAATCGAAGTAAGTATAACGTCATACTTCTCCGGTTTGTTTCATTTTATCATTATTTTATCACCCATTGTTTACCTTGCTCCCTATTGACCTTCTCCAACATTTTCACCTCCGTAGACTCATTAAAACCTTGCAAAAGCCTATTCCAGTCACCCAATACCTCATCTCGACCAACCAAAACCCTTTGTGCAATCACAAAGGAGACCAAAACCCTGTTTTGTGACATTTCTAGATCTCACAGTAACCGGCGCTGGTTATACCTAACCGCTGTCGGTCACCCCTGACCGACGCCGGTCTCTGTGTTTTCCCACATAGTCTTAAACAGAGACCTACCCACCTAATTTTACCTCACCCTCACTCACCTGTGACCTACCTAAGACCTTTATCAGACCTGCAGAACCCCGTAACCAACCATTTGACCTGTGGATTCTATTCTAGCTTAGCCTGTTAGATTAGATCTATTTTCTTATTGTGTTTTAAGTGAGATACCTAAATCATTTTAAAATAACAATAGGATTTACTTTGTTTATAGCATTAATTTTTTTAAAACAGTGGACTGATAGCCATCTAGGAAGTATCATACTTCTTGGATCTAGCTCACGCTAGGCAGTTCACTGCCCATATTGTTTAATTCCTTCTGGTGGTTTTATTTTCATTACAGGTAGTTCCTCCTAGCCAAAAGGAAGCTCTCATGGTCAGCTATGGATTCGGAAGTCATACGCGCATAACAACCCATCAACCGACATTTGAACAGGTATTCCTCCTATGCCCGTTACCCTATCTGTTTTGTCAACACCAATTCAAAGAAATAATCTAAGAAAAGGGTGAAACATTTTGGCACACCTGGAGGGACCCATCCGGGGTTCCTTGCATTTCATTCATTCCTAGGAAAAAATTGTGCGTTTGTTTCCCATCTAAAAAAAAACGTACACATTAATTTCCTTCCTTGGTAATCCACATCTCTTCTTTCTATTTTCTCTAAAGGAAACTTTTCTTTTGGTGTAATTAAAAAGAATCATTTCTTCATGTTTTCTACATTGTAGTGAAAGAGCATCCCTCTTCCTCTTCATCTTATTGTGTCATCCAATTTCACATTTTCAATTTGGGTTTTAAAATCATTACATTTCATTCTAATTTTCTACATTAGCTCACATTAATTGAGGGAAACCTATACGCTGGAGGTCATGACCAGTTGATGGTTGACAAATGAATCATAGAAAAGCACTTCTATCCTTTTCTCTTTCTCTGAGTCTTACCAAACCACACAAAAATTCAAATACATACATTCTTAAACAACATCTTACCTAGAAGAAGCTGTAGGTGATCACACGATCACGACATAGTGGGCACCCCACTCGCTCTATCGAGTCATACTTCAGAGCGAAGCCCGCCCCATCATAACATACCTGAAACCTCACCCTTTAGATCTCCTTATTTGTAGGAATCCATCCTCACCAAAACTCTATTTCACAATTTATGTGTCGTGTCAGTAAATAACATAAGCTAAACAAACATAATACAAAGGGCACTCCTAGGATCACATTTTCTTAGTGTTTCGCTTAGTGGTGTATTCCGGCTTCACCGAGTGTGCCCGGGCCATATCATCATCATTTCTAGAATTCTAGGTGCGATTCCACATCGATTTTAATTCACAACCACTTTCTTTCATCACTTGTTTCAATTTCGATCACAATCGCCGGTTACTACTCCCCGACCATCGCATCGATTACCCCCGACCGCATCGATTATACCCTACCGACGTTGGTTCCGGTCCTTTGCTAACCTACTCAAAAGGATAGTTTCACTTCACTTTTTGCCACTTTCCACGGTCTCATGCGCGACATTTTATTCCCATTGACGTTTTACACATCCCCAGATTTGGCATACTTGTCAGATTTTACCTTCTACCTCGTTGTTTACTCATTGTCCATTTTCTACAGTGACCGCAGTGGTTACCCCTGACCGACGTCGAGTTTCACCTAACCGGCATCAGTTAGCCTATTTCACATTCCACCCACCATTTGTTACTTCATCCATTTTTATCACCGATTCACATGTTCCTGCTATTCTCTGTATCATTTACAGAGAAGTAGCCCTACTTGATCAATATTGGTTCACATGGTGCTGACCGAAGACAAGTGAATGCCCTCATGTTCCACGCCAAGTTGCCAACTACTCCCACCTAGTCCTTCACCACCTTCTATTTTATCACCAGCCATGGATCCCATCCAACCTACTACTATCGCTACTGGAGATGAGGAGTTTACACAACTCCTCGACGAACCCCGATGCCTTACGGTTATACCTCTCCTACTCGTCCACTCGAGACACCTTGGGTTAGTTGATATACGACATGCCCGTATCTATCCCCGACTCTCTCGCACCCACTTCCGCATCGGCCCCATCGGCTTCTTTGCTACTGCATCCACCTTACCCCAGTCGTTTTCGTGATTAGGTTCTATACCCGCCATGATTGT
Organism: Taxus wallichiana var. yunnanensis; assembly: GCA_018340775.1. Taxonomy (NCBI): domain Eukaryota; kingdom Viridiplantae; phylum Streptophyta; class Pinopsida; order Cupressales; family Taxaceae; genus Taxus; species Taxus wallichiana. Next base: position 747,876,727 of record CM031244.1, on the reverse strand, counting down.
GTGTGTCTGTTATTTTGTGGCACCCTTTACATCCACCATACCCTCGACAACCACCCCAAACACAACCTCATCTACCCCTAATGTCTCATACATACCATGTAGCTACATTCCCACCTCCCGATTTCGGTGACCCCTACCCCATTTTAGAATGTGGTTCTTTCCATTCCATAATCATTAGCCCCTATTGCCACTAGGGTTACCACAACACTTCCACCCCCATATACATATTACCAACAACCACATGTTTCATCTATCATTCATTCCGAGTACGTACCCCCTATTTCATTGCCTTCTTCTCTGCCACCTTACATGGTAGCCCCATACATTGGAATGCCACCCCATTATATGCCCAAAACCAACCTCCTCACACTATAGGAGGCATCCAATCATCATAACCCACCAATGACCTAATTAAATTGATGATGGATAAGATGTAGACACTGGAGGCATTGGTTTCGGCTCCCGCAACACTCTCACCTACGATGAGATTTGCAATGAGCCTATTCACCCATCCATTCCTATCCGTTCATACCCTGTGCATTGGGAAATGCCTAAATTCAACCACTTCAATAGTAAGGAAGACCCACAACAACATTTGCACTCGTTCAAACATGGGTGTTATTTGATTTCTCATGATGATGCCTTGCTTTTGAGAACTTTTCCCATGTCCCTCACTAGACCTGCATTAGATTGGTATAGTGGGTTACCCAAACACTCTATATTTTCATTCAATCAGGTAGCCCAAGATTTCTTGGATCATTTCTCTATCAATATCGCCAAGAAGGTTACCATGACTGATCTATATTCCACACGTCAGTACAAGGATGAATCTATCGCAGATTTTTTCACTCACTGGCACAACCTGATCAATCAACTTACTTTCCAACTACCACAAACTTAACTCATCGAGCTCTTCACACGAGCTTACACAGACATATCTCCCCGACCTTGCAAGTCCAAACTTTCAACATTCGATGAGGCATTCACTATGGCACGAAAGTTAGAGATTCGGGCCATCGAAGAGAAGAAAATCCAATTATGAAATAAGAATTCGGCATTCAAGTCGAATGAAACCTCTTCTTCTTCCAAACCACCAACCAATTATTCAAAGGCTAAAGGTACCGCTAACGTAGTGGTACTCAAGGCCGCCCACTCATCCGTCCAATCAAGCTACACCCTCATCTAATCTATCACCTATCCAGGATTTTCGATTCAGATAAGAGCAAGCGAAAATATACCCCAATTGGGGAACCTTACTCTTCTATCTTAGAAAAGCTTATCAAAGTTGGAGCCATCACCTTGTTGGTTCAAAATCTATCGGTCGCAAGGCAGATTTATGGATGTACAAGCCAGCAAAGTGTGCGGGGCATAGCCCCTCTTGAGTCAAAGAAAGTGAAATTGGTTTATTGCTATTCTACCAAACAGAATGCATGCAAGTCTCACAATATTCTCGCCTTCGGGGGTTTGGGATCTCATCCCGGTAGGGTGTTTCCATCATTGGAAAGAAAGGAATGAAAGAGACGATGAAGAAAGATCAGGTTCGAAGGAAGAAAAGAAATGAATTCCAAGGAAGAAAGGTCGAGGGTTTATGTTTTGGGATTGGTAGTAAATAGAGCCAAACCTACTTGCATAAACAAACAAAGTAATAGTGATGAATAAATGACAATAAAGCAAGTAGATTCAATGTAATAAACACACAGATCTAACATAAGAAAGATCAAATGCAAATAACACACGTATTCACAGACAAAGTCTAAATATTTGTATTAATATTCCTTTCTATTACAAAAAGCTCAAAGTCTTTTCTCCTCACTTCTATTTTTCATCTGAAAGATATCCACCACTCAAATACAACAAGTATTTGAGTATTTATAGAAGAAGGAGAAGAAGGAAGGCAAAAAGGAACCAACCACCTATTTACAAAATATCTACAAAAATATCTCAAAGTCATGTTGACTTTTGACAACTTGATGGATGACATCATCCCATGGTGCAACATGGATGATGTCATCATTTGTGTCAACATACTTTAGACATTTTACAAAAAGAAAGTCGGAAGAGAGAGAGAAGAAGAGAGAATTTATTCATCGTCGTCATCCCGCGGCTGAAAGGGGATATCCAGCTTCTGATGCCGCTTGGGTGACGAGATGTGGAATTGGGCACGGTATTCCATGAACTTGCGATCATGGGCTCTAGGCCGATCCGGGAAGGATCTCTTGTGTCATTCACCGATCACCTCATAAGTCTCTCGCTCGTCTATGAGCTTCTCTCGGGAGTTTGGAATATTCTTTCTCTCGCTTCTATTAGGAACCCGATGAAGTCCCGACAGGCCAGCAGGTTATTGATGGACTCTGCATCAAAAGTGACCTCTGGCCCCACCCTTGCGAAATGATCTCCTTGAAGATCTAGATGGTTTCATCAACTTTCCTTAAGGCAAAGGAAGGAGTAAGCAACCCTGGAGACATGTTGAGAACGATTTGCTCCATTTGGTGCATCGCATCCAGGGCTTCTTCCTTTACCTTATCGATCTTTTCAAGGACGAATTCTAGTTGATCCATCCGGTAGTCCAGAGTGGAAAGGATTTTATTGAGGGCCCTGGGATGACCGAAAACGCTGAACTTGACCAGATCTTTGACTGAACAGTCGAACATTGTTTGAAAGGTCTCACGTTGCAGCCTAGCATGGTCTAGCTCTTCTGATATGGGTCCTGCTAATGCCTGGAGTTCTTTGTTCACCTTGTTGATGTTCAAGTACAAATCGGTGAACTTGGCGATCACTTTTTCACTGTCCTTGAGGATTTGGCTCCTCCAAGCGGAAACTACCATACCCTGCTCACCGATCTTTGCATATTCATCAATTTTATCCTGGCTCAGAGGCTCAGGAGTTTTGGTGGCAGTTGTGGGAGGTGCACTGCCCATCTTCTGTAAGGCTTGGAGCAGATGTTTATTTTGCTCTTTTAGCAGCCTTTTCTCTTCTTTTGCTTCTTGAAGCTTCTTAAGAGGGCGTCAACTGCAGATAGGGCCTCTCCCCGAAGGCTTTCAGAAGACGTCCCCATTGCGACTTGAGTCACTGTATAATCTGTCGAGGACAGATCCTTTTTATCCTTAAGAGGATTGGGGTACGCGATCTCCATTACCCTCTCTCCCGAAGCACTCTGAGAGAAACGTGTGATGGGCTTCTGCTTCTTTACCCCTTTTGACGGGATCATGGAGAAGTCCATCGGAGTGATGGGAACTTTCCTTTTCTGCTGACTCAGGTGTTGGGAGATCCAAGCTGGACTTATGGGAGAAGGACCAGAAACAGAGAAGGGGGCAGCTGCAGTAGTTGAAGGGAAAAAAGTGGAGACACTTGGAGGCGGCATCGAGAGGGAGGCCGAGGAAGTGCTCACGGGAGGAAGGGATACTGCAGGAGAGGAAGACATAGGAAGGGAAGGGAGCTCAGAAATGAGGGAAGAAATGGAGGGGGACAGGTCCGCGAGAGAAGAGAAGATGGACGAAGAAGCAGGAGGGACAGAAGGGACCTTAGTTGTTACAGCAGTGGTGACATCCTGAGTGGATGGGCCTATTGGGACATCTTCCATTGTTTCTTTCTCTGGGGAAGCCAGAGTTACAACTTGTTCAGGTGCAGCGGAAGGAGGACTTTCTGGAGCTTCTTCTTGGGTGGAACTGGATTCACCCTCTTTACCCTTTCCTTTGCCTTTTGGCTGCTGTTTTGATCGAGGAGGTGCGTTACCCAACGGAGAGGTTGTGAAATCGACTCCGAGGTAGACGAGCCCGTTCATTCGGCACCAATGCTCTGTTCTGCGCAGAGTTTCCTTGACTCTTTCCTCAATTGTCTGAGGGGCTTTGGTTCTATCAATCAACGCAAAAGGCCAATCGTCCCCACCTGTGTCAAGATACACTTGATCCACTTCCTCCTCAGTAGTTTGGTATCCTTTGGGGACGATGGCCACCCCGTACTGGATGATTTCTGCTAAGGCCAGGCGAGAATGATCCTTCCTCCTGAGCTCAACCTCGTGATATAAGTCAATGTAGATATCTTCGATCTGAGGGATGTGGATCGGGTCGAGCTTGGCCCTAGGCAAATAATTTCTTGGATTGAAAGTGGGCCTTGCTGGGAAGTCATATTTCAGATTCAATGCTCAGCTCTCTCCGCAAACATGTCCTTTACCTTGTGGTGAGAGGGACACATATACCTACCCATTGTGAGGGGGAAGGAGTTCCACCCTTCTTTCTCTTTAGGCACTTTTCATGGTAAGTAATAAGTTGCCTTGACAACTCCAACAGATCAACTTGGGCCCGGCATATCTTGCAAAGTCTAGTCGGTTCCCCAAGAAATTAATTGCCCTCGAGATAGGTGAATGTAGGGAACCGAGTGAATAGGGCCCCCACTTCTTAAGAAATTGTTACATTATGCTCTTAGTGTCATGACCATGTGAGTCATATTTGACCTTAACAGGCAGATGTTGAAGTAGAAGAATGCATCTTTGATCTTTGTGAATTGGGGGATGCTATCTTCCAGCTTCAGCTCTGGATAGTATTCATAAATTTTGACTTGGGGCCAAACCCCACACCACATCAAAGCTAGATAGTCCCTTTCTGAAGCTGCAGATAGACTACGTAGGAGTTCATATAGAACCTCCCCGTTGTGTTGAGTTGTTGTAGCTGCTCAGAGATTGTGCTGCTTATAATTTCTGCCCATTCAAAGCGTTGATCGGGCACATTTTTGTTCATTGTTTCCAAGTACCGCAGATCCATTTGTGAAAATAATGGGCATCAGGAAGCCCAAAGACTCGCTCAGAACGTAATGGTGTCACTTTGAGTTCCTCGAAAAGTCATGCGATGAATGAATTGTGGCCACCGAGTCATTGCTTTTTTGTTCTTCGATAAACTTCATTCATCACCGCATACACTCGATCTTCATTGTCGCCCTGTGCCTTAATGCGTCTTTCGGGTCGACTGACCACAAAGTGCCGGTGATGAGGAATGCCGAGCATCATCTCAAAGTGGCGGGCAGTGAGGTTAATAATAACTTCGCCCTTCTCCCCATGGACACATCTTGTGTCTTTGTTGTAAGCATCGGCTACCACCATCATAAATTCATTGTTTGAAGACCGACCGGGATCCCACCAGCAAGGTGCAGGGCACTGCCTATCAGCTTGTCCATCCATGGACTTCTTGTGACCCTCTGGGTTCTGGCCCAGAATTCCTCCATGTCAATATGACCCAGTTCTGAGTCTCTGATATCTAGGTCACACTCTGCTTGGGACTCGGGCATTCTGACCCTCTGATACTTATACTTCATTTCTTCTTCTGTGAGCTTGGCCTTGCCTTTAGATTTGATAGGTTTCTTGCTTGATGTTGACATATGTTCTTCTGAACTTAGTTGCCGATCTGCAAGAATAAGAAGTGAAACCCAATTGAAGAAAGCCGTGTCAGCTGTTTGATTTTCCATTGAAATGCTGACAGAAGAAAGAGTTAGCAATTTTAAGGCTTCAGGGCGCAGGGCGCATGAATACTGCAGGCTATAGGGCTAAATAGTAAGGCGCACAGGGAAGGGATGCTGCAAGGGGTAAATCAGCGCCAAAGGGCGCATGGCGCATAGACACTGCAGGGTGCATTCTTTGTTGTTGTAAGCACAGGTGCGCCTGCGCCATATGGATGCGTTTTATAAGGGCGCACAGGATTCTTTATGTTACGCGGGAACATGATGCGCCATTGGCGCATATATCTTTCATTTTGCATGGAACTTCGGTGCGCCAAAGGCACATATAAGGTGTGTGTAACATATGCTTTTTGTGCGCTTAAGGGAACCTGGCGCGGCGCATGAAGGGTCTGCATGACATGATGTTATTGCGGTGAGGGACGCGCCTGCGCCGTTTATAGCTTTGCACTTTGCGCATAGGAAAAGACTGTTACATGGATGCTGGGTGTGCCAAAGGGCGCAGGAATTTGTGATGTTGCACTCAAGTTTGATGCGCCAAGAGGGCGCATGGGAAGCGTTTGCAGCAAGTGGGGGAAGTGCGCCATGAGGGCGCAACTTTTCTTTGTGTAACAGGGGTGACAGATGCGCCGAAGGGGAACAAAAATACAGTTCATTTCAAGCCATGATTCTTCTCAGAGGGGTTTCATTCTTTCAAACTTCTTCTGCAAGGTACCTTGGGGTGATAGAAATGGCTTTAAACAAAGGTTTCCAAGCTATTATTTCAGGACAGAGCTCCCTCTACCAGCAAATCTGGAAAGAGGGGGAGGAATATGTGGAAAGACAAGCAGGGGGAGCAAGTTCATGATTTCATTCTTTTCAATCCAAACTGAACCAACCTAGCATTCAAAAACCCCAAAAACAAAACGCACGAAAGAAAGAAGGCCACTTACCCGGATAAATAGCAAAGAACGTGCAAACGGGTCCACTATGTGATCGAAAGCGACAGGGCAGGTGCGCTGACAGGCTCAGAGAAAATAATATTTAAAAATAATCACGTGATAGCTCTGGTGATAATGACATTGCAGGCGCGCCTATATATAGGCGAGGTAGCAATAAATGCGCCACCAACCTTTTAAGTGGCGCACCAAAAGAGCTGTCGACACAAGAAAACATGCGCCAAAGGATTAAAAGGGGGCGCATGAACATTTGATGTTGCATAGTGATTATATGCGCCCGCCCAAAAAGACCAAAAATGGCTAAGTTCGAAAAACTAGATTTCCCGGGAAGGGATTTTGCAACGTTCCGAACGCAAGAAATCCCTGACGAGGGATCGGAACAAAATTTTCGGTAGGGTTATCCGTAAAATTGCCCTTGCCAATTTTACAGATAACACACCCTTCCACCCATAAAACCACACACTAGTTTTGACCTACTGCTGCGCTCATGCCCGCATGGTATAAAGAGCATGATTTCATGAATTATCACTTTGAGTGAAGGGTCATAGTGACGGAAAGCGCATCACTTTCAAGAATATTGTCTAAGAAATGCTCGAGAAAGGCGAGATAAGCGTGGATAATTCCAATGCCACCCCAACCAAAATCTACAAATCTTCAAAAACCATTTCCTAATCACGCCCCTTCATCCAATCAAATCGGTAAGACATCCACTCATGATACTCATACCCGTGAGGTTCACGCAATCTTTAACAAGGTACCTATTGCCTCTCAATTACCTCACATCCTTTCCATAGAGGAAATCCTAGCCTAAAATCCTCCTTCCACGTCTGAACCAACCACCACCATTCCTTCACCAATCAGAAGAACACCTTTCATCTCCTTCATCACCTATGGAGGAGTCTTCTGCTAACATTGAGACCATCTCACCCCTAGCTTCTCCACTTAGAGAACCTTTACCTACCGTACCTCCTCCACCCGTAGAGGAGCACCCATTACCTCCTCCACCCATAGAGGAGCACCTACTATCTTCTCCACCTGCAGAGAAGCACCCATTACCTCCTCCACCCATAGAGGAGCACCTATCTGTTCCTCCACTTATAGAGGAACTCCCATCATCTCTTCCACCCATCATAGACCCAGTGGAGATACCTTTGCCTCTCGGCGAGCACTCTCCATCGGCTACCCAACATCCAATAGACCTACTTTCAACTCTCTTACCCACGGAAGCTGAAGCTGGTTAATTCCCCGTCTCTAAGATGCATTTTATGGGAATTCCCATTAGGTCTTCACCAACTCCACCCACAAACGTGCCGTTCTCATGTTTAGCCGATCACTTAGATTATGTGGATAGGGATTTATTATGGGGGCACCTCTTACTCCCTGTCTCAACATAGATGCGTAATCCCTCGATGACACCTCCATTATCTATGCAAACACATTTCCGCCCATCAAACCAACTACTGACCACTGTTGCTGCGCAACCCCTTCCACGATACCCAGTTAGCACTCACACCACACCCTTACGTATAACCCCACCTATGCCTAAACCCAAACCCATACCCACAACATTTACCTCCAATAAACCTATTACCACTTTAGGGGTCACCCGACCACCTGACCTTACTCATCCACCGTTAAACCTGGATTTAGCTACACCCTCCAACATCAAAACCACACCTACTCCGACACCCAAACCAAAGAAGCAAACTCATTGACCTCATACCCCGACCACACCAATCACACCCGCACTTGTCCCATCTGCCTTAAGACCTCAGTTGCCCAACATGATCAAGCACCCTTCACCCATCCATAAACTAATAACACAAATACCCATTTTTTCCTCACATACCTCTAACCTATCCAAGCACACAACATGACTCATACTCTCACCTGCAATATCTTTACCACCAATACCTCCAATACCTTTAGCTATTGCTTCACTACCCACTACACTTCAGTCATTGTCCCTCACACCCCAAGTACGACCCACGTTATCTATCTTCATAAGCACCCCGTTATCCTGTGGGTAACTCTCCCTCTTCCTCCATCTTCTTTTCCTTCTAGACCTCGTACACCCACATCACCTTTACCCAAGAAGGTGTGACCTAAAAACAAAACCCCACTACCCCACAATAAGGTAGTCACAACAACCCCACACCCTCCTACCCATCCATCTACTATACCCCTACCCAAATGAACCCGACCGATACCTCAAACCACACTGGCACCTAAACCCATCGCTCGACCTATTCCTACTCTTCCAAAAACAATTCCCAGACAACCAACCACACCTACACCCAAACCCACATTCACTTCCCATTGTGATCCACTAGCAGGGTCTTATGCCAAAATTTTAACCAACCTCCTCGAGACTTTTGTTATCACATTACCGCCACTCCGACCTTACGACCCCCTCAAACCCAAGCCAAAAGGGTTTGATGATACTAAAATTTGCACATATCATCGTGTGTCAGGGCATGATGTGGAGAGTCTGTAAGGCCTTAAAAACCATCTTTATCCAATTGTGTCCATCGGAAACCAACTTTGACGATGACGACCTTCTTGACAAGGATCTTGCTTCACCTACACCCATTCCCACACTGCCCACTCAACAACCATAACCTCCACCCTCACAGCTCCTAGAACCACACACAAAATTTGAAATTAACATAGTTCGTATTAGAGAACTTGCCACGCCACCACCCAAATATTGTTCATAACCCAACTCACCTCACAAGGCTTTTCTCCTCGGTAGGTTTTGCCCTTCATGTCGTTATACCACTTACCTTACACCTTCTCCATTTGCCAACTTCCCTCAAATCAACATGGTACACGTCACTACATGTGTGCAGAAGGGTAAAGAAAAGGTGACCCACCAACCAATCCTATACCCAACATACCTTCTACACCCATACCTAAAATAACTATCCATGGCCCCACATACCCCATTTCTAATGGCGTCACACATCACACCATGCTAAAAAAACTACACCAATCTCCCCTCAAAATGTCCTTATACGACCTCATCCAAACCTCAGAATCCCATCATCAAGCCCTCATGGAGGTTCTTCAATCTATTGAGGTTTTACCCAATGACCCTACACCCGTAGCCTCCATCATCACACCCCATCATGTAGCCTCTCTCACCAAATTACCACCTTCATCCTCACCTCACCTTGTTCACCAAGTGGCCTCCCTTAGCTTCTCAGAGGAAGAGATGCGCCACACCAAAATGATGACCTGGACCCAACCCTCTTCATCTCTATCCACATTGATGACATACGGGTATGCCGTGTGATGATTGATGGAGGCGCTAGCATTAACATCATTTCATCCCATGCATTTGCTCAAATGTGCATACCTAACAATTGCATGCACAAACATCCGGTCATGTTGTTGCGTTCATTCAACAACGCTATCACCACCACACTAGGAACCTTCATCCTTCATGTTTGCGTGGGTCCCTGCATTGTTCCAAAATTGTTTTATGTTTTTGAGGGGGAATTCCAATATAACTTGTTGCTTGGTCGACCTTGGATCCGTGTCATGGGTTGTGTTCCTTCCACTTTGCATCGTTGTGTAAAGTTTGAACACGAAGGACACACTTATACCATTCCGGTGACCCATCACCTTTCAAAACATGCAACATGCTTTGCACGACCCAATGATGTGCTCATACCTGTCAAGCCGTCTACCTCTGCGCATCCACTACCACCTACCTCTACACCTACCTAAGTACAACCGCTACTTTCACTACACATACCTCCTCTATTCCTACCACCGCTATAACCTCCACGGTGACCCATTAATGGCCCAATCCGTTAACTCGCCTCCAGATTGACCTTCGACACATCATCCATACCAGCCTACCCACATACCAATCACCGATCCTTGGAAGGTTTTTTCAACGCCTCACTGGGGAGTACCACCTATATAGTGTCAACACATTCCTTACTCGGCACGAGTATGGAAGCCTTCACCAACACCCTCTCTATGATCACCGTATAGGAGAACTCCTCCTTTATGGTCCTCATCTTTGTACTAGTCTCACCTATGGGGGACTTGATATTACCACTTACACACCTGAACCACCGTGATAACCCCCGCCCATTTTCCATCGACTTCAATCACTTACTAATCGCCGTTTCATTCACACCTTCCTACACCACTGTGCGTGGAAGGGTTTTGGTTTTGGCTTTTACGAGCAAGGCCACCATACCGTTATTCCATGTACCACCCGCAAACATAATGATTGTAGTGGTATCGGCTTCCCGAACCTCCTACCAAACAAGCCCGCATTGAACTCATTGTAGACCCTAGCCCTTCTCCACCTTCATCACCACCCTCACCAACGGAGTCGATGGATCCTGAATCTATCCCTCCTAACTTTTTTTTTCATAAACACCATTTCCTTGGGGCCTTTGACTTATCAACGCAAGGCGAGGCCCCTTCCACTCTCCCATTCCTGTATCCTAAGATGATCGACAGATGACACACCTACCATTAACATTGTTCAATGTCAGGATGATGAATCCATACTCACCTACCTTGGTGTAAAAGACTCATATATTCATCGATCGTTACCCTCTGAGATGCAAACCATGTTTAATGAATCAACTATCGAGATCAACATTCATACTCAGGACGACCCGCACATCCTAAAGATCAGACAATCTTTAGATGCTACTGAACAAGAAGCCATCACTTCTTTTCTCCAAGATCATAACCACGCTTTCGCTTGGTCTTACGTAGACATGCCCAATATTGACCCCACCATAGTGGTCCACAATATCGTAACCATTCCCGATGCCAAACCTATCAAACAAAAGCTGAGGAAAATGCACCCTCGCATTGCTCTTCTCGTCAAAGAAGAACTTCAGCGCCTTCTTTCCATTTCCTTCATCTTACCCATTGATTATCCTCATTGGATTTCTAACATTGTCCCTATTACTAAAGCAATAGGGGACTCCACATTTACATGGACTTCGTGACCTCAACCTCACCTACCCGAAAGATGACTTTCCCTTGCCCTAGTATTGATCAACTGGTTGACCTCACCACTGGTCACGAGATGCTCTCACTCATGGATGGTTTCTGGGTTATAACCAAACTTTTCTTACCCCGGAAGATCTAGCACAAGACCGCATTCATTACCCCTTGGGGAACCTTTTGCTATCGAGTCATGCCTTTTGGCCTTAAAAACGCCGATGCCACATATCAACGTGCTATGATTTACATCTTTCATGATATCATGCATCACATATTGGAAGATTACATGGATAATCTCTTGGCCAAATCTAAACATCACATCGAGCACCTCGCGTCCTCAAAACCATCTTTGACCACCTTATTAAATATTGTGTCTACCTTCAACCTAAAAAGTACATCTTCGCAGTTCACTCAGGAAAGCTCCTAGGATTTATTGTTTCCCTCTGTGGTATAGAAGTTGACCCAGCTAAAGTCAAGGCCATTCTGGAAATTCCTCCACCCACTAACCTCAAACAACTTCGTAGCCTACAAGGTAAATTGCAGTCCATTCACCATTTCATTTCACAATTATCTGATTGGTGTCAACCATTTCATCATCTGCTTAGGAAGGATGTCTCCTTTAAATGGGATGATGATTATCACAAAGATTTTGAGGCCCTAAAACAATACCTTCTCTAACCACCCATACTCATTCCACCTAAAGACGATCAACCTTTTTACCTATACATATCAGCTACCGATCATTCCTTGGGAGCCATGCTCGCTCATCGTGATGAACAACACATAGGAGCAGTAGTTTATTACATAAGTCGTACTCTTTTGGACTATGAAACCCGATACAACCATCCAGAAAAGCTTTGCTTAGCCTTAGTTTTTGTTTCCACCAAACTCCGTCATTACCTACTCAACCACAAAACCTATGTTGTGACCAACACCGACCCTTTACACTTCATGTACGCCAAACCTTATCAAAATCAGTGTGCCGCGCGATGGCTTATGCTTCTAGATAATCTTGACCTCAAATTCATTCACTAAAAGTCCATTAAGGGCTAGGCTATCACCGACCAACTGGCTGATGCACCTATTGCTGGGACCAACCCTCTAATTTTGACTTTCCCGATGAATCCATTGCTACCCTTTCCCTGGATGAACCCCCTTACCAAATGACACTATTCTTTGATGGTTCCAAGTGTCAGTGTGGGGGTGGGGCTAGTGTTATCCTCATTCCTCTAGATGGAGAACCCATGCCCTTGTCTTTCAAACTAGACTTTGAATGCACCAATAATATTTCCAAGTACAAAGCACTCGTACTAGGTCTCTAGGCCACCTATGCCCTAGATGTCAAATCAATCCACATCTTTGGTGATTCACAATTGGTCATAAACCAATTCAATGGTATGTACCAATGTCATAACGAGATACTTCAAAAGTATAAACATCATGTAGACATACTTTTGACCACCTTTGATCATTACACCCTTCAAACCATCCCATGTTCAACCAACAAATTTACAGATACCATGGCTTGCTTAGCTTCCCAAATACCCGCTTCCCCTACCGATTCCAAAATATTTGTCACCGTACAATGCCTCCATTCACCTTCTTATTTACCTCATGATGTTTACTCAATGGAAATGACACCCCTAACCCGAGTGACCTTTGGTATAAATAATACTCCGACTACCTTTCCCTCTCCATCTTACCTCCTGATCTCACCCATAACGGACAACGCACCTTCCTTAAAAAGGTCTCCCATTTTGTTATCCTGGGGGAATCCTCTATAAAGCATGGATTTGATGGTATTATCTTACGATGCCTCACAAGTTCTGAAATTCCTTATACCATTAAGGAGGTTCATGATGGCATATGTGGAGGTCACTTTAGTGGCCTTGCTTTTCTAAGCGTATTCTTCGCCTAGGCTATTATTGGCCGACCCTTAACCATGATTGTTGTGACTATGTCAAATGCTATGTGAAATGTCAACAACATTCCAACCTTCATCATACACCCAATCATGCCTTATAGGTCACTCGTGACCTTTGGCCCTTCTCTCAATGGGGCTTAGATCTTGTCAAGAAATCAATCCTCATTCTTCCCAATGCCATCAATGGATCATAACCACTACCGAATACTACACAAAATAGGTGGAAGCCATACCACTCATCTCCACGAAAGCCAAGAAAATATGTGAGTTCATTAACCATCACATCATTTGTCACTTTGGTGTCCCTCATCACCTCATCACTGATAATGGAAAACAATTCAAAAACAAAACACTGCAAAAACTTTTACGATGCCTTTGGCATTCTAGCTTAGTTTCTCATCACCTTATTACCCACAAACCAATGGCCAAGCCAAATCCACTAACAAAACCCTCAATAAAATTCTCATGAAAGTGGTTGACGATACTGGAAAGGATTGGCATACACACATTCCTTTTGCCCTATGGGCATACCGCACTAGTATTCACACTTCCACTGTGGCCACACCCTTTTCACTGGTCTATGGTACTGAGGTTGTTTTGCCTCTCGAAGTCCAGATCCCCCCACTTTGCATTTCTCTCCAGGACATGCTTACCGATGATGACTTTCGTCAGGACCTCTTAGCACAACTAGAGTTATTAGATGAACGTCATCTTAATGCTCTGGATCACCTTCAAGTTTACCAACAACGTATCAAACGTGCTTATGACAAACGTGTTCATGAATGCACCTTCCAAGTCGGTGACCTTGTCTTGAAAGAAAATCAACATGTAACCAAAGCAGAAAAAAGTAAATGGGGAAAATTTGCTCCTAATTGGCTTGGACCATACATCGTAACTCATACCTATGGATCGGGTGCCTATCGTTTGTCCTCACTTGAGGGTAAACCCGAACCTGAGCCCCTTAATGCATTGCATCTTCGACCATTCTATTATTGACTCGTTGTCCTACCTCACCCTTTGTCTCTTTACCATGCTCGTCCTTGAGCGCTATCCACTCCATACACCTCCCTAATGATTAAACAAGAATCATGTGAGTACCCATCACTTGTTATCTTCTCTTGAATATGTGTACCACGACACTACACATAACATGATTCTCATGGATACTTTTCATCTACCTTTAGATGAGATCCCATGGTCGTTCCACCTCGCCTTTTGAACAAGAGTCCTATCCTTCACCTTGGTCTTGTCCATGATTTCAAAGACCTCCAATGGGACAAAACTCCTTGAGTCAAACTTCTAATAAAAAGATGACTCCCTCAAAAGGACATCTTCCTCTCGACCAAATTGCTACTATAAATAGACTGCTCCCTCAAAGGACAGCTATGTGAAGCTTTCAAAAAAAAAAGAGAGAGAAACCGAAGCTTCCCGCATCGATCAACTTCACGAAGACCTCAAGGAGTACCATATTATTTATCCCATATAGACTTCCCGCATCGATCAGTCTATCAAAACAAAAACACTTTTTAGTCATGGACTTTCCCATTGTGACCTCGGACCTCTTGCCCAAAAGACCTGTCACTCCAAACATATACAATTAACTACCTTTCACCCACCTTACCATTTCCACTCTCATTTCCTAAATCACCTCAAGGGACATCTTGGAATTTCGACATTTGGTGATCCTGTGACTACTTTCACCATAGAACAGTTAATCATGCAATGCCTTTCGGATCTTGTGTTCATCACCCCCTTCAAGGTATGATCTACTTGGTATGATCCTACCCAATCAGTGGCTTTATTGCCCCCTCTTATCTTTTAACCATCTTTGTTTACATTTTGATTACCTTATACAAGACTTGGTCCTTGCCACTTACCTTTGGGGTAATCCTCCCCTTTCACCATAATCGCCTTCACCTGCATCATTTTACCTATAATCTACCCACACCTATTAAACCTAAACCCACAACATGCCCAAAAACCTACCAACTCATTCTCATATTCTTCCCTAGCTCATGGGAGAACTACATCGGCTTGAGGTCCCTTTTTTTCGCCAGGACTATGTAGGCAAACACTCGAGGGCATGGGGCCCTTGGAGGTTAGCTCGGCCATTCTCTACCCTAAACAATTCATCAACCATGCCTAACTCACCATTTACCCCACATTTCACTTAGTTCCCCTTTTCTAACAAAATTGGAAATTAAGCCACATACATAACAAGTTGTTTACCATTTTATACATTTGTTACACCTACCATCTCTCTATCATCACTATGCATAGATTATACAACATTTCACATATGACCCATAGTATCATTCATTGCAAACAAAATGAATCATAAACCAACCTAACTCAACCATGCCTAAACCAACCTAACTCAATCCATGCCTAAAACCTAACTCAACCATGCCTAAACCAACTTGACTCAATCCATGCCTAAAACCTAACTCAACCATGCCTAAACCAACTGACTCAATCCATGCCTAAAACCTGACTCAACCATGCCTAAACCAACCTGACTCAATCCATGCCTAAAACCTAACTCAACCATGCCTATAACCTAACTCAATCCATGCCTAAACCAACCTAACTCGATCCATGCCTATAACCTGACTCGATCCATGCCTAAACCAACCTAACTCGATCCATGCCTAACGAACCGACTCCATCATGCCTAACTCACCTAATTTCAAACACATCAAAGTAACACATCCATATCTCATCTAACACAAGCCATAAAACCAATATCTCATAAACATATTAACACATCACAAAATACCATGAATCTCATCATAAATCAATAAATGTGTATCTTAAAATACATGCCTATCTCATCATGACCATCATCTCAAAATGGCACGCAGCAGCCAATATACAATACAAAATGTCATCGGCACGCAGGCCGGTCTCATATATACACAAAGAATGAATGAATCAATACAAAAAAATCTTGGCATGCAGGCCAGTATATGCTCACAATATACAAAAAAATCACTCGTACATCCTCACTATCTTTGGCATGTAGGCGGTATGTGATAAAAAATACAAAAATCTACGGCACACAGGCGGCATATATATCACCAATAAACACTAGTATACATCAAAAATAGGGAGGCTGCATATCAGACATCTCACCGGATGTCCTCCATCTCCGTGTCACCTGCACCCTCGGCCTCCTTGTGCCCCTACTGGCACATCACCTCACTGCTCTGGTTGCCATGCGCTGGTGGCCTCTCCCTGATCAGGCCTCAGAGCTCGTTGACCTCCTATGCTCTCCACACTATGTGTGTGGATCTCATCCTCTCACTGGATGCCTGCTGTGCCCTGTACTCTCTCGTAAGAGAGGAAGTCTATCTCGGCTGCCATGAGCTAGTCCTGATAGTATCGTGCCTCACCTAGGGCATCCTGTAACCTAGATATAGGCATGGTCTGTGGTGGTCCCATAGGTCTCGGCCCCTGTATCTTCCCTGCGCTAGCCGTGAACGGGACTAGCTCTCGCGCCCGTGGTGGTGCCTCGCCCGATGCCTCGTGGTGGTGCCCCTGACTCCTGTCTCGTGCTCGTATTTGGGCCCCGTAAGACCCCAATCTATGTCTGGGTTATGGCCAAATGACCCTATAATCCTACCACCTGAGCCTGTAAGGCTGCCACCTGACCATCTCTGTCTCCATCTCCTCCATCACCTCCACCCTCTCCCTCCGCCATCTGGGCCTGCAGACTGGCCACCTATACTCGTAGCTCCACTACCTCTACCTCTGACCCCTCCACTATGTGTCTGTAGTATACCTATCTGCGTGATCAACATCACTACCTACCCCTGTAGGGCATCTCTCTGCACTATCATGGTAGCTAAATCTGGCTGCCTGGTCTAGGTGGTATGGCTCATAACTGAGCCACCCACCACTGCATGTACCTATATGTGCATCCGCATCATCAATCCACCGATCCACTGGCTGCTCCTCCTCTCCTGTAGGCACTGTAGGCTGTGGTAGAGGGAGAGGCCTCTCCACATCATCTCTCTGATACTGTGGGAAGGGTGGAGGAATATCTTATACAAGCCCGAACTATCCATCGAACCCTATCGACCGGGATCATCTCATCCTCCCGACATGGTGACCCTAAATCCACCTCTCTAGCTGGAGCTCAGCTAGCTCCTCATGCATGTGCCTATATGAGGGGAATCCCACATATGGCCTCCAGATAATGTCCACTCTGGACAACCCCTCCAACAACTACCGAAAATGGGCCACATCATATGTCGGCCTATCTGACCTCCACTCTCCTGCAACCAGCACCCATCTCTTGTATCCCAACCACACACATCTCGGTGGGAATGCATCTGCTCAGGGCATCCCTATAGGAACATAGACTATGTGCTCATAGGCCCAACAAGTGCAGTATAAATGTACAACACAAGCTAAACCTGCGCAACCACCCATATGCCCACAACTCTCTGTAAAGCTACACCAAAATGCTAGTGCCAAGAAAACCATGTCTCATGCACCATCATATCATGGAGCACCCCCATCAGTGATCGGGGAAAGCATCCACCCTCTGCATCAGGCAGTGCATAGCAACACACTACCTCCATCAATAAAACTACTAGCCTCATCTCATCCGGACGGGCTAGGTACATCTCGCCATAGCTCAAATTGGCGCTATGGAAGCTCAACTCCACTACCCTCACCAAATACGGTCCCGATCAGCTCCTCTGAGGCCTCAGAGGAGATAGAATACACCTGGGCCCCCAATATGGGTAACCTCAGAATCTGGAACACATCCTCCAGGGTGATGGTCATCTCACCCGTCGGAAGGTGGAACGTGTTGGTCGCATGGAGTCCCATCTATCGATGAGTGCGACCATCAAACTAGGCTACCAAACAACATGTCAGTAGTGCCGAATACCACTCAAGCCCACTGCCTCCATGTGTTGCAGCTCCAACGGGCTCGCTAGGCCATGTAATGTCACCAATAGTGGTGGAACTCTGTCTCGCATGTGTAACTGTGATCGACCCTACATCCAATCCAAAGCACAACATTAATCTACCTTTTACCATGACCTTATTCATCACTTATCATTACCCACCACCCTATTTTTTACCTTACCCATCTCAACCACCAACCTACATCATTTTTTTGGACCCTTTTGCCTAAAATCCCGACCGGTGTCGGTTCATCCTAACCGACTCTCGGTCACCCTTAAACCAAGCATCGGTCACCTATTTGGTGACCGATACTAGTTCAACTTGACCGACCATGGTTCCACGTAACCGAGCATCGGTCACCTGTTAGGTGACCGATCCAGTTCTACCCGACCGATGTCACCAAGCTTGACCGACACGGCCACTATTGCCGCAGAAAAATCCGTGACTTCCCAAACCCCCTTTTTCTAAAAACCCTCCCACCTATCCCTTTTCATCACCTACATTGACCTACACTACCCCAAAACCCCTACCCACCCCACCTATCCAATTTCCTACCCCCCCCCCTTTTTTGCCCATTTTTTCCCCCATACCCGATTTAACTTTTTTCCCACCCACAAAATACAAAACCCACCCAAATCCAAAAATAAACAACCCTTACACCCTCTACTCTATCTAATTAACATTAAAGAGTTAGGTGCACTTACCTCATCAGTGCGCCTCGCCATCTCTTGGTGGCACGTCTGGCCACTATGCTGGTGGTCCGACCCGATCCCTCTCCCGCCTCTACCATCACCGAATATCTACCCACACACTCCAACCAATCAAATCCCTCACTAAGATCTCGTGGACCCGCTACTAACCAACCCAACCACCGTCAACTCACACTGCCAGCTCACTATCCCATTTCCTCTGGATGCTTTTCTCACTTTTTCTCTTTTTTGTCTTTTCTTCACTTTGTAATTCACAAATGAAAATAAAACATGTGGATTTTTTGTTTTTATACCAAACCCGACCTAACCGACGTCGGTTCCCCTAGACCAACATCGGTCTCAGTGCCCTACCTAACTATCCTGGTTTTCCTATACCGACGTCGGTTATCCATGACCGCCATCGGTCACCCTTACCTACACATTTCCCTTACTTTGCCATTTTACCCCACCCTCTACCTTGCTCTTTACCCCATACCTTTACCCAACACATTACCTTACCTTTCCTGACCTCATCATTTACTACCTCCATTTGTCCTCCTTTGGGGACTCATTATTTTACCCTTACCTCGGCCTTACCCATGCCGTGATCTAGATATTTGGACCTAGACCATCGCTAGTGACCTTTGACCTCATGTGTTCACTATACCTTGCGGCACTGTTACCTGTGTTGATTGACCCAATGACCTTACCTAGCCTATTGTCGTGACCATTTATCCTGACCCTACCTTTGGTGTACCGGAACATACCTAAACATTCCTGCACCTAACCTACATTGTGCTTCCTGACCTTATCCTATACCTTGGATACCGGATTCACTTCAACCTTGTTTGGATAAACCTATCGACCTTAGACGATGTAGAGTTTGCTTGCTCTTCAACCCGGTAGCGTGCTGCAGTTTATACGTGTGCGTGCATTTGATTATTATTACCTTTGACCTTGACCCATTACCTAGATTGCCGAGTAGACCTTTCATCCTTTTTCCCTGTACCCACTTACCTTTTCTTCACATTTACCTTTTATCAAACCACTCACCGCTTCATCCCGCGCCGCCTCGTCGCCTCGGTTTGAGGGGGATCACCTTCACCCTCACATGGGGCAACCACATCTTATTTTTGTTAGCATCACTTACCAATACAAGCTACGCAACAAAAAGGGGCAAAATGTAGACACTAAAATTAGGTCACACTCCCCTTTTGTCCCTCGACATATAAGCACCCTTTATTACATTTACCTAGCCATGACCCCTTCACCTCCCCTAATATTAATTTAATTAATTTAATTAAATTAATGCATTATCCTCACTATATTTATTATTTAAATATCTTATTTAAATAATATCTACACATATAGTTCACTTAGACACCTCACCAAGCTAACTCAACCTAAGACCTATTCTTAGCAAGTTACCATAACTAACTAAGACTTACCCAAACCCTAAAAATCAATGCCTACATTCCCTCTAACCACATTCCCGCATGCTCACAAGAAGCTCCGAGTCTAATCCATCACATGATAATGACATGAGATCCAAGAAAATCAAGAGGATCTCCCTAAGTTTAGTAAACCTAGGAAATCCCACCTTGACCGACGTTGGTTACCCCTAACCATCGCCGGTTAAGCCGACCACCATCGTTACCCCTTTTAACCCAAAACAACCTTATTCTCAAGGTTGGAACTTGGAATTTGGAAGTTGGAAAACATTGGGAGAAATTTGATGAGCAAGAACAAATCTTAGAGAGATAACGCATCTTTAGAGAGAAAATTCTAGCAAAAACTCACATCCAAGGAAGGAGATTGAGCATCTTCTCCTACACAGCCATCCCAACCATGATCTGATCTATCCAAGCAAAGAGGAGTGTGCATGCAACCCATGCAGAAGATTTTCTTTAGTTGGTGATCACTTGTAGCCTTCAAACCCATCATCAACACCTCCATCCTTCACACACAGACCTTCAGGAATGAAATCCAAGTAAGTATAACATCATACTTCTCCGGTTTGTTTCATTTCATCATTATTTTATCACCCATTGTTTATCTTGCTCCCTATTGACCTTCTCCAACATTTTCACCTCCATAGACTCATTAAAACCTCACAAAAGCCTACTCCAGTCACCCAATACCTCGTCCTCGACTAACCAAAACCCTTTGTGTAATCACAAAGGAGACCAAAACCCTGTTCTGTGACATTTCTAGATCTCACAGTAACCGGCACCAGTTATACCTAACCACCGTTCGGTCACCCCTGACCGACGCCGGTCTCTGTGTTTGCCCACACAACCTTAAACAGAGACCTACCCACCTAATTTTACCTCACCCTCACTCACCTGTGACCTACCCGAGACCTTTATCAGACCTGCAGAACCCAGAACCAACCATTTGACCTGTGGATTCTATTCTAGCTTAGCCTGTTAGATTAGATCTTTTCTTATTGTGTTTTTAAGTGAGATACCTAAATCATTTTAAAATAACAATAGGATTTACTTTGTTTACAACATTAATTTTTTTAAAAAGTGGACTGATAGCCATCTAGGAAGTATCATACTTCTTGGATCTAGCTCACGCTAGGCAGTTCACTGCCCATATTGTTTAATTCCTTCTGGTGGTTTTGTTTTCATTACAGGTAGTTCCTCCTAGCCAAAAGGAAGCTCTCACAGTCAGCTGTGGATTCAAAAGTCATACGCACACAACAACCCATCAACTGACATTTGAATAGGTATTCCTCCTATGCTCGTTACCCTATATGTTTCATCAACACCAATTCAAAGAAACAATCTAAGAAAAAGGTGAAACATCATTTGAGGATGATTCATCTAAATCTTAAGCAAGAATAAGAAGAACCATTATGTACCATACCCAAACTTATAACATCCAAAAAATAGATCAGGTTCATAACATGAATTATCTGTTTCCTTTCCGGGATAACAATCTTATAAATTCAACATTAAAGATATACCTCTAAACATAATTTCATAACAATCCAAGAAGGTATAGAAAATCAAAACAGTCTAACTGCAATTCTAATTCTAATTCTACATGTTAGAAGTTATCAATCAAAGATCTGAAACCAACATTCACAATCAAAGTAGTCCCATAAAGGAGTTAATCTCTACTCGAGTTCACCCAAAAAGATAGAGTACAAGAGACAAAACCTACTCCTATCCATCCAAACAAAGCAAGGCTTAGTCAACAACAGTTGATCCCATAAGTATGCATTCACTTATCAGCAGAACCGACTTAGCTACTATCTTTCTACATCATTACAACAAATGATTCGAACAAAGTAGACCAACAAGCCATAAAGAAATCACCATCTCGTAAGAGAATCGAGTGCAGAGAAGTTCAATCAATGAGCTTATCCAAAAGACAGAGAAAAGGAAACTCTATAAGGAAAGGTCCAATAATCAATCATTTCATTAAACTAAACAAATGAATTTCCAGTTTCAAATCAAATCAGGATGAAAAACATATTACAGTCCCAAAAATAAGCATACTGATCCCAAGAGAATATAAATATTTTCTCTCTTTAAAAGAAGCCCAAGGACTCATTCACTGTATCTAACAAGAATAGAATCAAACAATAAACTAACAAGTTTAGAATTATCCACGAACTCAAGACTGAAGACTCACAAATGCTTCACCACTTAATACGAAGAGTAAGTAGTTCGTGATTCAAAAGAACTAAACACAAAACAACTGAACGGAGAAAGTATCCTTCCCGTATAAATTCAGTGTCCAAGGGTAATAACTCAACCTTCCACTAAGACCCAAAATTATTTTAAAGAATCAGAAGAGAGAGCAAGAACCCAAAAACATCTAAGTCAGAAGATGTCTCAATCTTATCTCCAATGCAACTGAAACAGAAATCCAAAACAAAACTTCCACAACCACAAAATTGTGATAGAGGTGACTTAGTTTCAAACAAAACAGTCAACCCAAAACATGGGTTTCTCAAAACAGAGGGGAAAGAACACCCCCTCCAAATCTCACGCCATTACCATCTTAGAGAAGACAATACAGTCATAAAACGAAGTTCCACATTCTTTTAAACAAGACGTTTCAGTTCCAAATCTCAAGAGATTTCAAAACGACTCAATCAAGCTATCACCCAGTTTTCTGGTGAGTAAGTTTCTCAATAAAAGAATTATAAGCTTAAAATTTTAATAAAAGAATAACCCAACAAAAATACCAGAACATAATCGAATACATCGATCCAAATAAAAGCTCATAACACTCAAGTGTCAAATAAGAGTACAGTGTCGAACACGAGCTTCACACAAAAGTTCAGAACTTCACAAGAAATAAAATATGAGTACAAAGTACAAATACAAACTTCAAGCAATACTCAACGTTGCATAAGTTTCCAAACACTGGTTCCAAACAACACGAAGCCCCAACATAATTTTATATCCAAACACAAAACCCAAAAACAAAATCAAACGAAACTCAAGGTTCCCTAAAGTTCAGAACCCTATATTGCAACGAAGGTCAGTTCAAAGCACAACAACCTTGAATACAAGTTCCAGAATGAAAAATAGAGCTACAAAAACAAGTTTCGCATACAAGCTTCACATGCATGTTGTCATAGAACTTTGAGAGAGAAAGTTTCCAAAACAACATTATTTTTGCCATGGATTCATATCCAAACATCACAAAGATTCATTAAACCCAGCAAGAAAATAACCAGTCAAACATGAAAACATGAATCTCATGAGAGTAGAGTTGTTCTAATGAATCATTTAGAAGAAAGCAAAGAATCTTAATGGTTAGAGCCTATCATGCCTGATAGTGCTTTTGCCAAATCGAAGGAGACTTCAAATGATGAGCTTCTAAATCTTTTTCTCCTCCATGAAATATCAACAATCAAACATCTTTTATTCCTATGCCTCATTAACTTTCCTTCAATAAAAAATAGATCGTAGAAACCAAAAATAACTTTGAAGTGAAGGTTGAACTGCTGGTTCAAGAACCAGATAGCTCCATGCAGAGTAAAATCTGTAATGCATGAAAAACCAAATAACCTCCTACAAACCCACCTTCCAAGTTTCCAAGACGGTTTACACACAAAGACCGAGGCCCATTAATGCCATTAATGCCATTAATTCCAAATTTCCCACTTATCTTTCCTTGCCACCACCTCCTAAATCTGGCAAATGCCAATTCCATCCAAAAATACAATTCCATCTTTTAGTGGAGCTTCCACATATGCCTCCACCAAGTCAACTAGCCCCTACCAAAACTGGCAGTACCACCATCCATTAAACCCTATCAACTCATTTAAATGCCATTGGAACTATCGCCTTAGAGACATGTGACCCCTTAGGTTCCCTTTTTAATAGTTTAGGATGGATCCCCTAAAACTTAGGTTAGTCTAGCAATAACCAACTTAGGTCTTAAAAAATTTTCCAATAGTAATTCCCACCTTAGGTTAGATTCAATTCATAACCATTTAGTATTAGGTATTAGTTAAAATAGCCTAGCATTACTTTAGTAATCCTTCCCTTATTCATTTAGCACAATGCTTAGGTTAGGACGCCAACCCAACAAAATAGAATAAGAGGCTTAGGTTAGAATAAAATCCAAATAAGTAAACGTAGCTAGAACATAGGTGTTCTTACCTAGCTTAGGATACTATTAGGATAATCCTTAGGTTTTAGGACTCGAACTCCTCCTCTGTCGTGAATTGAATTTTGCTTACGTCCTTAATGTCCTGCTAAGATCAATCACCAAAGACCCGAGCACAAACATACAACTGAATGAAAACACGTTCACATAAGACCAAAGAATTTGTAACATACAAAGTTCAGTCTTCTATGTCCCTCAAACTACTGAATGTCAATTTACCATTCATTCTATGAAGAAGATTTGAAACATTCCTTGGATCACTGAAATTGATCCAAGGATGAGTCAGAAGAAGGAATAAGTCTGCAACTCTTAAAGCCAGATTGCAACTCACCTTTCCAAAGTGAAAATGAATTCTTGATAACCATACTATTTTAGTCTAATGATTTTTAAGAATAGAAATGATTTATCCTTATCAAGCATGATCTTCAACAAGTCAAAAGAACACATCTTTATCTAGAAAATCACATGTCAACACTTGAAATGCAAAAGAGGAATATAACAGTTGTCGAGGGTGTTACAGAGGAAATTGGAGATATGAATCCAAATCTAATTCTCCAGGAGGGTGTAATTGATAATGTCTCTAAGTTGTTTGAGTATCAAAAGGCCATAGAATTTAGGTCTCGGGTGTTGTAGGATTTAATCAAGAAATTGGAGGATAAACGTGTTGAAATAGTGGATGGGTCGAGTGAAATTTCGAATAACTTGATAACATCAACTGTAAGTTCTTCAACGAGAATATTGGTGCTCTTCCGATTGATCAGATTAAAGCAAGTTTCAAAGGTTTAGTTAAGGAGGATGATGAGGTAACTAAAACTTTCAATATTAATTCAATTTACAGATTAGTTTCATGTCATAATTTCATAAGCCAGCTGAAGAAGGTGGTGAACAAATTGAAAAGGCTTCCAATCAAGGTTGTGAGAGAGGTTGATACAACAGATGTCATAAATCATTATGCGTGTGGGCTAGAGGAAGAAGAGATACAAGGAATTATCAAACATTTCATTGATTATAAGCACCATTTGGTTATGTGGGAAAAGGATCAAGAGAAACCTGAACAAGAAATAGATGTTGTAGGTCCCAACTAAGCTTGACCGCCATTGTTGGAACGAATCCAAAGCTCGAGTCGAGTCAAAGTTATAGGGTTGACTTGGTCAAACACGTGCAACAAATTTGCTATATTTATGGGAGCATGTTTCCTTAAACTTAATTGCACTCTATTTTTAGTAACTAGTTAGTTAAAAGTTCAGTTGTAATGGCTCAACCTCTTGAACTTATAAATAGTTAGATGCATTAAGTTTTAAAGAGACTTTTAGATCATTTGGGAAGTTACTCTTCAAGCTTGGAAGCGTGCTTGAGATACCTTGAGCTTTTCGGTTATATCCGTAACAATATTTTACCGTGAAATATTTGGTTTATTGTGTTAATCATTGATTAATTTATAGCTTATGAATGTTTAATTCCTTGATGTGATTGGTTAATCTACCTTTATCTTAGTTATCTTATTTCAATCTATGCGAAAAATGATATAGTTACTTTGAATATCAATTGTGGAAAAGTTGTCTCCTTTTCGTTATAAAGTTGCATTATTATTTACAATCATGAATGGAGGAAGATTGCAAGACATGTGCATATCATATATTGTTGTGAGGAGTTGATTGTGCATTTAAGTAGGTTTATATGTTAAATATACTTGCTGCACCACCTTATTTTTCCTTTGTTTATCTCTAACTTTAAGCCCCATAAATTGAGTAGATCGAGTTATTTTCAAATGTTTTAGCCCCGCATATTGATCTTAAATCAAGTGCTCCAAGCCTCAAAGGAACTCGACCTTCTTGGACGTTCATCCCAAGGAAACAAGGTCCCACACCTTGGGGATGTTCCAACATTGTGCGGGATCACTCAGAGATTTAACGGGTGCACGATCTACGTGACAAAAATGTGATAGGGGGTAGTGTGCCCCAATGGATGTGTATGTATGCGATGAGGTTCATTTGATAGTCAATAATGAACCATAGAACAAGAGTGCGTCATTGGGAAATGGTTTGAAAGTGCGCGCTAGAAATATTGATCATGAAACACAGAGCATGAAATGTGAAGAAGGCGAGGTTCATTTCAGATTTAAACCCTTAGCAGTTGAGTACAAACCATAGAACTAGAGTACATCACAGAATACTTACGATACAAGTTGTGTATCAAGTTGTGTATGATTGATGCTTAGAAATAGGAAGTATGAAGTATGGATTTGAATAGTAGTAATGAGATACACTTGATAAGGCTAGGATGGGGGGAGAATAAGCATGATGCCCCAAGTGTAATGATAAAACTAGTGATGAAAGTGAAAGGTTAGGGTCCTCCACCTGATGTCTTAGGAGAAAGGTGTGTGACCACGCCCGAGATCGGTGGTGTATGAGGTGAGGATGTACATGTGACTAACGATTAGGTGGTGAACACCTATGTGATGGAGATATAGGAGGTGATAAACACCTATGTGAAGGAGACTCAGGAGGTGATGAACACCTATGTGAAGGAGACATAGGAGGTGAATTCCTATGTGAAGGGGCTACCCGAGTAGGGGACTTAGGTCAATGAGATGGACTAGTGGACCGATGAGAACAAGTAGGTTATGTGTGAATAGGAGAGCTAGGTGTAGAATGTGCATTATATTGGAGAGGCCCGGGAGGTGGAGATGCTCTAGCTAGTGTAATGACAACCTCAAGAGGAGGTCGAGGCAACAATGTGCATGGTGGGACACCTTTGATAGTGATAACTTGCTTGTTGTGAATGAATTTTAGGCACAAGTGATTCATGGAAAGGATAGCTTGAGTGACACAGAGCCAAGGAAGACCTAAGAGCATGTCACAACCTTTGACGACATGTGCCACAATGAATGACACAAGCATGGTGAGAGGCCCAACTATAACTGGAATCTTGACATGACCATAATATTTAGGAAATGGATATGAAATATTATCTAGTGGATAGTTGATAGCAACGAGGAGTGTAATAGAGCACACACCCATAGGTAGTGATGGATTGATCAGTATATTATTGATAGCATGAGGCCCAATAGAAGCATTAATGTGTAGTGTATTAGAAGAAAATGTAGCGTGATAATCGTGATCATAAAATATGATGAATGGTGGAGATGCATCTGCATTAACAACTAGACAATCAAGAGGCCTCAATGGAGGAGGAGATATAGCGTGATATGTATGATTGGCGAAGAATCAGCAACTTGCTTTTCATGATTAGGTCTTAGGATCATTAAAGATATTGAGATTTTTGTTGTCATTGATCGAATTAAATGCCGAAGGCTCAGGGAACTCAATTGCATTATTGTCAATAAGATCTTGAATAAGATGTATGAGTTTGAAACAACAATTAGTAGGATGCCTAATGCAATTATGATAGTCACATCTAGTATTTTTGTCATAATTGTGTCCTTTAGGGCAAGATGGATCAAGATTTAGTGGTGGTGGAAGCATAATGAGATTGCTTTCGATAAGTTGTGGCAATAAAATGTGCGGAGTACAAGGTAATTTTGTGAATGTATGCTTTGGCGGTTACCATTGAATATTTTTAAGAGTATAGACAATGTTAACAGTAGCCTTTGCTTCAGTGGGCTTAGGAGATGATGTGAAAGTAGATTTTATTTGAAACTAATTAGAGAAGATGTGAAGCCCGATCACGATACTTGAGTTTGCCCATAGAGATAAGTTTGCCTTCATGTAATTTAAGAGTATGACATAATTTATAAAATGAAGGAGAGGTCTCAAAGATCATGCTCTCTTGCAATAGAGATAAGAGACTCGGACAAATAGATCTTGTAGTTTTGAATCAATGAGTACATTAGTCATCTTAGCTAAATTGTTCTTATAATGTAACACGATCAACTATATATTCATTATATACTTGTTTGAGTTGTGCAAGTTGATCATAGGATATCTTAAAACCGATATTGATAGAAAAATGTGCGAGAAAAGCATCGGCTAAATGCATAAATGATGTTACCAAATGAATAGGTAGATTGTAGAACCAACACATAACATAATCTTGGAGACTTCTAGGAAAGAGCTTTGCGTTAGTAAAGTATGATCATCCACATAATCTAAACATGCCACATGGAAAGATATAATATGCTCTTGAGGGTCACCATGTCCATTGAAGGTGGGCAACTTAGGGGTGACGAAATTTGGAGGAAGTGCATAAGTGGAAATGGTGGGTGTGAAAGGTGTGTAAAGGAGTATAAAGTAGAATCAAGAGATGGGGATGCACGAGAAGTATCCTGTTGAAGTTGATAGATTTGAACTTGGAGATCTTGATAGAGAGAGGTTAGGTCTTAATTGGTGGAAGAAGAGACTTGTTGTGTGTGGGAAGTGATAGGCTGAGTAAAATGATTAGTGGGAGTAGGCATAGAAACATGAACATTGGAAGTAGGTGGAATGGTGGAATTAGGAGGTTGGGTAGCAATATGAATGAAAGTGGTAGTAGAAGTAGGAACACTAAGCTCATCTAGATTAGTAGCCTCCTCACGAGAAATGAATAAGAGCCAATCTAGATCTTGTGGGTGTTTAACAACATGATCATTGAGCTCTTGAAGGTGAGCTTCAGTAAAGGGTTCATAAGATTGAGCCATCATAAAAATAGTGTAAAAATGCCTAGAAGCAAGGTTAGTTTCACTAAATGATTTGACAAAAATAGATATGCTAATGTTAAATCCTAGATATTGTAGAGTAACCGATGTAAACTATGAAATATAACTGCTAGAATATAAATGACATAAGCAATAGGAAAAGTAGATATTCAAAACCCTAAGTGAAAGAGAGATAAAAAAATGACTTAGTTGATTCACACTTGATCTAGAATTGTGTAGACTAGGAAAACTGATGAACCGGACGGACATACCATTATAATCACTCGGATAAATTCTATAAATGTTTGACAAAGCTGGACCAGGGTGCCTAGAATGGGGCGAGGGTGCTTAGGCATTAAAGACCTTTGTTAGGTGCCCTGTGATCGCGTAGGAGCTCGAAATTTGAATTTTTAGTGTCGTAAGAGAGTCATTACTAGTCGCGATTGGTCGTCTCGTATGTCGCACCTTGTTCATAAAAATCACCTGTAACCTATAAAGAGATGTTGACCTACAAAACCCTCAAACTACATCAAATACTAGAAATAAAATATGTAATATGGGAGTCAAAATAACCCCACGGCCACCGAATGAGTGAACTTAAGATCGAGTGTTGTATTACATCTTAGAATCCATGTAGTTCTTGTGAGTGTGTGAAAGAATTGTGCCCTAGGAAGCCCTTGTGCAAGTGCACTTAATAACGGGTGATAAATAGATGTACCAATGTAAATAGATGTGTGGATGGAAAAATGAACTTCCCTTCCTATGAAGTGTATGTAGAAAATGCAGTCCTCTGTCCCTTAAATGGATGCTAGATGGATACCTTTTGTGCTCTTAGATGCCTTTAAATGCAAGCTTAGGTGATGATAATAGATGTTTAGAGCCTAGTCCCTTATTTTGATCACATATCTTTGTATTTATATGATTCCCTTGGTTGGATTTCATAATTGACAACTAGAAGGCTAACCCATGAGAAATTAAGATTCCCAAAAGATAAAAGAGACCCAAATGAAGCGAGTAAGATAGAAAAGGGTTGGGGGAACCCAGAGGGGACAAGGGCACTTGGGCGTTGGCATCCTAGTTTGGTGCTAGTGTCTGAAGTCATAAAATATAAACAAGTAAAGTAATCTTGATTTCAAGCTATAGATGTAAAATACCAAAGAGAACATAAAAGACATATAAAAGATGCCAAAGATAGTTATCAATTATTAGGAATCATATGAATGCAAGTATGTGTTTAGGACCTAGAAATGTACCCAAGTGCGTGATTTTGTGTCTACAATGGAAGATAACCAAAATATAAATGCTCAAAAATATAGTATAACAAAGATATGATGATAGATATAATCATAAATTCGAGACAAGAGATTCAAACCAGCATAGGTTGACGGTGAATGTAATAGAAAATTGAGATATTGGGGTGTCGGATAGGAATAACATAAATATTGTAGGATCTAGGTGTTGTAGAAATAGAGAAACCGATGACGAGAAGGGACATACTACAGAAAATTAGTTGAGGTAGATCGATTCGATGACAACCAGAGGACAATCGATGGTGACTAGGGTTGACTTAGGGTTTGGTGAGGGTTGATAAGTGCCAAACAAAGTATGTGAAGAAAAAGGTCACCGATGTGGTTGTTGTTGATGGATGAAATATGATCAAAGTATTAGAGGCACATAAGAAAAGGATGTGTAGGAAGGGGATGCGTAGGCGTGCGCGAAAGTTTGGTAAACAAAGGGTGCACTGGGAAAGATAGAGTTCAAGACTTAGTCGTTTTGCATGTTACGGACTAAAGATAGGTTGGAGTGTGGAGCACACATTGGATAAGGACATGAAGACTTCAAAGATATGTGAAGGCTATTTTGGGAACATGTGGAATATCAAGAGTCATGCAGATTTCAAGATAATAATAGGATTATAAATTGGAGTTAATTATAGATAATCTATTATTAGGTGAAGCTTGCATGCTTCTTTAATTATCTTTGTAAATGACACATGGATATTTTGAGCATGTGACCTATTTTGAGAGTGCATGGGTGGTGAAGGGAAAGTCCCCACCCCTATATATATGTATTGATTTGCACATATTAGGGATGTGGTGAGATATGGATCGTAATGAGTTATGTTAATTGGTATGTTTATGCACATGACTTTGTAATGATACTTATGGTGTATTCGACTTCTGTGTTTGGTGATGATTTAATACAATGGATCATTATGGATGGATATTGATCATTGATGTATCTTTTCATAGCTATTGTATGGTGAATCTGGTATTAATCATTATGTGATCTATATGTTTTACTTAGTATGTATGTTTCCAAATTGAGCTCATGGATATGATTGTTAGAATGGAATATGCACTTTGAGTGTGGTTATTATGAACATGCATGCTAGCACCCTAGTAAGATAGTAACAAAGAGGGACTTGGTACCTTTGCGTGCTTTGAGTGAGTGTTCAAATTCATTTGGATGAAATGTTAGTGTGCCTAGGGTTTTGAGTAGGAAAATAAGACTAAATTTTGGTTTTGTTGCCGAGACCTCTTTTCGAACTGTTTACCACGATGTTGCATGATGATGGCATATCGGTTGACTCTTGTTGCTATTGAAGATTGGGTGATTGACGAAAAGATCAATTTATGCGAAGATATAGTTCTGGACCTGATTTTAATGCGTGCACGTGGGTTGAATAATATCTTTATCATGCACTTTATGAGACATTCTTTTGTTTGTTTCAATAGAGTTATACGAGTGGTTGTCGTGTATGCATTAAATAAAAGCTAGAGTTACAAACCAAGGACTTGGACACAGGAAGAATATCAAGCTTTGTTTGATGTAGATGAACCTTGGAGGCGTGTTGTAGATCATTAGTGGGCTGGTATTGTGTGCGCTTATACTTTACAAGACGCGGTGTCTACGTATTCTTGTCTAAAAGTTCTGCGAGTTTGAATTCTTGTGCGAGCCCATAGAATCTTACATCCGTGCTATTCCTTTGTCTATTAAGATCTTGATGGTGGTGTTGAGTTTAGAGCACCTCCCTATGGCTAGCTAAACATCCCACTGAGTGTAGGGATATGAGAAGGTGTGGTGAAAGATGGAAGACCTTACGGTAGAAAGACATAGAGAAGAAAGGTGACTTAAGTATAATGAAGTGCGGGAGAGGGAATTGGTGAAACAACGTGATATTGAGGAGTCTGTGGAGTTGCGGAGGATGATGTCTTGAGAAGGATTTGAGGCTCACGTGGAAGACGTGGAGCCAAAGCATCAAGATCTCCCCTACTTAGGAAAGGGGTAGAGAATCCCCTTTAGCTTTTGATGAGAGTGCGTCAGAGGAGGAAAGAGTAAGGACCACAGGCACACATCTAATCCCACCTAGCGACGTAGCCCTTGCACCTGGTGTTTGGGCCTGTAAGTAATCATTAATCAACAAACGAGTGTAAGTAGTCCAGTAGTTTCAGGTAGATATCATTTTCCTTTGAATATAGAAGTACATCAGATAACACATTCATCTATGGCAGCACATACATCATATTTTTTATTTAGAGGCCGATTGGAGGAATATTTTTTGGTGCATCATTAGGATAGAGTGTGGGCATGTAGAACATTGGGAACATGTCTGGAAGTACTACAACTTTGCATATTGTGGGAGTTCAGTTTAGTACAACTACTAGGATGGAAGGAAGTGCATTCAATAGTTTGACACCCACTACTGGAGGATTAGGCAGATCAGGAGGGTCGAGATCAAGTGGATCAAGTGGTTCTGGTGGTGGAGGAAATACTAGTGGTGGTTCTAGTTCTGGATTTGGAGGACATGGCCCACATCCCCAACAACCCCCACATCAACCTTTGTAATTTTATTACAATATGTTCATTCACTTGCTAGAATATAAAGGTATTGAAGATGATACAGAGAATGTGCACTAGTGTGAGCTGCTATGGTGTGCTAAAGGAATCACTTTGGATAGGAAGGTGAGTTAGTTTGTTACTACTCTTCAAGGGTGCACACATAGCTGGTATAGAAAGTATGACCCACATCAGATTGCGGTGGATTATGATGCTTTGCGCTCTACATTTTTAGCCAAGTTTCATAGTCTAGAGTTTGAACATAAGAGTGTCATCGTGCTTAAGGAAATTAAACATGGCTTATCGAAAACATTCGGGAGTATGATGCATGTTTTAAAACTTTGTTGTCAAAGTTGTCTTATGACATACATCCTAGTCAACATGCACAATGGTTTGTTGGTGGGTTGTTGACTCCATTCAGAAGGGCATTATCTCATAATACCTTTGTAGATTTGTGTGACACTTTGGAGGAAGCTTTGCGTATTAAAGCGATTGGGAAAGTGGACACCGAGTGAGTTTTTTTAGAAGAAGTACAGATTGTAGCTATGGTGAAACAGTTGGAGAATCTCTCTACTAATTCAACTCATGAGACACACAGTGGAATATGGTGTACAAACTAAAAATTTGAAGGACATACTAAGGATAGCTTTCCTCATAAGTCGGTGCACGTCATATTGTTGGATTGCAAGATTTGTCATCTAGATCATGACATGAGTAAATGTCCTTTTTATAGTGTGTGATCTAGAATAATGTATCTATGTATTGTAAAATTTGTAAAATTCATACTCATGATACTATTAACTCGTAGTGTGAGTGATCATATTTATGAAACCATTGAAATTAGTGTGCGCCGGAGACTAGTGTAACAAGTGGATCTAAGGAACAAGGAGAATAACATAATGAAGGACAAAATAATGGGGATAACTAGAATAGAGGCTTTTGAGGGGGATATAAAGGTCAAGGTTGCAACGGTGGAAGAGGAGGATTTCTTAGAGGAAATTTTTTTACTTGTAGGTCTCTGATCATTATCAATGCAAATTCCCTCGAATGTGGTTTGCTCATGGTGTGGAAAACAACATAAATTTAAAGAATGTCCAAACTTATATGAGTAAGTAACACAATCAAGACAAGAAAGTAGCTATGTTTAAGATACAATGCGGAGATGGAGATCAATGGATGCCAAAGGTTGGGATTGATTCTAAATTACAACCAATGTTAGTTACCACACACACCGAGGTCAGTACATGCTCGCAACCGCCGAAGTATAAGTCGACTATGTAGACACCGTAGTTTGATCAAAGCACTATTATTCCTAATATTACACTAATTATCCTTCTCCTCGCAAATTGATGACCTACCGTCGTTAGACCTATCTAATTCCCCTCTTACGACACCCTTCTCGGTCATATTCCTCCTATAACCAACTAATTTGGCCAATATCTATCTTATTAGATAAACATTCCTCCTTTCGATCATTCATAACCTCGATAGTTCTCTCGAACCACTTTTACAAGCTTCCTAGGCTAGCTATCATCACAAATAGTTATCCGGACCCCTCCTAACTCTCGGTGAGTCTCTAATCACTTGCTAATCAAGTTTAACTAGCCTAAACCAAGTTTAACTAATCCTAAAGCATGTTTATCCTAATCTAATCTAAAAGTGCTTTTGAGCTTTAGTCCCACATGCACCCAAATTTCAAATTCTTCCAAACCAAAAACTATAAATACAAGGCTAAGCCTACCCATTCAAACTTACAACTTTACATAACACAAAACCAAAACAAGCCTAAGAAAGCTTTGAGATCTCATTTGTATTAGCTTTAAGCTAATTAGACATTTGATCTTAAGCTTACCTCCTCCATTGGCCTTGAGCTAACACCTCCATTTGCATCCATAATCCAAGTTTTAAGTAAATAGAGAGAACCATAAGGCCTAGAAGCCATTAATGGTGAGACTCCATTCTTGAAAGCTTGAGTTTCATATCAAACATCACATTTGATTGCTAGGATCTTCATAGGTTCAATGTTTTATAGCTTTCAAAAGAGTAGAGAGTAGTATATATGCTAGGTTTTGATGTTTTTGTCAAAGTTATGATGCATGTATAGGATTAACTCTTGTTTAGCTCTTATCTCATGGTGCATGGTTGAGTTTAGTTAAGATTTGAGGTTCTTTAGCCTCATTCCATAGCTTTGCAACTTTTCCATTGCATACTGAGACTATAATAAAGCAAGAAGTGATTAATGCCAAGTACTTTGATGTTGAACATCATAAAGAAGTTTACCTAGAGACTATGGATGTTATCAGGAATCTACAAGGAGAGATTCAGAGCTTGAAAGAACAATGCGCACATGATGGAATGAGCAAAGAAGGTTAAACTCCCACAAAAGGATGTAGATGACTTAAAGGAGGTATGTTGAATGTTGCACCAAGAGAACATAATCCCCTTACTAGGAGAGTGGTTGAGAGAAAAAGTACCACGCACTGGTAATGAGCGCATGCGGTAGATAATCCATGTAAATATGCCTCCCCATAATCATGAGTATGATAAAGAAATTAAATTGAATGTGGTTATTGATGGATGGCTTCTAAGAAACATTCTAGTAGATATAGGTGTAAAATTTAATGTACTCACGTTGGATGCTTTGAATCAGATGGGAAGACCACCATTGCAGCCTTCATCGAATGTGTTGTAAATGACAAACATAAATAGGGCTAATCCTATTAGAGTATTAAAATATGTGACCATTATGATTCATGGAGCCAAGTTTACTGAGGATTTTGAAGTATTGGAGCTCACAGAGGCAAATAGTTTCCCAGCATTACTTGGGCGCCCTTGGTGTTATGTAAATAATGCAAATTTACACTTTAACAAGGGGTACACTAGTTTTGAAAACAATTAAGAGAACGTCATTATACCTTTGACAGATGTAAAGGCTACCCCGTATGTTAAGCCTTTGAGTGAGAAAGAATTGAACAAGATATACACATGCAAAATTAGAGATCCTAAGGTAGTTGAACCATCTAAGGAGTGATACAATGGGATGATGCTCATTCAATTAGTGATACTACAAGTATTGTTTATGATAACTGGGCACATGGAACATATGAAGTAGTCGGGTGAGAGATCAAGAAATACATTACTTGTGTGATCAAGCTACGCACCGTTTTGACGCTTGAGTCATAACTAGGTACCTCAGTACACTGGTGAAGGGAACCCTGATGTATTTTTGTGCACCATGGAAGCCCAATGGAAGGATGAGGGTGATAGAAGAAATATGCTAGTTTATACCCTGCATGGGACAACAATGCATTTGTGGACTACACATAGAGACAACCTATTGGAATGACGAGAGGTGAGAATCACCTTTTCTACTAGGTTTCTAAGGAGCAATGTACCTTCACAGATATGCAAATTCCATGGGAAGTTCCCTATGTCACACCATATCCGGGAATGTGAGAGACTTTAGATGAAATGGTAGGAGGCCTTACCACCATCACTCTAGGTACATAAGTTCTACGCCACCCTAAGCGCACACACATGGTATGTCCATGCAGAATTGACACATGAGATAATTAATTGGAAACTCAGGTATGATCCATTCTTTTGATTACTTTTCTACTAAACCCCCGGTCAATGAAGTACTATAAATTTAGAAGCGCCTTACTTTGGGAGATAATGTGAAGGTTGAGGAACTCATTATATATGTTTGCGAGCTGGATTTAGAGGTGCACCTTGACCTTGAAGAGATTGAAGAAGAAGAAATGGTCGCGCACTGGGAAGAAAAAGAAAAGGGTAAATTGGTATGCACAATAAATGATGATGATGAGGAAAACAACCTAGATGTTAACCACATTAAAGGTACACACGAGGTGATGGACACAACAGATGAGAAGGCGCGAGTGTATCACGAGCCTATGAAAATAAAGAAAGTTAACATTGGCACAAATGCTGAGCCTAAAGAGGCCATTATTGGAGATTACTGGTCGGAGCAGGAAGTGGCTAAGATTATTGAACTCCTATGTGAATTTTAGGACTTATTTCCATGAGGCTATCATGAGTTAAAAGGAGTACACCCTTCTTTAGGTGAGATGAGAATCAAACTTAAAGAAGATGCACACCCGATTAGGAAGAGGCCATATAGGATGAATCCTAATTTGTGCATTAAGGTAAAGGAAGAAATTTATAATATGCTCAAGTTTAGAATAATTGAGCCCATTAAGGAATATGAGTGGGTGAGTCCCATGGTCATCAGTATTACAAATTATAGGAGGATAAGGATCTTTATGGATTATAGGAGAGTGAATGCTTTATGTGTTACTAATCCTTTTCCCACCACATTTACCCAAGAGATATTAGAGGGTGTGTAGGGCATTAGATTTACTCCTTCACATATGGATTTTTAGGTTATCATTAGGTGCATATCACTAAATAAGATCGGGGAAAAGACAACTTTCACCACTGAGTGGGGAAGTTTTACATACATAGTGATACCCTTTGGACTAAAGAATGCGCCAATGGTATTCTCGCGCATTGTTGTACAGGATTTTCAAGACTTCATTCATAAGTTTTTATAGGTGTATCTGGATGATTGGATAGTGTATGGTTTGGTTAAGGATCATTGTGACAATTTGAGGCTTATGTTTGAGAGGTGCAGGTAGTTGAGCATCTCTCTTAATATTAAGGCATGTATATTTATAACACTTTTTGACACTTTGCTTGGGCATATTATTTATAAGGAAGGGTTGTTGGTAGACCTAGCTAAGGTCGATGTGATATTGGGATCGGAAGAACCTAACAATCAAAGTGAAGTGCGTAGATTTCATGGTCATACAGGGTATTACAAGAAATTCATTAAGGGTTATGCAAAGATTTCCACACCCTTGGAGGAATCTTTGAAGGCTAAAGGAAAATTCTATTGGGGTGAGGTACGACATTAGGCATTTGAAACATTGAAGGAAAGGTTGACCACTACACCTATTTTATGATTTCCTTTGTGGGATAAATTGTTTCATGTTCATGTGGATGCTTCACGGGATGGAAATTGATGCCATGTTAAGCACATCTAGGAGAAGGAATAATGGACCACCTTGTTTTGTTCTCAGTAGGAAGAAGGAAGTTGACACCAGTTGAACAAAACTATACAACTACACAATACTTATTGGCGACACTATTTATTTTCTTTACAGATCATATGATACTTAAGTATTTGGTCAACAAACCTATTTTACAAGGGTGCATTTGCAGGTGGATATTACTATTTCAGGAGTTTTAATTTATAGTGATTGTGAAACTAGGAAAAAGTAACTTAGGACCTGATCATTTATCAAGGATCAATTTTGGTGAGGACATGTAGAGCATTAAGGACACAATGTCAGATGCACAACTCTTTAGATTGAATCACGTGCCCACTGAGTTAGAAGATATTGCCCTTTTTTTATGCACTAGAGAGCCACCTGAGGGAATGAAGACCTTGGAGAAGAAACAACTTTCAATACACGTGACACCTGACCAATCAATAGGTGGATATTTATACAAGCTAGGCCGTGATGAAGTTTTTCTCCAGTGTGTACCAGAGCATGAGTGTGAGGAAATAATGAAAGAAGCTTATGGTGGAATTGTAGGTGGTCATTATGTATGAGATGCCACCGCATGCAAGATTTTGATGGTTGGCCTTTGGTGGGAAACTTCATACAAAGATATTAAAGAATATGTCAAGGTGTGTGATCATTGTCAATTCCTTGGGAAGCCTGAATACAAATATGAGATGCCTTTGAGGCCTATTACAAGTGTTGAATCATTCAAGAAATAAATGATTCACTTTGTGGGTCCTATTTCCCCACCCGCACATAGGATTAGCGCGCACTACATTATAACTTGTATAGATTATGCGATAAGGTGGGAAGAAGCAATGCCTATAAAGGATTGCTTGAAATCTACAAAAAGAAGATTTCTATGGGAAATTATTATCGCAGAGATATGGATGTCCGTTGAACTTGACAAGTGATAGGGGCACTCATTTTCTTAATGAGACCATCTAGAATTCTTTTGGTTGAGTTTATGGTGGCGCACCACAAGACAACACCCTATCACCCACAAGCCAATAGTACTGTTGAGGATTTAAATAAGATTTTAGGACACACATTACCAAAAATATGTGATGTTGGAAGGAAAGACTGGGATGATAAGGTATCTGTTGTACTTTGGGTATACAAGACCACTTACAAAATATTGAATAAAACGACACCCTTTTAATTGGTGTTTGGTGCAGAGGCTATATTACCTATGGAATTCATGTTGTCATCCCTATGTATTGTGCACGTAGAAGGATTGGATGATGAACAAGCCATGGAAGAGAGCATAGACAAATTGATGCAGTTGGATGAGTGGCATGCTATTGCAGTCAGAGAGCTAAAAGGTAGAAAAAGTGAGACAAAAGGCATGACATGATAGGCATATTCGGAATAAGGAATTTGAGGTTGGAAAGATGGTTCTTCTATATGATTCAAAGTTTGCGCCACCCTAGGAAGTTGAAAGTTCATTAGTTGGGACCCTTTGTAGTAACGAAGATATTGGAATCAAATGCTTTTCAGTTATAGGCATTGGATGACACTTTATTTCTCGGTTACTTCAATGGGAGTAGGTTAAAGCCCTACTATAAATAAGTCTTCTTGGTGTTTGTAATAAGGCAATATTTCCACTTAGAGTAGATTTCCCTTTCATGTATTTTCTTTTCATTGTTTCCTTTCATCGTTGCTATGATTTGTCAATTTAGTTCAGTGTTTTATTGTAATAAGCGCTTTTTACAAGTTAGCTTGATTGATTATTATCTAGTGGATTCATGTGCAAAGGACCGCACATACTTTTTGTTTGTGGGTGGAGTAGATATAAGTGTTATACATGTACATATATGAGTTGGAGTATGAACGTCCTTTGGAAGATTGGTGGGTAGAAAAGAAAGATGTTATAGGTGCTCGAATTGAAGGTGCTTAGAGGAAATGAGCTTAGATTGAAGACCACACATAGTTGGATAGACACATATTGTAACGTGAGGTAGGTAAAAACATGGGAAACTACTTGATATGAGACACAATGGTTGATGTACTTCAATGCATGAAGGCACATGTAAGGAGATATGTGGCCAAGAAGTAGTGGTTGCTCCATAATGTTACAATTGAGGCACGAACAAATCAGCAAAAAGCATGGAAAATGTAAAAAGGTGTGATTAATGATGAGTATGGTGGTAGGTGGAGAAATAAGTTGCAATGGATAAAGAGAGGACAAAGAAGTAGGTCACGCTTAGAATAGTTGAGTATGATACTTTACTGTAGACCATCAAGGATGAATCGAAGCACGTAGACTTAGTTCTAAAGGTATGTGAAGATCCAAAACATATAATTAAAACAAGGACATTAATAGAAGAGAATGAGGTCCTTGTTGCGAAGAAAAATGAAACTCTGGGACGTGAGGAGAGGTTGACATTACTTATAGAAAAACGTGATGTGCTCAAAGCAGCCGGGATCCTCATAATTAAAGAATAAAGGAAATTTGGAAACCATATAGCACAAAGAATGGATGTGATGAATGACATGGTGTCGGGGTTGGAAAATGTATTAAGAGTTTTGAAGAATAAGGGCAAAGATATGACAATGGATGAAATGGATGTTGTGCTTGGCGACATTCTGCTAAGGTGAAGAAGGGACTCGGTGATTAGAATGAGTTAGAAACAGACATTAAGAATGAGTACCATGAATTTTTTTCTGTTGAAGACTAGTGCCCAAGTTGTTGAAGTATTCTTACATCCTTTCATTTATGTATAATCATTCTTTACTTCTTTATCATTTGGAGAGATAAGGTATGAGTACTCATTGCCGAGGGCAGCAATGAATGACCTTAGTGGGGGTAATGTTAAATGGATGAAATATGATTGAAGTATCGAGGCACATAAGAAACGGGTGTGCGGGAAGGGGCGTTGAGGCAAGTGTAGAAGTTTGGTAAATCAAGGGCACGCCGGGTAAGACAAAGTTTGAGACTTAACCGTTTTGCATGTTATGGGCTAAAGATAGGTTGGAGTGCGGAGCACGCATTGGATAAGGACATGAAGACTTCAAGGATACACAAAGGCTATTTTGGGAACATGTGGAAGATCAATAGTCATGCAGAGTCTGAGATAATAATAGGGATCGAGAACTAAAGTTAATTATAGATAATCTATTATTAGTTGAAGATTACATGATTATTTAGTTATCTTTGTAAAGCGACACATGGCTATTTTGATCATGTGGCCTATTTTGAGAGTGTATGGGTGGTGAAGGGCAAGTCCCCACCCCTATATATATGTATTGATTTTCACAGATTAAGGATGTGACCAAGATCTGGATTAATGAGTTATGTTGTTGGTATGTTTGTGCGCATGAATTTGTAATGATACTTATGGTGTATTCAACTTTTGTGTTTTGTGATGATTTAATATAATGGATCATTATGGATGGATATTGATTATTGATGTCTCTTTTCATGGTTATTGTATGGTGAATTTGGTATTAATCCTTATGTGATCTATATGTTTTACTTATTATGTGTGTTTCCAAATTGAGCTCATAGATCGATTGTTAAAATGGAATATGCACTTTGAGTGTGGTTATTATGAACATGCATGCTAGCACCTTGGTAAGACAATAACAAAGAGGGACTGGTACCTTTGCGCTTCGGGTGAACATTCAGATTCATCTAGATGAAGTGCCAACACACCTAGGGTTTTGAGTAGGAAAATAAGACTATAGTTGTAGAGCTCCAAAATGACGAATGGACCTACAAATGGCTAATGAAGTGATGAAAACAAGAGAGGTCTTCCAAATAGCTTCGAATCTCCAAATCTTTCAAGATGATAGATAAGTCTCCAAAGTGGCTTCAAGAGGTTGGTGACAACTCACAAGAAGGCAAGAAACTGCAAAAGTTCGCTAGAGGTCAGATCTCAAGAGTTTCATCCTCATAGGAGGGGGTGATGGTGTATATATAGGGTTGTTGGTGACCGATAGGGTCACCGTTGATTGTGGGGAACCATCGATTTAACTATAGACACCAAAAATCTACACCCCTCATTTTTATTCAATCAAATTAATCAAAAACATCGATATTTCATACCCACCATTTAATCACACTACATTATTAAAATCTGATGCAACCTAGAATTTAGTGATAGAAATCCAATAAGACCCTAGACGCGCTGACACATCACTCGGCCCTAAACTCGAGCGCTCACCCAAAGCACACAAAGGTACCTGTGTCCCTCTTTAGGGTTCTTTGTTACAAGATGTTAACATAATGAAGACTTAAGAGATACATATAGTTCATTACTAACACATCATTCTACAGAGCATACCATATCTATACCTAAGGGAGAACATAATTAAGTACTAACCATGATGAGATAAAAAACATACTAGATTTAGATACACACAAAACTAACACTTAGATTTAGCCAATATCCTCCATTATATTCAATGCAATAAGTATACAAAAGCTTCATTACAATAACAATAGTATGCGTGTAACAAATTTAACAACATATCTCTGTATATATCTCCTCTCTCTATTACACGTTTACTACATATATATAAGGGTGGGGACTTTCCCTTCACCACTTATCCATTCCCAAAATAGGTCACATGCTATTATTAGCCATGTGCCTTTACAAAACTAGCCACACATGTAAGTGTGCTAACAATAGACTACTGGTAGTTAATTGACAATAGTAGATCTATTTCCGGTATGTGTCCATGAAAAGTGATTCATATCCAATCCTCCAAGAATAGCCAATGTGTTGTGCACATGTCTCTGCCTCATTTGTGTGCTCTACATGCCATCTCTAAAAATAGACCTTCATGAGCGAAAATGGCTAAGTCCTAAAAAGATGAACTTCTGTTATGAGCGAGTATTCTCCCTTTCTATTCACGCCTTTGAATATGACATGTTTTCCGTGCATAATTCTTGTGTGCTTTCTATCAAGTGTTCTTTGATCAACATTACCCCACACTAATTTCATTATCGCCTTGACAATGGTCATCTCCAAAACTAAAGTAAAGAATAGAAGAATGGAAAGAATGAAAGAATTTTTTTACTCTGCAGTCTCTTCTTCTGCAACTTGAACAACTAATTTAGGATATTCCTATTTTATTTCAGCCTCCAAGGTCTACCACTCAAATGAGTGCTTCCTTTGCTCTTTTTGGAATGTCCACAACAATGGACTCAGTTCATCTTTCGCAATCTCCCTTTTTCATTTTGCAAGACCAACACAATGCTAGACATTGCAGTCATCCTTCCCTCTAGTAAATTCATCTTCTACGCAATGAGCTTCCCAAGCTCTTCCAACCAATTCTTGTGTGGTTCTTGTCTTTGCTGCGGGGCCTCGCGCTTGTTTAACTATTGACAATCATTTTGCAGACGCCCAATGTTTTGTCCTTCATCACTTTATGGACCTCATTGTTCTCCTCCAGGGTTTTTATGTTAATGAGCGCTCTAGAGCTGTGCAGATGTTCAAGGCTTGGTCTGATTTCTTTAGTTCTTCTTGTAGTGCTTACAAAAGTCCTTCATATGATGCAATCTTCACATCACTGAAGCTTTTCTCACTCTGCCTCTTGTGTTGGATCCTTTGGCGCTGACATGCGCAGAGGTTCATCTTCAAGCACTAGGTCCACCAATGTACCTACATAGTGTATTATCGAAGGAAATGTCTTTGGTACCTTTGGCTCCAAGTGTGGCCTAGCCCTTATAACATTATCACCAATTTCCTCTACAATGTTGATAAATACAACGTTCTTTTTCTGCGCTAAGTCTCTTTCCTACATTAGGTGTGCTATTTCCCCATCCTTAGTTTTAATCTCTTCCTTGAGTGCCCTAATTGTGGTAGCCTTGTCCATATTCCACCTCACCACCTTTATTGAGACTTTCACCAATGCATTGCTTACTCATCTGACATGATAGTAGGCTTTATTGTTATGTGTCTAACTGAGGTGTCTTTTTCAACCTCCTTGATATGCATGACTCCTCACACACATCAAAATTTGGTTCATCCATGTGTGTGCATGGACCATGATAATTGCTTCCTTGTGTGCACTGTAGCCATATCTTCATCCATTAACTCCCAACCATATAATTCCTTTTGTGACAGTGTGCTCTGGAAATGGGCGCGGATAATTTTACTTACGTCCTCTGCATAACCCATGGTTGGTGGAATGTGCTCTCCACTTGTTCTTCTAGACCTTGGTTGCTTAGGAACTTGAGCCTCCAGATTTGGGACTTATGCCTCCATGTCCTGAGTAGTCTTTGTAATTGTCTCATCTATTCCCTTTTCCTCCTCTTCTCCTTACTTCATTTCTTCATCCTTCTGTTCTTCTACGTTCTTTATAGGTGTAGGAGAATTAGGTGTGCTTTCCTCTGATTCTTCCACCTCCTCATTCAACTTTA
Organism: Taxus wallichiana var. yunnanensis; assembly: GCA_018340775.1. Classification (NCBI taxonomy): domain Eukaryota; kingdom Viridiplantae; phylum Streptophyta; class Pinopsida; order Cupressales; family Taxaceae; genus Taxus; species Taxus wallichiana. Next base: position 747,832,243 of record CM031244.1, on the reverse strand, counting down.
GTTTCCTTCTCCTTTTCGTAGTTGTCTCCTTTTGTGGAGAGAGTTTGGGTGATTTGCACACTATTTGCGGAGTAGCACCCTGGGTCCTTGTTCTCCTAAACACTCTCTTAAATCTGTGCTCTCCTTGGACTGCATCTAAATCCTCATCATCCCCTCTTGTGGCTGAGGTGGTGTAGTGGTGTGCTCAGCTTCATCCTTGTTTGTAGGATGTCTTCTACCTCTATGCTCCAAACCACCACTATCCTCGCACTCATCCTCCTCATCCTCCACTTTAATTGGCTCTGTGGGCTTAGGCACTGGGATGTTCTCCATTGTGTGCTTACCCTTTGGTGGTGTTGGAAGTGCGAACTCATCTTCCACATACTTGTTATTCTCTAACTTGGGCTTTAGTTGGAGGTACACCAATGCTGCCCCAATATCTCCCACAACCAAACTTATTGGTTTAATGCTCAATACATCTGAAATGAGCCTTTCAATATATGCACCCCGTGGATACACATATTTCTTCCTTAGCATGTGGTAGTCACAATCTACCTTGTCCGCATTGAACATGAGGTACCGCACGTCTGAGAACCTGTGTACTGATGCTGGAAGTACCTTGCTATGAAGGCATATGGTAACTTACACCAAGGGCTCCATGCTCCATCCTTCATGGTGAACCACACTATGCAAAAATGCTGGTATATAACGAACTGAACCGACCTTTCCAACCACCAAAGGCAAGTCCTTGGGGATGCACCATTCTTCTTCAAAGGCCATGTGGAGCCTATCGTACCACTTCTCAACCCTTTGATTGACATGTTCTATCATGGATCCTTCACACAAGTACTTTTTGAAGTGTTCTATAGGTGACTTGTGCTCCATGGGATACTCCCATATCTTCTCTTTTGGTCCATCAGGTACTCCGATCTCCATGAACACCAGTGATAATAGAACAACTCCAAAGCTGATCCTTCCTCCTATGCACGCTTCCTCAATGATAGTTTATGTAATGTAACATGAAATATTGTAAACTACCCCTTCGGACATCATTTTAGCAATGTGCAACCACATTGTATTCACTTGTGACCACCTTTCATGGTCATTTAGCTTTGTAACAAGATGTGTGGCTGCTTGCACAACTGGATATTTCTTTAGTTTATCAATGTCTATGCCGTGTGGACCCTTCATGTACCCCAACTCCTTTTTGATCTCCAATATTGCAACTTTATCTGTTAAATCATCTTGCAAATCTTCTCCTGTGCCCTTCAATCTCATTACCATGGAGATGAACGCGATCTGAAATTTTGGCTCTGTGTCTGCAAAGTAGAAAAAATCTTCGTGCACTCTGCTCATGAGCCACTGGTACAAGGGCTCATATTTCCCGAAGTAAGGGAGTTTGTATAGCTGGTAAACTCCAATCTTCTTCAAGATCTTCTCGCTAACATCGTCATATACCAACATGTCTTCCGCTATGCGTTTATTTGTCTTTGTGTTCAACAAGGCATCAAGCTCCTTCTTATTCTCTATGGTACGATGATTGTACTCACTCACCTTACTTTTCCTTATGTGAGAATCCCACTCCTGGCCTACGATAACCCCCTTTGGATATTGCATTTAAAAAAATTAATTTAGGAGCCATCTCCTCTTCTTCTTCAACCACCTTCTTTCCCTTCACTCCTGCTTTAATTGTTTTCTTGGGTGCCATTTCTACCTTAATCCTTTGTAGATACTTACTTCTTGATTCTCGTAACATCCAAATCAAACCCTAGCTTGATTCAACATGCCTTAGGTGAAATCACATGCCCTCACTCCTCTCTGTCGCCTTGCTTTGCTCAAACCCTTTACCATCTGGGGACACAAGCTCTTTCTGCGCACAAATCTCTTCGTCACATGAGTTACACACCTCTCGCACCTCAATTCGATCACTCGGCTCTTTGCACTTAGCTCTTTTTCAAATACTCTTAATTGCAATGGTAAAAATGAATTCACATCCCATCCTTATATAGATTTTCAAATTTTTGATGCATTCATTGCTCCTTCACCTACCAAATATCCTCTCATTAATTGATCAATTCCATCCTTTTCGCACGTTACATCTTCACACCCTAGCTATAACCTTCTAGCACACCTTCCTACCCTCTAGTCATCGACTTATCTTCACATGCTTCCTTGCACTCGAGTACCTCATCACCGCACCTTCTATTGGTAGTTGTCATGGCCTCTGCTTACCTCGCATTATAATGCCCCTTCGTTCATCTCCATCTTTGGTCACTTTTTAGAAGCAATCCTTTGACTTGAAGAGCACCCGTAGTAGCTTATTCCTTCCACCTTTCAATTCCCACAATCTTGTACCTAGATACCAACAATCCATCCACCCACACTAAAAATATGTGCAGTCCTCTATGCATAAACATTCTTCATATAGTAATTAGCTTCATGCATGCAAGTATGCTTATTACACAAGAACAATAACTAAATTGACAAAGCATAGCAACAAAGAAGGAAACACATTAAGGGAATGCATAATTGAAAACCTAATCTAAATGACAATACTACCTTATTACAAACACCAAGAAGACTTATTTATAGTAGGGCTTTAGCCTACTCCCGTTGAAGTAACTGGGTAGCCATGTTCCATCAAGTGCTTACTGGATGGCATAAGAACTTAGAGTCATAGAGAAGTACCATTTGTCCAATCTCAAACTTCTTGTCCCTTATGTTTCTGTCATGCCATGCCTTCTGCCTAGCCTTTTCTTGCTTATGAATCCAACATGCTATGGCTCTTGTTCATCCAACTGAATTATCTTTTCAATCCATTCTTCTAAAGCTTGCTCATTAGCTAGACCTCCAGTGCATGCAATACGCAAATAAGGTAACATAAATTCCATAGGAAGAATGACTTCTGCGCCAAACACTAACTAAAATGGTGTTGCTTTGTTTAACCTTTTATATGTTGTTCTATATGCCCAAAGTACTACAAATACTTTATCATCCCAATCCTTTCTTCCAACATCACAAATTTTTGTCAATGTCTGGCCAAAATTTTGTTGAAAGCTTCAACAATTCTATTTGCCTGAGGATGATAGGGTGTATTCTTATGGTGTGCAATCATGAACTCATCCAATAAAATTCTGATTGTCTCATTAAGAAAATGTGTGCCTCTATCATTGGTCAAACTCAAAGGACATCCATACCTTGTAATAATATTTTCCCATAGAAATTAGGCTGCTGTAGCCACTGTACAGTCCTTGGTAGGTGTTGCTTCTGCCCATCTTGTCAGATAGTTTGTATAAGTTATAATGTAGCGTGATCTAGTTCTGCACGCAATGGTGAAATAGGACCCACAAAATCTATAGCCCATTTCTCAAATGGTTTTGCGCTAGTAATAGGTCTCAGAGGCATTTCATCTCGCTAACTGGTCTTCCAAGACATTGACAATGGTCACATGCCTTACAAAATTCCTTACAATCTTTATAGAGGGTCTCCCACCATAATCCAGTGAGTAGAATCTTGCACGCTATGGCATCACCTACATAGTGGCCACCTGCAATTCCACCATGAGCTTCTTCCATAATGCCCGTGCGCTCATGTTCCAATACACAATGGCACAATACCTCACCACAACCCAATTTATACAAGTCACCACTGATTAACATATAAGGTGTGGCGCATATAGCAAGTTGTTTCTTCTCCAAGGATTTCATTCCTTTTGGTGTCATCCCTGTACGTAGAAAGACAACAATGTCCTCTAGTTCTAATGGCGCGCATTGTAACCTATATAACTGTGCATCTGGCATGATATCCTTAATTACATGTGCTTCTTCTTTTAACTATATTCTTGATAAATGGTTTGGTCCAAAATTACTTTTTCCTGGTTTTACCACAACTGTGAAATCAAATTCTAGAAATAAGAGCACCCATCAACATATGTACCCTTGTAAAATAGGCTTATTTACCAAATATTTCAATGCCATGTGATTTGTATAAAAGATGAATGGTGTAGATGAGTCTTGCGGAAATTTATGTAGTGCATAGATCATTGAAAAATCTTCGTGCTCTGTAGTTGTGTAATTATGTTCGCAGAGTCGGCTTTCTACTAAAAAAACAGATAGGATGATCTACAATACCTTCTCTAGGTTGGGCCAACACCTACCAATGGCCATGCCAAAGGCATCAACATGTACATGAAATGGTTTGTCCCATGAAGGAAAATGCAGAATAGGTGCAGTAGTAAGTTTCTCTTTCAATGTCTTGAATGCGACTGCCGCTATTCTCCCCAGTAGAATGTACCTTTCCTTTTAACAACTCTTCTAATGGTGCGACAACTTTGGCATAACTTTTGATAAATTTTACGTAATATCTGTATGACCCAAAATCCATGCACCTCACTTTGTGGTAGGGTCCCTTAGACCTATAATGATTACAACCTTTCTTTGGATCAACCAACAAACCCTCCTTGCAGATTATGTGTCCTAAAAGTATCCCAAATGGTGTAGCAAATATGCCCTTTTTATATTCAAAGAGATACTCAAGCTGTTGACACCATTCTATTGGTGTAGGATATTTACCATTCACATATTTTATGTACATGGGATTCCTCCACATAGGTGATTCACCATGCTTAGGTGTCCTAGGGTGTCATTATGGCCTTACACGCGTCATAGAGCGTCATAGGAGTTACATTTGACCGGCTATTATGGGAATGTAACTCCCACCTCTTGACGGCTACATTTGTGGGGGAGTTACACACCCCACTACTGTATATACACCCTTTCATCTCGTAGCATTACGTGGTGGAATGGAATAGAGTATGGCATTTTGAGCCTCTTTTTCCCTTAATGCATGCACATTGCTCCCATGGGTGAGTTCTTGCTTGGATCTTGAAACTGCATCATTCTGCGGTTGAGTGCAATGTGTTGATGCTCACGAATTCCCTCCAGATCTTCGTCATTCCTCCGACATGGTATCAGAGCTCGGGGATCGGAATCGTGTTGCTCACCTTGGTTTCTTACTACTCTCTCGCCTCGTAGTTTCTTGTGCAAGTTCCCATTCTGTTTTGTGCTCTACTTGCATTTTATTTTATTTTTTAAAAAAGGGAGGTTCTTGTGTTTGGTTTTATGCTGGTGTTTTATGTGTTGAGAGAAAATTTTAGGTTCAAGGTGCTCCTTCGTGGTTGTTTGATCTTCTGCGGGCCCTTCCTTCACTCGGTCTATGGCTCTGTTTTGAGCTTGAAACTCATGGCCTTTGATCATGGTGGTTCTCTCTCTGCATATTGACTTGACTCATTTTCTTGGGTTGCTCATCCTTAGACCATCATCTTGAGGTCATAATATTTACCTCTGCCTACATTAGTTCAACTCACACTTTGCCTGCGTTGAAGACATTGGCTCACTGCTTCAACATTCCACTATCGTGATTGGCTCGTGAATCACTATTGTGTCGACGTGTGTGCTCTTTCTTGCATTCTCGGGCACTTTTTTCATTGTTCGGCCCTTCTCTGGTTCATTCAACTCGGTACTCCAGGCTCATGTAGTGCTTCTGTATCACTTTTACGGGATTTAGATATTGGTGCTAGCTTGTTTGGTCAGCTATGTAGACTCTTTCTTGGCCCTGTATGTTTGTATTCTCCTATGCCTCGAACCGGGTCTTGTCTCTACCATGCTCACCATTCTTCACTATGCAACATTGAGTCTCTGCTCAACTTGGACTTTTTTGCCTCTCGGCCTTCCTATTTTTGGCTCTATCTTGAGCATTCACCTGGATTATTTTGTTTGACGGCTTGACTCCTCTACACTCACATGTGCTTTTAACGTCTGTATTCTACTGCACTCGTGGATTGGCCGTTCAAATTCCAGTCTCAAATCTGTGTGCATGGTAGGCTCGGCTTAGCTGTGACCTCTGCTGAGAATCTTTGCGTGGCCGCTAGGAGATCTGTCAGGTTTGCATAACACAACGGTCGAGCAAGGTGTCACGTGGGCCCTTCCCTTTCTGCGTCCAGGTTTGATTGCTTTCACATGAACTCGACCTTCACCTAACCAAAACCATAGGCTCAACAACTCAACACTGCCACCTCTCAACTCTGTCAACTAGGCACTGCAAGTTGGCCTTGGCACGTGGCTCTGACTTCTCTGGGACTCTGCCCTCTCCACACACACGTGGACAACTCATTCGGTCTCGGTGCTGATATGACGTGACTCCATAACATGGGCCCACTCCTTTTAGTATTGTTTGGAGGTTAAAACAAACTTGTTTTTAATGTTTTAAGGTTAAAAACATTCACTTGGCATTGTAATAATTTTTGGGCTTCATTTTTGCTTGTTTTTATGTCCTTCATTCGTGTGTCGAAGATGGAGGGCGAGGTCCAGAGGTTGGCAGGAGGCTAATCCCCCCTTGCAAGAAAAACAAACCCTACCTAAAATTTGATGCCATTTCCAACGAGTACCCACACAACACCCTTTGCACCCATTTCAAGCATTTTTTTAATGTGTTTGCAGCATTTATTGGCATTTTCCATCAGTTGTAGGAATCGTATTTATGCTATAACTTTTGACTCGCTGCTCATTTTTGAGTGCTTCTTTAGTCAAAGTTGCATGATTTTTCACACATTACATGATGAAATTGTCATTTTTGTAAATGCACTACTTTATAAAGTGCCACATTTTGGGGGTTGATTAGTACTCTTGGGTTTTCACGCATGAGACGCATTATCGGTGAGCTTCGACGCGTCTTGCTTTTGTGCACCTTGCACTTTTGATTCCGCATCATGGAGAGTGCTCTTTCTAGACTTGAGCATCGTAGGATCACCTTATAGCCTCCGCCACTTCTCACCGAGAGAGGGAACTATTCAGCTTGGCGTGCTTCCATGGAACGTTACTTCACCCACGAGGGTCTTTTACCCTTCTTGCTTGGGCCAGTTCCTGCACCCATTGATCATTGTCATCTGGAGGAATTTCTTGACACTTGTGACCACATCTTTGGTCACATGATGATGCATGTCTCTTGCTCTCTGGTTTCACGTGGCAGACTCAGATCCACCTCACCGTGTCTGGAGCATTCTTCAGTCCCTCTATGGAGACCCTTCACATACTACTTGTTATTGTTCTTTGATGATGATTTAGTTGTCTCCTCTTCTTCATGTGATGACAGTTCCACTGACATAGACTCACTTGGTTCTACTTCTGATGACAAGGATTGTGCACCTAGTTTTGATGTCGAGAGTACTACAGAGGACTCTTCTCCTCCTCTCACTATTCCAGAGAGTGTTGACACATCCCACATCTCATTAGATATTAAGCAGTCTCCTATTCAGTCTTATACATTCATCACACCCACCTCCTTTCCACTTCCAGTGTGTGAGGCCCCTTTCACTCCTCTACCTTCATTGGATGACTCATACCTATCTGACATCACTCTTCTGTTTGTTGAGCCCCCTCATTGGGATGAGTATCGCCGACCTTAGTCGTCTTTTCCCAGTACACTTGTGATGTGCTACGGAGTTCCTCATCCATCTACAGGTATTTCAGAGGAGTTCATCATCTCCGTTGTTAAGAGTGCCCCTTTTGGGACTCTTACCACTTCCACTTTTAGGAGACCATCATTGATCCACCCTTGCTTGTGAATCCCTTTTCTGTTGTGGGGTTATGTTACCTTCACATCACTTGGACATCCTTTCTGCGGGTGTTCACTTTGTTCACACTCGAAATTTCTACGTATGTGGCATTAACTTCAGTTCCTTTGCACTCACTTGCTAGACCTATGTCACACTTTCGTGGACCAAACTCAGAGTTCTTCATGCTGCTACCTTTGGTTTCCTTCGCGGAGTGGGCGGACTTCCAACACATTATTTTTGTCCTTCCTAAGGGCAAAGACACGGTTGGATGCGGGTGGCTCTTCTTTAGTCTAGAGGCAGAGGATCTCGTCATGAAAATTATTTTGGGAGACCTCCTAGAGCTATAGAGTTCAGATCCATCCATGACATCTTCTGCATTCCTCTCATCTCCTTCTTCTTCTCTCTTTTTCTTCTTTCCAAGAGATTGCCTCTTTGGACATGGGTACCTTTATAAGCTTATCTATGGCCGGGACCCATCTTTGGCATCTTTCTTAGATTAGAGAGTGGGCTTGTCTCTCTTTTAGGGGGAGATTTTCCCACTGGGTTTTCTCCTTTTACTCCACTTTTTGAGAGCCTCTTGTTCATGGGTACCTCATCAAGCTTGTTGCCGGGACCCACTTCTCCTTGTTTTCATCTATGTGTCCACCTAAGCTATGCTTCAGGGGGTGTTGGTGTAGGATATTTACCATGCACATATTTTATGTACATGGGATTCCTCCACATAGGTGATTCACCATGCTTAGGTGTCCTAGGGTGTCATTATGGCCTTACACGTGTCATAGAGCGTCATAGGAGTTACATTTGACTGGCTATTCCGGGAATGTAACTCCCACCTCTTGACGGCTACATTTGTGGGGGAGTTACACACCCCACTACTATATGTACACCCTTTCATCTTGAGCATTATATGGTGGAATGGAATAGAGTATGGCATTTTGAGCCTTTTTTCCCTTAATGCATGCACATTGCTCCCATGGGTGAGTTCTTGCTTGGATCTTGAAACTGCATCATTCCACGGTTGAGTGCAATGTGTTGATGCTCACGAATTCCCTCCAGATCTTCATCATTCCTCCAAAACGTTGAAACATTAAGCACATATTGTCACGGTGATCCTTAACTAATCCATACACTATCAAATCGTCCAAATATCCTGTAAGAATTTGTGAATAAATTCTTTGAATGCTTGGACAACTATGCATGAAAATACAGTAGGCACATTTTTCGGACCAAAGGGCATTATAGTATAGGTGAAAATACCCCATTTAGTAGAAAATTTAGTCTTTTCTTGATCCTCATGGGTAATCCTAACTCGATGATACCCAAAGAACCCATCTGTAAACGAATAGATTTCATGCCCTGCAACTCCTAGTATTTACTCAGTAAATGGTGTAGGGAATGGATCTGTTACACATGCATCATTCAGCTCCCGTAGTCCACGCATATTCTAATCCATCCATCCTTCGAGCATCGATCACCATTGGAATAACCCATTCAGATTCATCAAGGGGCTTAATAATTCTATATTTCAACATGTTATCAATCTCTTCTTTGACCTTTTCACGCAAATTGGGGTTCATTCTGTAAGGTTTCTTTCTAACTGGGCACGCACCCTCTTTAAGCTTTATTTTCATCTCCCCTAACGATTCATGCATGCCTTTAAGTTCATGGTACCCCCTAGGAAATAGGTCATGGTAGTCCCTTAGTAACTCTATGATTTTTTCCACTTCAAATTATGACCAATAGTCTCAATTATGGCTTCCTTAGGCTCAGTATCTATTCCAATATTCACCCGCTTTGTCTTCATAGGTTCATGATAGGTGCATGTGGTCTTATCCGCATTGTCAATACCTCACACCTTCCTATTGAATGGTTTACATCCAAATTATCTACTTCTTCATCATCCACTAAGTAGACCATTTTTCCTTTCTCCTTCTCAAGGAAAGCGTGTTGAAGTAATGTTGCATCGGCCTTTGGTTCTTTATCAAGATGCGCTCCCGAGTCTTCTTTATCTAATAACTCCTGAAGGAGTTCTTTAGCCTTGACACTATCCCCCATAGTTAAGTGCTAGATAAATTTCAATGCTTCTTCCACCGGAGGCTTTGTAGAGAAGAATTCAAATGTTTGGGCCATTCCTGCAATTAAATTCTACCAATTTCTAGTTTCTCTATGGAGTTTTGCATATACATACCAAGCACACGTGCAACCTTGTAAAGTGGAATAAAACCGATGCACCCAAAGTGAAGGTGCTAAAGCTTCTTGCCCTTCTATCCAGAGTCTTTCACACTTTTGAATGTGGTGCTGAATAGGTTGATTACCGTGATAATTATAGATTTGTGTAGGTGCATTGCTCCTAAAGAACCTAGTAGTAAGAGCAATCCCAATTTCATTCCATTTGACCAGATTATCCTGTGGACCACCAACCTTGAGGTCTTTCTTTATCCCACGTAGTGTATATGCTAGAATATTTCTTCTTTCCAAAGTGGATTTATCCATTTTTCTTCCATGGCCCAGGGAATACCATGGGATCCCCTTCTCTGTGTAACAAGTGTACCGAGTTGTTACCTATCCTCCCGACATAATGTGGTTTTATGCCTCGGGAATATTCTCTTTACTTCATGCCCTACCAAATCATAAGTTATGTGAGCCCAATTATCACAAGAAACACTTGTAGTATTGCTAATAGATTGTGCATCCTCCCACTAAATTAGTCCTTCTTTGGTTGGTTCAATCATCTCTAGATCTCAGATGGTGCGTACATAAATCCTATTAAGATCTTCTTCACTTAAGGGCTCAACATAGGGTGTGGACTTTCCATCTGTTAAAGGGATAATAACCCTTTCCTCTTTATTTTCAAAATTGATATAGCCCTTGTTGAACCAAAGATCAACATTATTTGCATAGCACCAAGGATGCCCCAATAGAGCTGGAAAGCTATCTGACTCTGCTAGCGCTAAAACTTCAAAGTCTCTAGTGAAATTTTCTCCTTGTATGGTAATGGATGCATCTTTCAAAACTCCTATGGGAGTGGCCTTAGTCCGATTAGCCATGAATAATACATTAGAGGATGGCTGCAATGGGGTCTTCCCATTTGTACCCATGTATCTAAGGTAAGAACATTGACCTCCGCACCTGTATCAATTAGTATATTACTCAACCACCCATCCACAACAACATTCAGAGTGATTTCCTTGTCATAATCTAGGCTATGAGGAGGGAAATTTGCATCACGCAAGAACTGCTATCCAATCTTAGTACTTAAGTACAAAGTGTTCCCTTTTAACCAACTCCCTAACAGTGGAATGATGTTTTCTCGACGCAACATTTTACACACTTCTCTCAAGTCATCTATATCAGTTTGGACCGTCTCTGATGCTTTCTTTTGCTCCTTTAAGTACTATATCTCACCTTGAATATTCCTTAGAACTTCCATGGTATCCTAATAAACCTCCTTCTGATAGGAAAGATCTGGGTACCGTGCATGAAGAACCTCATCTTTAGTGATGGTAGGTTTTTGTTGTAATGCCTCCTTGGCATGTGCTGCCTCAGCAGGTTGTGATCTTCACTTGTAGTGCCTCAGATTCTACTTCCATCTTGGGCATCCATTTATTGTCCATAGCGCGTTGTATCCTAACCATCCCCGCACCTTTGTTTTCTTTTTTATGTTGCTTACTTAGATGCTCATATAAGTCCGGACACTCTTCATAGCTATGGTTCTTTCCGCAGAAATAACATGTAATATTCTGAGGACATTCGCGCCTATAGTGGTCAGGAGATCTGCATGTATAACATGTTTCGTGAGGAAACTCACTTCTTCCACCACCATGGCCTCATCCTCTCGAATCCACCGTGGTATCCTTGACCTCTACCACAATTGCCTTCAAAATGCCCCTCATTCCGATCATAGTGCACCTAATTGTGCTCCTGGTCTTGATGCTCATTCTTGCCCTTAGAGTTATCTAGAACTCTGTTTGTGTCGTATACCAACATCTATAGCATCATGGATCTATCCAATCAACCGATAGTCCTCCATGCCATGAGTTATGGAACTACAGATTTTATAATAGCTTGAAACATTCTTCCTTATTGCGCATTGTAATAATGGGTAGTGTCTAGCATCATGGTTTAGGTGGCATATTTCATGTATCCATCAAAAATGAGCGTATTATTCTCTACGAGGGCAACTATTATTTATGTGACCTTCACTTCACAATCATGCACCAAATCCCTGTGCACATCTCATGAGCTAAATTTGCTGACAGTTTCTCCAACTATTTCACCATTGATGCTATTTGTGCTTCTAAAAATGGGCTCACCCCGGTATCTATGCTTCTAATTGCCTCAGCGTGCAAGGCTACTTTAAGTGATTCACATGGATTAGTGTATGTCTTATGTGATAATGCCCTCCTAAAAGGGGTAATCAAGCCCCCAACGAACCATTGTGCATGTTGGCTTGCGTGTATGTCATAAGAAAGATTTGATAACAACATTTTAAACCATGCATCATAATCTCTAACACTTTCTAGTAGTGCCTTGCTTAATATCCTTGAGTGCACTTATACTCTTTTGCTCAAACTCAGGGATATGAAACTCTTTAAGGAATGCATCCTTTAAAGCCGTATAATCTACGCAAGTCTGATCAAGGTCAAACTTTCTATACCAACTGTGTGTGCGCCCTTGTAACATAGTGGAAAATTGGCTTGCCCTATGCTCAGAAGCCATGATCCCTTTTGTGTGCCACGATATCTCACACATGTGCATGTGTTCAACAATATCTTCTATGCCCTTATATTCTAGAAGATGAAGAGACATTTCCATGTAAATATTTTAGGGTTGGTGCAAACCTTTCCCACCTGATCCAAAACCTCCGTGTTTCCCTTACCTTTAAAACCACCGATTCACCTAAACTAGAGCTACCTATGCCTCCCGATCGCAAAACCGTAGCTGGAATAGCCCTATAGACATACTCCACTGCTATGACATTAGTACTATACTGAAACCCTACGGTGTGTGAAGTAGTTCCTCTTCCAAATGGGTGAATCCAACATTCTGCGTGCTCGTGTTCTATGTGGACGATGAACACGAAAACACACCTCTAAATAACAATGAAGTCATCTCGCCCGCCATTGATGTGCTTGCTCTCTTACTTCCCAAACTTGCTTGCTTTGATAACTTGTTGTACTAGATAATGGAAAAGCAAGCGCAAGGACTAGGTTACAGGTAGATTCAAATGCACGTCCATGGCCCAGGTAGTCTCTACTAGCGCGCTTCTACGTGAGGCTGAGGGGGGATCCCTGTTATGCTTTCCAAGATGGGGAGTTCCTGATGCTTAGGATCCACATCTTCTATGCAAGCTTCAAATCCTTCATGAGCCATCTCTCTCCTCAATGCCATACTTTCTACAATGGTACGTTGCTTCTCTATCTCCCTCTCGCGTGCCTCATTATACTTAAGTTGCCTTTCCTCTCTCTACCTTTCTATCGCTAGGTCTACCATCTTTCACCAATCCTACTCCTACCCCCGCGCATGGTGAGGTTTAGTTAGCCATCGATTTACTCTCTAGATTCAAAGTTACCATCAGGATCTTGATTGCCAGAGGAATGCCTTGTAGGTAAGATCCCCTTAGATATCGTAAGAATTGGAATTCAACTACTTTTGGACATGAATAAGTGGAAATTGAGTATTCCAAAATATAACTATTCAAGACACCACAGAACCACGTATCCATAGCTTGAGTCCAAATCAGATCAAGCATCATACAGGGCTTGGAATTCTTCCTACGCCCGAGACAAGTGTGTGATACCTCCAATTCTCGCTTAGATGTATAAACACTCAGCCACTCATGCAATTCTACTGGAAAGATAACAAAAATATCTCATATAAACTGTCATACAGATTCTGTTCCACCCACACGTGTGAGTTAAAATCAAATCCAGTGTTGAATCGCCATGCATATTCTTCTTCCAGATTGTGTATCCATTCTTCAACACTTGCTAAGGTCAACCAGTATGTCTTCATCACGAACCATCCTGAAAACAACTTAAAAAAAGAGGTCTCAATAATGGAACCAATGATGCAACCTAGAATTCAGTGATACAAATCCAATAAGACCCTAGACGCACTGACACATCACTCAACCTAAACTGAGCGCTCACCCTAGATGTTAGCATGATGAATACTTAAGAGATACATATAGTTCCATTACTAACACATCATTCTACAGAGCATACTAGATCTATACCTAAGGGAGAACAAAATTAAGTACTAACCATGATGAGATCAAAAACATACTAGATTCAGATACACACAAAACTAACACTTAGATTCAGCCAATATCCTCCATTATATTCAATGCAATAAGTATACATAAGCTTCATTACAATAATAGTAGTATGCGTGTAACAGATTTAACAACATATCTCTGTATATATCTCCTCTCTCTATTATGTAGTTTACTACACACACACACACATATAAGGGTGGGGACTTGCCCTTCATCGCTTATCCATTCCCAAAATAGGTCGCATGCTATTATTAGCCACATGCCTTTACAAAACTAGCCACACATGCAAGTGCACTAACAATAGACTATTGGTAGTTAACTGACAATAGTAGATCTATTTCCATCCTATGTCCATGCAAAGTGCTTCGTATCTGATCCTCCAAGAATAGCTAATGCATTGTACGCATGTCTCTGCCTCGTTTGTGTGCTCTGCACACCATCTCTAAAAATAGACCTTCATGAGCAAAAACAACTAAGTCCTCAAAAGATGAAATTATGTTCCATGCCCGTGTTCTCATGCCCTTTCTATTCGTGCCTTTAAATATGACATGTTTTCTCTAGACTTCTTGTGTGCTTTCTGTTAAGTGTTCTCTGATTAACAAAATAATTTATCCTAAGTCTAATATTCCATGATATTTTACCTTCATATCACATCACTTTTACACATGTAAAATCCTATTTTCCCCTATCCTAAATAAGACCTAACCACCTAGATTAACTTAATCATTTTCTAAACCACCCAAATCAACCTAAATCTATTTATTTCCTAAAATCCATCTAAGACCACTTTTAACCTATTTCTAACTCCCTTATCTCGACAAACAAATCATTATCATTCACACACCTATCAAAATCATCTACAAACCTAAATTAGACAAATCCAAACATAAAAAAATCAAGTATAATCTAACTAATTTTGTCACCCTCCAAAATAAACATAACACATCCCTAACCACCTAAAAAATTATCTATTCAAAATCCAAATCAAATAGCCTTGATTTGGAAGATGTTTCAATCATTTTACCTCATAAAGCTCAAACGACCTGAAATCACCTTTGGTGATTTAGGTAATCACCAATAATTATTTAAGCCATTTTTCCAGCCTCTCTCCAGGATCCCCAACTTTAGTTCACGAATTCTAACTTTTCATCAGAGCTCATAACATTATGTATATCTCTCCCGAGTACCAGAGTATTTGGATCATCACTTAGTGGCATTATCATCGATCAAAAACAATTTCAGGCCAATTTCGGACCTCATGTGGATCATCACTCCATCACTTAATTTACAAATTACACCGACCTAGATCATCCTTCAACAAGGTTAGAGATCCTTTTAGCATAACACCAATCATCCGGTATTTTTTGTCTGTTTATTCATCAATTTTACATCATTTCTAGTTATCTAAAATTCTGAAAATAGTAGATTAAAACATTAGACATTTGAATTTATCAGTTTATTACAAAACACTAGAATCACCGAGGATTGGCCTAATCATCGCCGATTCTGTCATTTTCACCTTTCTATAATTTCTATCAGCCTTTCATTCAAAATCCCTTATCAATCATATCATGCCCTTTACCACTAATATATCACATCCTTTGTTAGATGGCAATTGGTGGCACTTCTCATGAAATTACAAACATTCATTCCTTGCGATAATCCGATACCCCTTTTACTAGGAATAATATGATATCTTACATGATCTAACTATTGACGATAATCTTTGCAGATGAACCGCCGTCAGTCGTTGGATACCTTAGGTTAGTGGGACATGTGCCCTAAGGTAACCTCTAGATTTTAAATAAGTTGGCTCTTCTCTGTGGTGTGAGATAAGGTTAGAAGAAAACTGAAATAAAATGTAAAATTAACTAAGGCGATATGCCGAACAAATCTTAAAAGACACAGAGATATATCTTGGGAAACTACTTAGAATAGTTCAAAGAGTGTTTTAGCATGATCTACTATTTTCAAAAGTATCTTAGATTTATCAAAGGCCGAGAAGGTGTAAAACATAACCATATGTAGATAATAGATACATAAAGAAAATCCAAGGGCATATAGCATGATTGATCTTCAAATCTATCTAAAACTACTAACAGTGAAAGAAGAAAGACACAAAAATTGAAATCTAATATGCATAGAACAAGAACTCTTTATTCATAGATAAAATCATACATAAGGCCGATACGACACAAATTACAAATTCTTTCTATGATAGAGTCTTACTAAGGCTAGCCAATATAATAACTGAGTCTAAAATCTCTTTTCATAGCTTCAGTCTGTTTTCTTTTCTATATTTTCTCCTCCATAGAGAAGAGCCAACTTCTTTAAAATCTGGAGGTTACCTTAGGATACACGTCCCACTAACCTAAGGTATCCAATGTCTCTCATGGTTCATCCTCAAAGATTATCATCAATAGTTTTCCTGGCATGTGCGGTGGGATGAACATCTACATATCTTGATACTCCATCGTCGAAAATCTATTAATTTCACTAGTACTAAATTGGTCTTCTCTAGTTTACAAGATGAATGTGAACAAGAGCAAGGATGAGAGAAGAAGGCGTATTTGAATACTTGTAGTTATCTCCACCACGTAACAGAAGAGGTAGATAGATCTAGAGGTCTTCATCTCCTCCGAACCGGACTCTCTCTACACCTCCACTAGGTAGGCCCTTCTTATAGTCAACTGGAACCCTCGTAACTATTTTAATTGCTCACCTCCAAGCTCAACCTCACGAGGCAATTTGTTTCATGGAATGAAGGAGTTCACTCATCCTACCCATGCTCTGGTGGTGTGGAATCCTATTCAAGCTAATGCGGTAAAAGCACTTCCCAAATTTAGTGGAGAAGACTTCAAAACTTCGAAGGAACACCTCCAAGATGTAGTATAAATATGCACGAGTACATTATATCAAGGAACAAGATGTTGCCTTATGATTGCTATTTGCATCCTTCAAGGAAAGGCTTTGGATTGAATCGATCCATGACTCCTAATACTATTAGCACTTGAAACCAATTGGGAAATGTATTGGTGGCAAGATTTAGTGAGAAAGGGATAGATCCTCGCTTCTATAATAACTTATCAACATCAAGAAGGGCCCACAAGAGCTCATGACTGATTTTAACACCAGGTTTCACAAAACATGGCAAAGGATTCCTACTCTAGTGAGGCCACCCATAGGTATGGCCATATTTTTTTATCTAAAATCTCTAAATTCGGACATTTCTATAATGATTCAATCATTAGGAGGGGACTCTTTACCATAAGCCTATGATATTGCGGTCCAAGCTAAGAACAATCTAATAGATTTTGTAAGCTCCCAGAGATTTCCTTTGCCAATATACCCCGAATTAGCTCCTATCCCACAAGCACAGGTCCCAAGCTCTACTCAAGCCCCTATGTCCTTGTATAATTACCCATCCTCTCATCCAAAAACAATTCCTTATACAACGCCATCATCCTCTTCTCTTGAAATGGAGGAAGTCAAAAATATCCTTAGAAACTTCTCTAATGAAATAATAAATATTAAAAGGAACCAGACCACCTATCCAAGACAAAATTATCAAATCTATCAAGGTGGTAGGCCTCCCTATCCCTCTCAACATTAGAATACCCAGAGACCACCATTGCGCGTAGTCGCCTCTAACCAACTTGTCCTGGTGCCAACGCCACTCCAAACTATTCCACCCAATAACTAAGAGAAATGGTACTTGGGTAAAACAATTTGGCAGAATATCCTAGTGCATGGTGCTTCCCCTATAATACATCCCACATGCCAAGAGATTGTCCATAAGGAAATTTGTAACAAAATGTAGCTGAACAAAGAACAAGAGAAGGTTTTGATGTTAATGCATCAAGACCGTACCAGTCCGTGGGAGTCCAAAATGTGGCCTTTGTTGTTGATTCAAGGGATGTCCTTAGAACAGAAGCAAATATTACACCGAGAACATGCACTTTTCTCTTGGATAGAAGGAGAAGAATTTGTATTTACCAATGAGGTGGCTGTTCCTAAACATATTCAATTCATTTACAACACCCACTTCAAAAAAAGTGGGATACATCATCTATGATTAGTGTAAGAGATTTCAGAAGGGAAGTTAAGACATGCAAGAACCATAGGGCTCAGAACGGCCTCTAGATCCTTGCAGTCATTTCAGATCGAGTGCTTAATAGAATCCACAACATGTATTGTGACAGAAAGAAACATACAAGCATTCATACTTAGCATGAAGGAAAGAGAACTCATAAGAGAGAAATATGCATCAGAACCATTGATATTCATGTATATATTATAATAGGTAACCTTATTACATCCATGGAACCATTATAGAGGGTCGCAGAGAAGCAGACCGCAGTCATGCATTGCACTAGACTTAATGTAACTAAGCTACCCAAAAGAAAATTTACAACCCCTAGGCCTAGTGCATTCTCTCCCAAATATAACTATTCACTGACAGAGTCCTCGCAACATTTCTGCAGAGCTCGCTCACTCTCTAGGTGTCTATATGGATATATGTATGTATATCTCCATGTGTCTCTATATCTCTGTCTCTGTAGGTGCTTGTATTTATAGCTTTCCTAGACTGCCAACTCACCCTCCAGTGCCCTCAGATCCGGTGCCAAGTGTCTGAATGTGGTCCTCCATGCGAGCATGCTTCTCAGGCCTAAGCTCTCCACTTCATTCCATGATGTTCTTCTAGAAGATTCCATCACAAGCATGCTCCTTCTAGGCCAACTGTCTCAGGATAACATCTTATCCATGTGCGGGTCATGCTTTTCACGTGTTCTTCTCGGACGTCCAAAATGACTAAGTCTCGATCCTTTTACGTGTCGCGTGTGCTACGTGCTTCCTTAATTCCTTCTCTTGCGTGTTTTTCCTTGTGCGCGCCATTCCATAATTGGGACCTTGTGTGCCTACGTGCCTTCATACTTGGTCAATATTCTAGGGTCCAACATCACCCCACACTACACCTGTTCTCCATCCACGTGAAACACTCTACTTAACCAAGATGTAGGCTGCCTCAAGGTGTAATCTTACATTTTGTAAAAGAATAAAGGAATGAAAGAATAGGGGAAGAATGAAGAATGGGGGGCATCAACTCAAGCAAGTTGGGAAAATCCTTTCGTAAGTCTACCTCCAGCTTGTTCCAAATGTCGACCTCACTCTGTGCCTTCTGACAGAGGTTGATCAGGATGCTCACCTCATCAAAACTTAGGCCAATTCCCTAGGTGCCCAAGGTGTCAATGATCTTCTCCATCTCCTTGCCTAGGTCTTTGAGCATGTCCATCCTCCTGGTAATCTGAGGATATAGTTCTTTCAGCCGGGCCTTGATTGAACTCCTTAATGCTTCAATCACCTCAGATTTGCTTTCCACTTTGGCAAGAACCTTGTCCCTCTCTGCCTTGTTTCCTTTTTTCTTCTCTGGAACTCCTTTAGCTCTACTTCGAGTGTGGTGACCAAGGAGCTTGCTACCTTATCCTATTTGCGCAAGTATCATATGTGGCCTCAGCAGATTGGGCAGTGACTTTAACTTCTGTGAGCACCTGGCTATACTCAGCAATGAGCGCTACCACCTTCAACCTATCCTCCTCCTTTAAGTGTGTGGCCACTTCTTTGTAGACTCAGGGCCAAAGGTCATCTCTCCATAGTGAGGATGTGCGTTAGATATTCTAAACATTCTAGAAGGGATGAGTACTTTGTGTGGGTGGCGCTAAGTCTGGGTGCTTTAAAAGGATGGCACTCTTGATAGATTCCATCTTCTTGTACACTTCTGCACCTTTGTCTTTTCTTCCTTTAACTCGTGCCTTAGTGTATGCGCTGATCGAGTTCTTCCTGCTTCAAACTCTTGGCCTTCTTTACCAGCTCCTCTTCTTTCTTCCCTAGTTTCTCCTCCAATACTCTTATTTTGTCATTACGCGCAAAGAGCCTAGCCTCTGTCTCGACCAGTGACCTTGTTGAGCATGTTACAGACTTGCTCATCCGAGAGTTCTTGGGCATTCACCAAGGGATTGGCTCCCTTAGACTCTAGTACTGTGATGATCACTCCTTGGCAGACTTTGAAGTTTGGCTCATCAATGTGGGACTCAAACACCCAAGAGAGCATCTTCTTCATTCTGGGGTACGTGCCCTCCTTTTCAAATGACCCCATGGCTAAAAGCCTTTCTATGGGTACGTGCTCTGGAACCATGTGCATGTAGTACCTTTCTTGAGTCATTAATGTAGCCCATCACTTGTCTTTGTTTTGTATCGAGGGCCCTCCTTCCTAAGCGCGCGCCTTTGGGAAACTCACTATTAGAGTGGGACCTCCTCCCATGCTGCCATGCTCCTTATCAGTGTTTTCCTCTCCTTCCTCCAGCACTATGTCAGTGCTGCACTCCAACTCTTGGTCTACCAGGGCCTCAAGCATTCTCTTTGCTTCTCTCTCGCCACCTCAGTGATCTACTCCTTTGTGAAGCTTATAGCTTCCTGCTTTTCCATGCCAACCTCTTCATTCCTTCCCATGTCTCGGGTGCATTCTTCATCCTGGGTGCCCTTGCGCCGCGTGAATACGAACTCCTGCTTCTCATCTTCACTCCCTTCTCCTGAGTCGTACACGCTGAACACATGTGGCTCTAGTCCTTCTTAGGCTCATCTTCCTTGTTATCGTCTTCTTCACTCTCACCTTCTCTTTTACCCATATACTTCTCCAAGCTGTCGGTCTCCTCCGAGTCAGCTTCCTCTTCCACCCTCTGCTTTTTCTGAGAGGTGGCTCCTTGATCAGGGGATTGACCTCTTCCTCTTCCTCAGGTGAATTTTCCTTGGTGAGTGGTTGCCTAGGTGCCTCCACTTCTGGTGTCTTCTCCTTCACCCGAGGACTTCTTTCTCTGCGTGTAAGTACTGGGCTTGGTGCTTGTTGTTGGCATGCTCACTATCTGAGCAGTCTGCACACTTGGTGCTTCTTCATCTTCTCTTCCCCTCTTCTTGGCACATGGGCTTCTTCCTACCCATGGGATCCTCAGGTATGGAGACTTCATTCTCTAGGTATGCACCCTTTTCAAACTTTGGCCTTATACGGAGGTACATGTGTCATGCGGATCCTCCTGCAATGGGTAGTGTTATCGGCCTTGTCATCTAGACCTCGTGTGACATGTACCTTTCCACATATGCGCGCTTGCTACCGAGGTAGTTCAATCTTTTTTGCATCTCTCTATGCTCCTAGTCTAAACTACCTAGTTCCAGTTTTAACTTCTTTGATTCCTTAAATCTATTTACTCCCGCTTGGAAGTATTGAGTAGTGAATGCGAAGGAAGTTTGCACCAAGGGCTCCATGATTCATCTATCGGCTGAACCTGCCCAGGTAGAAATGTTGATATACAGTGAATTTAGGCTTCCCCTTCAGTGGCTGCTGGGAGTTGTTTAGGATTCTCCACTCTACCCTAAATGTACATTCCTTAGGCACATATACCATTTCTCCAGTCGTGCCTTGTGGGGTGTTGTCATTGTGTCACATGCATACTTCTCGAATCTCTTCATGGGCAAAGGATCCTCGGTGAGGTACTCCCATACAAACTTGTCTAGTGCGTCAGGCACTCCAATCTCTAAAAATACGATGGTCAGGAGGATGTTGCCGAAGAGGATTCTATCCCCCTCCTTCGTGCAACTGACAATCTCCTCCGCAATGTAAGCAGACAAGTTGTATATGGTGCCTTCTGTAATTTTTTTGCAAACATGTAACCAAGGCTTATTGACCTGGGTCCATCTCTCTCTGGCCATTCAGCTTCATTACCAGATGTGCGGCCATTTTCATCATGGGGTCCTTGATGTCTGAAATTTCATAGTACCTCGACCCCTTTTTGCAAGGCATATTCATTTATGGTCTCTGAATTGCCTCCTTGTCACTCAGGTCATCCTCCAAGTTGTTTCCTTCACATATAAGGCCTGTGAAGTGAGAGATAAGCTGGGGAGTAATGTGCATCTTGCACCCTACAAAGTGGAAGTAATATTCATGTACCCATGACATTAACCATTGATACAGGCGCTCTAGTTTCCCAAAATAGGGAAACTCATAGAGTTGCAACAACCCTACCTTCTCCATTTTGACCTTTACGTCATCATCGTAGATTGGCAAGCCCTCTAGTGTTCATTTACTCATGGGGCACACTAACTCAGTGCCATTTCCTTCTTTATCATGTTTGTTTGGTGGTTATAATCACTTACAGGCATATTTCTCAGGTGGGATTCCCACTCCTTACCCATCATCACCCCATCTGGGTATTGCATCTCCGCATACCATTCTTCATTTGTGTTCACGTCGGGTTCTTGTTGTTTGGCCTTGCCTTGCCCTTTCCTTTCTTGGGTGCCATGTTCGAGGTCTTCTTATCACTCTACTCCCTCCTTGTTACTCTGTCCTACTACTTCTTCCAATCTCGATCTCAAATCTGTGATATAAAATCTCTTGGACTCGTGCCCTAGTTTGTCGAACCCTAACTGGGATAAAATTTCCACAAGACAACACCTCACAACTTTTTTCATGCCCATGTAACCCCTTCCTTCTGGTTTGCAAACTCAAACTGGCTGCTCATGCTTCAATCTCACAGATCTTTCTTCACTCGATCGAATATGGAAACCCTAATTTATAAAACTCGCTTCTTTCTCTATTTCACAAAGTGAAAATGAAAGTGCCTCGACCCTTTACTTATAGTTTTTCTCTTTTTGAACATTAAATGCTACTTCACCTACCACCATACTTTTTCATTTAATGTGGCTTGTTCAAACAAAGCCCATCTTTTGCTTTCACTCACGCGCCCAACCTGCATGAAAACTCCTCCAACCTTTTGGCACGCAACCAATCCAACATGATAGGAGACTCTTGCGCATGACACGTAACTTGTGCCGAAGGCACTTACTTCTTCTTGTCTTGATTCTTGCTCTCACCTACCTCATGTTGCTTAAATGTAATTTTTCCTCCTTAGTATGTGGGATCTATAAGTAGCTTTATCCTGGCACCAACCATTCTTCTTCCATATTTTCTCTTCATATACCTCTTTTAACGGGCCATTCAATAGGGCTTTTCAACACAACTTCCTTGGCACTCTAATCATGCGCTCCTTCACATTTCTCCACCCCACACTTAAAATGATGCGCGGTCCTCTACACACTCACAAATTCTCCAAAATAGCAATAAGGTTACCATGCCCAAGGTGCAAAACAAAAACAACAACGTGAAAGAGAAACACAAGAAAGGGAAATGCATAAAGGAAACTTCTAAACTAACTGGAAAAACTACCTTATTTACAAACACCAAGAAGACTTATTTATAGTAGGGCTTCAACCTACTCCCATTGAAGTGTCAGGAAACTTCATCCCATCCAAGCGCTTGTAATTGGCACGCACCGAATCAAGGATGTACGAGATTGTGTAAGGACCCAACCAATGGAATTTCAATTTCCCAGGATGGCGTAGAAACTTAGAATCATATAGTAACACCAACTGCCCAACCTCAAACTTCTTATTTCTAATGTGATGATCATGCCAAGCCTTCTACTTTGATTTTTATATTGTTTGGCTCCACTTAGTGAGTGATCGTATTTCATCTAACTTCATTAACTCATCAATTCTTTCTTCTAGTGCTTGTTCATCGGCTAACCCTCCTACGCGTGCTATTCACAAAGAAGGCAACATAAATTCAACCGGAAAAACAACTTCCACACCAAACACCAACTGAAAAGGTGTGGCTTTGTTCAGCCTTTTATACGTTGTCTGTAAGCCCACAATATTGCCGATACTTTGTCATCCCAATCTTGTCTTCCGACATCACAAATTTTGGTTAGGGTATGACTCAATATTTTGTTGAATGCTTCCGGTTCCATTTTCTTGTGGGTGATAGGGCATAGTCTTGTGATGAGCTACCATGAACTCTGATAACAGGATCCTCATGGTCTCATTCAAGAAATGTGTACCCCTATGCTGGTCAAACTCAATGGGCATCCATACCTTGTGATAATGTTCTCCCATAAGAACCTTTCCATTGTTGTTGCTATGTAATCTTTAGTCGGAGCTGCCTCTGCCCACCTTGTTAGGTAATCCATGCAAGTGATGACATAACGTGACCTAGTCCTATGCACCGTTGGTGCAATAGGTCCTACAAAGTCTATTGCCCACTTTTCAAAAGGCTCATGCTAGGGATAGGGCGCAAAGGCATTTCATCTCTCCTTCCTAGTTTGCCAAGGTGTTGACAATGGTCACACACTTTACAATAGTCTCTACAATCCTTGTACAAGGTTTCCCACCACAAACCTACCATTAATATCTTACGCACGGTGGCATCACCTGCATAATGCCCACCCGCACTTCCTCCATGTGCTTCCTCCATGATGGCTAGGCACTCATGCTCTAATACACACCTACGTAAAACTTCATCACATCCCAACTTGTATAAGTCTCCATTGATTAACATGTAGGGCACACACATATGTGAACTACTTTTTCTCTAAAGTCTTCATTCCTTCCAACACCACACCTTCCTTTAAAATATTGCAATCTCTTCCAAATCTGAGGGGGTGCACCGCAATCTAAACAATTACACGTCTGGCATTGTTTCCTCAATACTCTGTGTGTCCTCCCCTGAATCAATTCTTGATAGATGATTAGGCCCATAATTTATTTTTCTAGGCTTCACTACAATGGTGAATTCAAATTCTTGAAACAACAACACCCACCGACATATGCGCCCTTGTAGGATGGGCTTTTTCACCAAATATTTTAATGCCATGTGGTTGGTGTAAAACATAAAGGGTGTTACGAGCCGATATTTTCTAAACTTGAAAAGTGCATAAATCATTGACAATGCCTCACACTCAGTTTTGGTATAATTCTGCTCTGCTGGTGTTAGCTTCCTGATTGCAAAACATAGAGGATGATCAACAATGCCCTCACCTGGCTGTGTAAGCACTACTCCAATGGTGGTCTCTGAGGCATCTACATGGACATGAAAGGGCTTGTCCCAAGAGGGAAAACGTAATATAGGGGTGGTGATAAGCCTATCTTTTAATGTATCAAATGCCCTCTATTGTGCCTCTCCCTAATGGAAGGCACTTTTATGTTTAAGTAGCTCCTCTAAAGGCATGGCGATCTTGGCATATCCCTTAATAAAATTCTGTAATAGCTCATATGAGGAATCCACGACATCAGTAGGCTCCCTTAACCCCACAATAACTACAACCTTAGCAAGATATACTAGTAAGCCCTCCTTACATATGATATGCCCCAATAAAGTCCCAAAGGGTGTAGCAAACACACATTTCTTGATGTTGAGGGATATCCTCAACCGCCTACACCTCTCAAACATTAACCTTAAATTGAGACAATGGTCTTTAACCGGACCACTTGGGAAAACGTAATATAGGGGTGGTGATAAGCCTATCTTTTAATGTATCAAACACCCTCTGTTGTGCCTCTCCCTAATGGAAGGCACTTTTATGTCTAAGTAGCTCCTCTAAAGGCATGGTGATCTTGGCATATCCCTTAATAAATTTCTTGTAATAGCTCATATGCCCAAGGAATCCACGCACTGGTGCTCTGCTAGTAGGCTCCCTTAACCCCACAATAACTACAACCTTAGCGGGATCTACTAGTAAGCCCTCCTTACATATGATATGCCCCAATAAAGTCCCAAAGGGTGTAGCAAACACACATTTCTTGATGTTGAGGGATATCCTCAACTGCCTACACCTCTCAAACATTAACCTTAAATTGTCACAATGGTCTTTAACTAGACCATACACTGTCCAATCATCCAAATAGACCTGAAGAAACTTATGGATGAAGTCCTGGAATGCTTGCACCACTATGCGAAAAGATAGTAGGTGCATTCTTCAACCCAAAGGGCATGACCGTATATGCAAAACTTCCCCACTCGGTGGCAAAAGTTGTCTTCTCTGGTCCTCCTTTGCAATCCGGACTTGGTGGTACCCTGAAAATCCATCCGTAAAGGAATAGATTTCATGCCAGTGACTCCTTCCAAAATTTCTTTAGTGAAGGGGGTCGAAAGGGATCAATGACACAAACTACGTTCAATTCCCTATAATCCACATAGATCCTAATCCATCCATCCTTCTTGATGTTGATTACCATCAGACTTATCCACTCGATTCTTCCATTGCCTCAATGATCCTATAAGCTATCATTTTGTCTATCTCCTCCTTAACCTTCACGCGTAAATTGGGATTCATTTGGTAGGGTCTTTTCCTAACCGGGCAGCACACCGTCCTTCAATTTTATCTTCATCTCCCCAAGGAATGGTGAACACCTTTGAGCTCATGGTACCCATGTGAGAATAAATCCTCAAATTCATGCAACAGATCAATGATCTTAGATACTTCCTTCTCCGACTAGTAATCTCCTATAATAGCTTCCTTAGGTTCTTCTCCTGAACCGATGTTAACTTTCTTCATTTTTAAGGGCTCATGGTAGGTGTGCGCATGAGTATCTGCACTATCTACTACCTCACGCATCCCTACAGAATGGCTAACATCTAAGTTTTCGATTCCTCTCCATCAATCACATATACCAACTTTCCTTTTTCTTTTTCCAAACATGTGTGCTCAAGTTGTAGCTCTTTTGTTTCCTCTACTTACTTCTTCAAAGCGTGCCCCAACCTTGGTTCACCTAGTAATTCCAACAGCCTATCTTCCATCCTAGCACTGTCCCCCATGGTAAGGTGCTTGATACCCTGCAAGGCCTTATCAACCGATGGTTTGGTACTCCGATACTCAAAGGTTTGAATAAGGTCAGCCATGAGTTCTTGCCAATTCCTTGTTTGGCGGCATGTCTCCGAATGAATGTACCATGCGCACGCGCAACCCTGCAGTGTAGAATACAACTTGTGCACCTAGAGGGATGGTGGCAAAGCTTCCGCACCTTCTCTCCAGACCTGTTCACACTCCTGGATATGGAAAGAGGTGGGCTCCTTCCCATGGTACTCCTTGATGATGGTGGGTACATTGCTCCTAGAAAATCTGACAGAGAGAGCAATTCTTACCTCGTGCCACTCTAAAAGGCTCTCCTGATGTGTAGCCCACCACCACACTATCTATTGTGCCGAGAAAGACATAACTTAACATCCCCCTCCGTTCCTTCTCATCCTTCCACTGAGCTTCCACCTCCTGCAGAAAGATCTCAGGGAAGGCTCCTCTGAATACTTGGGTAGTTCTTTTCCTCCAAGGCGCCGAACCATGCATGCCTTTGTTACCTTGGTCACCGACCCTCTCAACTTGCCATCCCATTAATTCATAAGTCCCATGCACCCAATTGTCACATGCTAGGCTAGTGGTATCACTCACTGACTGAGCATCTTCAAACTAGATAACCCCGTTAGTAGGGTGTATCATCTAGGGTCTCTGATTGAGCGCACATATATCATGTCCAAAACTTCTTCCCCTAATGGTTCAATATAGGGTGTCGAATTCCCATCAGCTAGGGGTATAATGACCCATTCCTCCTTATTCTCAAAGCTGATGTACCCTTTGTTGAACTGAAGGTCCGCATTGTTCTTGTAACACCAAGGGTGCCCAAGTAGTGCTGGGAAATTGTCCACCTCGGCGAGTGCCAAGACTTCAAAGTCCCCAGTAAACTTGGCTCCCTGGATAGTAATAGTTGCATCCTTTAAGACACTAATGGGCATTTCCTTAGTCTTGTTTGCCATATACAACACATTCAAAGATGGTTGTAATGTAGTTCTTCCCATCTGATGCCAAACATCTAAAGTTAGAACATTAACCTCCATGCCTATGTCAATGAGGATATTGTTGAGGAGCCATCCATCTACAACTACATTCAACATAATCTCCTTGTCATAATTCGAGGTTGTGAGGGGGAAGGTTCACGTGTAATACCTGTCTCTCACACTCTCCTCCGGCGCGTGGTACCTTCTCTCTCAACCATGATCTGAGAAAGGGAATGATATTCCCGCCTTAGCATTTTACACACCTCCTTGACCTCATCTAGGTCATCCTTTTGTGCATTAAATCTCTTTCCTTGTTCCTCCCTCCTAGATTTCTCCTTTAGACACTGGATTTCCCCTTGTAAGCTCTAAATGACATCCATGGTGTCCTGATATATCTCCTTTTGATGCGTGGGGTCTAGATATTTTCCATGAACGACCTCCTCCCTTGAAACTAGGTTCTTCTGTCTTGGTACCTCTCTTACGCGTGTGGCTTTTGCCCTTGTTGTTACCAAGACAGGCTCCAAACCTGCATCCCATGTTACCCGAGGCATCCATTGTATGTCCACCTTCTTGATACTGACCATTACAATGCCCTTGTCCTTCCGGTGTTGCTAATTCATATGCTCAAACAATTCAGGCACTCCTCATACTTATGCTTCTTTCCACACCACGAGCACTGCAATAGGTCCGGGCATTCCCATTTGTAATGTTTTGTAGATCCACAGTTGAAACATGTTCCACATGGGAACTCACTCCTTCCTCCTCCGCGGTTACCATGACCATGAAATCCTCCTCGAAAACCTCTTCCACACGTGCCTCCATCTGCATGCTCCTCATAATGGCAATCATCACCCTTGGAACTACTGGCAATGCTGGTTTGGCACACCCCATGATCAATGGCCTCATGGATTTGATTAATGAGCCTACAGTCCTTAGTATCATGGGTTGTAGAAGTGAAAATATTGCAATAACAAGATACATTTTTCTTGATTGCGCATTGCAGTAAGGGACATCTACTTGCATCATGGTCCCCATGAAAATTTCACACTCTACCGCCACAGCGTGTACTGTCCTTCAAGGGCAATTATCCTTAACGTGCCCCTCTATTTCACAATCTATGCACCACAAACCACTGCGAGTCTCATGGGCTAAGTTCGCAGATAATTTTTCCAACTACTTGGCCATAGTAGTAATCTGAGCCTCCAAGAATGAGCTAACACCAGTATCAACACTACCAATAGCCTCGGCACGTAGGGCAGCTTCCAATGCCTCACGCAGTCTGTAAAAGTTTTATGAGATAAGGCCCTTCTAAAAGGGGTGATCAATCCTCCAACAAACCACTGAGCATGTTGTGAAGGGTGAATATCATATGATAATTTAGACAAGAGAGTTTTAAAGCATGCATCATACTCCCACACACTCTCTGCCATTCCTTACTGAATCTCCTTCAAAGTGCTGATGCTCTTCTCGCTTAAACTCTCGGGAAAGTGAAACTTTGCCAACAATACATTCCTTAAGGCAATATAATCCACTACTGTCTGATGAGGGTCATACTTCCTATACCAGCTATGCACGCACCCTTGCAACGTGGTTACAAATTGACTAGCCTTCTGTTATGGGGTTATGACACCCTTCGCGTGCCATAGTAGTTCACACTTGTGAACATGTTCCAAAAAATCCTCAATACCTCTATAATAGTGAAAATGTAGAAACATTTCAAAGAAAACTTGTGGGGGTGGTTGGGGTCCAAATCCTCCTCTACCAGATCCTTGGTTTCTACTTATGTTTCCTCCACCACATGATTCACAGTCCACCAGGTCCGAACCACCGAGATCCACCGGACCCACCATGTCCCGAACCACCGCAGATCCACTAGACCCACCGGCCTCCCACTCCTCCTAAACCACCAGATCCACTAGGCCCACCAGGTCCTGAAGTGGTCGTGCCAAGGGTTCCCATAGTTCCACTGAGTTACGTACCTATGATTTGTGATAATGCCCCACTACTAATAGTATACTCCATGCCACTTTTAGACGTGAGACCAAATGCTCATGTGCCTATGCCTTGCTCGAAAAGTCCTAACACGGGCTGGTGTTTGCGAGCCATAGAAGTACTAAATGAGAAATTATACCTCCCGGGTGTAGAAAGATCACCTCCAATGTAATCAACTGGATTATAAATATTATCCCTCTGATCTGGAAAACCAAGCACTAGGGTCCGGTCACTAGGTGGGCTCAGATGCACGCCAACGGTTCTTCTTTCTCCATGTGACGAACTCTCATCAAAAGTCAAGGGGTTTCTCTCACGCGCTTGCCAAGATGGGGTCACATAGACTACTCAAGCTCCACGTCCTCAGCGTGAACCTCAAATCCTTCCCGCAACATGTCTACCGCCATACATCCATCACACCTACAACCTCACGTTATCTAGCAATCTCCCTTTCATGCACTTCACCATACTTGAGTCGTCTCTCCTCCCTTTCTTTCTCCGCCACAACATTTGCCATCTTCCTCCACCCTAGCTTCCTCACCTAGTGCTCAGAATGGTTTATCCGACCATTGGGAAAGCCTCTAAACTCATGGTAATCATCAAGATCATCAGCGCCATAGGGACACCACATAGAAACGATCCTCTAGGATCCCTTAGAAACTCAAACTTAGCCACCTCCGAGGAGAAGAATATGTGGAAATGTGTTATCTTGTAAAATTGACAAGGGCAATTTTATAGGTAACCATACCAAAATTTTGTTCTGGTTCCTTGTCGAGGTCCCTCTGCATTCGAAATGGTGTAAAATCCCTTTCCAGGAAATCTAGTCTTCCGAACTCAGTCATTTTGGTCTTTTTTTGGCTGGGCGCACCTTTTATCTATGCAACACAGGATAAATTTACACCCCCTTTATTTCCTTTCGCGCACCCTTTCAAGTGTTGGCACATTAATTGTTGAGCCTCCCCATGTTGTTCCTTTCCTTCGCGCTTAAGCTACATGCACTAAGGTGCATGCGCCATCTCACAAAGCAATAAAAATGTTGTGCCATTAATTGGTGTGCTAAGGCGCTCAAAATCCAGTGTTGACAGTCTTAAATTTGTGCAAAAGGCATGAGATAATTTCATGCTAACAAAAACATGTCCGTGCCGAAGGGCGCAAAGTTTTTCATGTCGAAAAGCATTTTGGTGCACCCTTTAAAAAGTGGTTGGTGCATTTATTACGCTTTTGGCTATATATAGGCGCATCTGCCCTGTCACTTTCACAATCAAAAACACGTGAAAAACTTTATTCCTCTACACCTGTCAGCGTGCCCATCATCCTCGTGTCGCATTCATGGACCCCACTTCGTTCCTCTCATTCTATATATTCCGGTAAGTGGTCCTTGCTTCTCTTGTGTTTTTGTTTTTGTTGGTTGTTTGTGAAGTACGATGAAATGAATCTGAGGAATCCATAACCCCTCCTGCCCGTTTTTGCAAATCTTCCCTCCCAAGCCATTTTCACCCTCTTTCCAGATCTACTAGCCAAGAGGGCTTTGTCTAAGAAACAAATCCAAGATCTTCTTCCCTCTGTCCCCCTCCACTGTCCAAATCCATATCGAGAAAGGCCATGACCGCAAAACTAATCAGGAAAGGAGAGAAAACCTAAAAGTTAGTTCTGGGCCGCATTTTTCTCTTGGCGCAATCACCACCCTTGTTACAGAAAACACAGTCACGCTAAGAGGGCGCACTGACCTTGATTGCAGCACACAAAATCCCTGCACCATGCATAAACCAAGTAAATCCTAAACCCGACACAGGCGCAATCCGCTTGCACCAACAAAGCTTGTTATGCAATCCTTTTCGCACTGTGCCAAAAGCCCTTTACGCACAAAGCTACACACATTGATCTCGCGCCTTCGTGCACCAAAATTCCCTGTTACATGTCACGTATTCGCGCCATTGGCGCATCCTGCCCCCATGCAACACCAAACTTATTTGCGCCCAGTATAAAAACCTCATATAAATGGCGCAGCACACCCCCGTCTACAACAACAATGATGTAAATGCAAAATCCTCGCTTGCACCCTTTCGCACCGATTTCTTCCTTGTAACACTCCGCTTCAGTGCACCATACTTTTAACCCTGCGCCCTACAGTGTTCCTGCGCCCTGCGCCCAAAGGCCTCAAAATTGCTAACTCCTTATTCTGTAAAGCTTTGATGGAAGATCTGACAGCTAACATGGCTCTTCTACGTGTTGGACTTCACTCCTTCTTCTTACAGATCAACAAATGAATTTAGATCCACATATGTCTACATCAAGCAAAAGGCCAACCAAGTCAAAGGGTAAGGCTAAGCTCACAAAGGAAGAGATGAAATACAAATATCAAAGGGTCAGAATGCCCGAGTCCCAGGTAGAATGTGATCTAGATATCAGAGATTCTAAACTTGGCCACATTGACATGGAAGATTTTTGGGCTAGAACCAGAAGGGTCACATGCAATCCTTGGATGGACAAACTGGTGGGCAGTGGTCTACATTTTGTTGGGGAATCCCCGTCAGTGTAGTGAATAATGAGTTTATGATGGTGGTGGCCCAGCTGTTATAACAAAGACACAAGGTGTGTCAAAAACAAAAAGGGCGAGGTCATAATCAACCTCACTACCCGACACTTCGAGATTATGCTAGGTATTCCCCACCACCGGAATTTTGTGGCTGTAAGCCAAGAAGACTGCACCAAGGCATGGGAGGAAAACAAAGACAAGTGCATGCAGTTAATGAACGAAGTGTACTTAAAGAATAAGAAGGTGATAACCAGGTGGCCACAGGTTATTCACCGCAGTGACTTCTCTGAGGAACTGAGTGATACCATCACCTTCCTAAGCAGAGTATTTGGGCTTTCTGATGCCCATTACTTCCACAAATGGATGCTCAGGTATCTGGAAACCATGAATAAAAATGTGCCTGACCAAGCGTTTTGAATGGGCAGAAATCATAAGCAGCACCATCTCTAAGCAGCTCCAACAACTCACCACAATGGGGAGGTTCTACATGAACTCCTACGTAGTCTATGCTGCAGCCTCAGAGAGGGACTATCCAACACTGAGCCGATGTGGGGTTTGGCCTCAGGTGAAAATATATGAATACTACTTGGAGTTGAAGCTGGAGAACAACATCTCACAGTTTACCAAGATCAATGATGCTTTCTTCTATGACATCATATCCCTTTTGAGGCCAATATGACTCATGGTCGGATGACCAAGAGCTTAGTGACAACAACTGAGAAGTGGGGGCATTATTTACCCAATTCCCCACCTTCATCTATCTTAGGGCAGCCAACTTCTTGGGGAAGCCCACCAAGTTTCCAAGGTATGCTGGCCCTAAGCTGATCCTGTTGGAGCTGTCCAGGCAGCTCATAACATATCATGAGAAGTGCCTAAAAAGGAAGAAGAGCGGAACTCCGTTCCCCCTCACAGTGGGTAGGTACACTTGCATTTCCCACACCAAGGCCTGGGAAATGTTCGCAGAGCTGGAATTGCTTATCTAAAGCACAATTTCCTAGAAAGGCCAACCTTTGATAGAAGAAATTTCCTTCCAAAGGCAAAAATTGATCCGATCCACGTTCCACAGATCGAGGACATCTACATTGACCTATATCACGAGGTCGAACTCGAAGGAAGGATCATTCTCGCCCTGCCCCGACGAGAGATTATTCAATATGGCGTGGCCATTGTTCTAAAAGGTTATCAAACAACTGATCAAGAAGTTGATCAGGTGTATCTAGACATGGATGGGGACAGCTGGCCGTTTGCCAAAATAGATAGAACAAAGGCACCTCAGACCATTGAGGTAAGGGTTAAGGAAACATTGCGGCGAACAGAACATTGGTGTAGAATGAATGGCCTTATCTACCTTGGAGTAGATTTCACCACGTCCCCTTTGGGCAATGCACCTGTCAGGCCGAAACATCTGCCAAAGGGCAAAGGCAAGGATAAAGAGGGAGAATCGAGCTCTGCTCAAGAAGAAGCTCCTGAGAGTCCTCCCTCCGCCGCACAGGAATAGGTTGTAACTCTGGTATCCCCGGAGAAAGAAGTGGCAGAGAGTGTTCCAATGGGCACATCCACTCAGGATGTTGCCACTGCTACAACCATGGAGGTTCCCACCGTCCCTTCTCCCCCTCCTCATGTGACTCAAGCGACCATTCCTTTGGTCGTATCCTCTCCCCCATCTTCTACTGTTCCCCCTTCCTCTTCCTCCATTTTCTCTTCTCTCGCGGAGCTGTCCCCCACCATTTCTTCTCTCATCTCTCAGCTCCCTTCCATTCCCACGACTACCTCCCCTACAATATCTCCCTCCCGTGAGCACTTTCTTGGCCTCTCTCTCGATGCCGCCACCAAGTGTCTCTACACATTTCCCCTCATCTACTGCAGCTGCTCCCCTTCCACCTCTAGTCCCACTCCCTTAAGTCCAGCTTGGCTTTCTCAGCACCTGAGCTAGCATAAGAGGAAAGTCCCTATTGCACCTATGGAATTCTTCGTCATCCCAACAAAGGGGGCTAAGAAGCAAAAGCCCATAACCCGCTTCTCTTAGAGTGCATTGGGAGAAAGAGTAATGGAGATTGCGTATCCCGATCCCTCCAAAGATAAAAAAGATCTTTCCCCTACAGATTATACAGTAACGCAGGTCACAATGGGAACATCATTCGAGAGTCTTCAAGGAGAGGCCCTATCTGTGGTGGATGCCCTTTGTATGAAGCTTCAAGAAGCGAAGGAAGAGAAGAGGTTACTAAAAGAGCATAACAAACATCTTCTCCATGCCCTGCAGAAAATGGGCAGTGCACCTCCTACAACTGCCACTGAAACTCCTTGAGGTTCTAAGCCAGGATAAGATAAATGGATACACCAAGATTGGTGAACAAGGCATGGCCATATCCACCTGGAGAGACCAGATCCTCAAAGACAGCGAGAAAGTAATTGTCAAGTTCACCGAGTTATATCAGAACATTGGTCGGGTGAACAAGGAACTCCAGGTGATTGTAGGACCTATCTCCGAAGAGTTAGACCATGCTAGGTTGCAACATGAGACATTCTAGAAGATGCTTGACTGCTCAGTCGATGATTTAGTAAAATTTGGCATCTTCGATCACCCTAGGGTACCCAAAAAAATCCTTGTTGCTTTGGACTATCGGGTCGATCAGATGGAATTTGTCCTGGAGAAGATAGACAAGGTCAAGGAGGAGGCCCTGGATGCAATGCATCAAATGGAGAAAATTGTCCTAAGAATGTCTCTGGGCTTGCTCACTCCTTCATTTACCTTGAGGAAGGCAGATGAAACTATTCGGATCTTCAAGGAGATCATCTCGCAAGGGCTAGGGCCAGAATTCGCTTTCGACACTGAATCCATCAATAACCTTCTGGCCTGCTGTGATTTTATGGGGTACCTGATGGAGGCAGGTAATGAATATTTCAAGCTCCCAGAAAAAATCAGATATGAGTGGGAGACTTGCGAGGTCATCGGTGATCATACCAAGGGTCCCGCCAGGATTAACTTCACCGATGATCAAGTAAATTCATGGAATACTGGGCTCAATTCCACATTGTCTCTCTTGTGCAGAAGCAAGATACTCCCTTCCAGCCGCGAGATGATGACGAATAGCCTTCTTCTTCTTGGCTTTATTTTTATAAATCTCTAAAAGTATGTTGGCACAAACAATGACATCATCCATGTTACACCATGGGATGTTGTCATCCACCAAGTTGCCCAAAGTCAATAGTTGAATTTTAGATTTTTTGTAGATATTTTGTAGTTAGTTGTTGGTTTCTTTTTGCCTTCTCTCTTCTCCTTCTTCTATATATACTTGAATACTTGTTGTATTCAAGTGGTGGACACTTTTTAGATGAAAAATAGAAGTGAGGAGAAAAGGATTTGTACTTTTTGTAATAGAAGAAAATATTAATACAATATTGAGACTTTGTGCTGAATACCTGTGTTATGCATCAGAAATTTCTTGTGTTAGATCTGCATGTTTATTCTGTTGAATCTACTTCTAATTTTTGTCATTTGTTCATCAGTATTGCTTTGTTCGTCTATGTAAGTAGGTTTGGATCCATTTATTACCAATCCTAAAACATAGACCTTCTGATCTTTCTACTTTGGAATTCATTTCTTTTCCCCCTTCGGATCTATCTTATCTTCATTCTTTCCCTTCTTTCCTTTCTTTTCACAGTTGGAAGCACCTCTACTGGGATGAGATCCCAAACCCCTGAAGGTAGAATATTGTGAGACTTGCATAGATTCATGCTGGTAGAATAGCAATAAACCAGTTTCGCTTTGCTGACTCAAAGAGGGGCGATGCCCTCGCACACCGTTGGCTCGCCTATCCATAGATCCGTCCACCCAATAGATTTTTTGACCAACAAAATGGCATACTCCAGAGTGTAGCTAGCCAATACTCCTTTCCACCAATGATCCACAACATGGGTCCACGTTAGATCTACATCATGTAGCCTTTGGTACTCTTCTTGGGTCCACACATGTGATCTATAATGCCAACTTGATCTAGATGCGTAGGCTGAGAGCCATTCATACAATTCCACAGGAAATAACAATTTTTTTTTTTTTCGTATGATTGTGGTAGAGATTTTTGTCTACCCATATACGTGCATTAAACTCAGGTCCAGTGCTGAATCTTTGAGCAAATTCATCCTCTCGTGCTCTTGAACCATGATTCAACATTCTCCAACATTAACCGTTCTGTCATTACTCATTACACAGATCATGATGTATGCTAAAATCCCACTACAACTTCAAAAAGAGGTCCCGACAATGGAACCAAGATGTAGTCATTTTTACTCCTATCACAAAATAAAGGAACCCCATGCATGCCGACCTATCACCTAGCGAAAGCTGAGCACTCACCCGAGGCACGCATGGGTACCAAGTCTCTCTTTTATGTGAGTTTAGTGGGATACATCATCTATGATTAGTGTAAGAGATTTTAGAAGGGAAGTTAAGACATGCAAGAACCATAGGGCTCAAAATGACCTCTAGATCCTTGCAGTCATTTTAGATCGAGTGCTTAACAGAATCCACAACATGTATTGTGACAGAAAGAAACATACAAGCATTCATACTTAGCATGACAGGAAAGAGAACTCATAAGAGAGAAATATGCATCAAAACCATTGATATTCATGTATATATTATAACAGGTAACCTTATTACATCCATGGAACCATTACAGAGGGTCACAAAGAAGCAGACTACGTAGTCATGCATTGCACTAGACTTAATGTAACTAAGCTACCCAAAAGAAAATTTACAACCCGTAGGCCTATTGCATTCTCTCCCGAACAAAAATATTCACCAGCAGAGTCCTTGTAACATTTCGCAGAGCTCTGCTCACTCTCTAGGTGTCTATATGGATATATGTATGTATATCTCCATGTGTCTCTATATCTTTGTCTCTGTAGGCACTTGTATTTATAGCTTTCCTGGACTGCCAACTCGCCTCCAAAGTGCCCTTAGATCCAGCGCCAAGTGTTTGAATGTGGTCCTCCATGCGAGCATGCTTCTCCAGGCCTGAGCTCTCCACTCCATTCCATGATGTTCTTCTAGAAGATTCCATCACAAGCATGCTCCTTCCTCACAACTGTCGCAGTGACATCTTATCCATGCGTAACCGGGTTATGCTTTTCACGTGTTACGCTCTATACATCCAAAATGACTAAGTCTCAATCCTCTCGTGCATCACGTGTCCTACGTGCTTCCTTAATTCCTTATCTTGCATGCTTTTGTCTTGCGTTCCATTCCATAACTGGGACCTTGCGTGCCTACGTGCCTTCATACTTGGTCAATATTCCAGGGGTCCAACAAAGAGGCTCCCACCCCACGGTTGAAGGAACAAAGCATTAGCCATCATCCAAAACATCATCACCTAGACCAATCAATGTGGTTCAACAATTGTAAAAAGTGCTAGCTAATGTGTTGGGAATTCGGGACTGTGGAATATTGCTATGATTCAATAACAAGCCCAATCATGCACACAAGATCTAAAAAATTCACCAAAATCTATAAAGCGGTGGAAGTATAAACAATTATAATCCAAATCACACAAAAGTACACACACATAACACAACATGTATCGTGGTTCACCCAATGTGGGCTATGTCCACCAAAGATAGAGATCTCATATATATAATATAACAAGAGTACAAACCAACTCTTCAATACAAGAGTACAATGCATCTCTCTAAACAAATCTACATGAGTGCACTACATCCATGCCTCCAAACACCACCAACAGATCTCACATAACTAGGAACTACTACATCTCTGAACTGCTACCAAGTTCTATGTGGATCTGCAACAAGACCTCTCACATGGGTCCACCATATGTGTAACTATAATTGTGCACCAAGAAGTAGGTATGTCTCTCCATCACTACATCAACCTATGCAAACATGAATACAACCTTGTCTACAATATCTAGATCTACATGGATCAACAATACAACATGATTTCATGGATCTATGAATACAAGATCTCACAACAACCTATGGATCTAACAATATAAGACTAGATCTACATGGATCAACAATACATCATGATCTCATGGATCTACAATACAAGATCTCATCAACATGTGGATCTACAAGAAGAAACTCTATGTGCTTTGCATACTATGTAAGCCATTACAATGAGATAATAACTATACAAAGGAAATACAATAGAAGATGTTACCCTCTTCTCACCATTGAGATGTACTTGCCATAACTATACCTACTATTTCCTTCTGTCTAGCTTCTCTTCATGGAAGCTCTGTCTTCATGTAACATGTTCTTTCTTTCTTCTTCTTCTTCTTCTTCTTCTTCTTCTTCTTCTTCTTCATTCTCTCAATCTAGGAGAATCAAGGATCTAACTCAATCCTTGTCCAAATTAACCTTCTAACCCTATCTTTCATGTTTATATAGGCATATACAAACTTAGGACACTTAGCCATGTAATTACAATCAATAGATCTACTTTGATATTAAATTTAGATTTAATTCCCGTGAGTTAACTAAAACACTCTTACGAGGGAATCTGATGTTAATTAGCCCTAACCGATGAAATTTCCTACTTCCTAACCGATGTCGGTCATAGGTGACCAATGTTGGCCCCTTCATAACCGATGTCGGTTACTATGTTTTTCCTGCAAGTTGATAAAGCATGCTAACTGTGAAGCAATTCAGCTCCACAACCTAACATAATGCATCCTTCGGGATCTTCTAGGCATTCCAGAGTAAAAGGAGTTGCTTCAAGAAGCACTTAAATCAAGTGATGACCCAACTACCTCTGAGAAAGAGAAGGAATGGGTAAAATTGATTCAAGCCCCAACAGATGCAGTACTGTTGAATCAAAAGGGAGAAGTAAGTAAATGATAACCCAACCCCTTTTTTATGACTCTTGTCATAGGTAGAAAATTATTGCATAATTCCATAATAGACTTCGATGCAATCACTACGGTCATGCCTAAAGCAATTGGCAGATGCCTTGGGAATTAAATAAGAACCCTTAAAGAGATGAGTCATGCACTGGATGGGAAATCAGTCCAAACCATAGGAGCTATCAAGGGCCTCCCATTGCAGCTCTATTCTAGCCCAAACATAACCGTTTCGCAAGATATAGTAGTAATCGACATTCCACTCGGTCTTTGGACTATGTCTCTCCCATGATTTCATAGCTAAAATAGGAGGATATATGTCTCTTGATTGGTCCCATTTGATTCTACAGACCAAGTATGGATTGAAGATGAAGGTGTTATCAGAACCCCTTGCCAAGGAACATATAACAGACCAAGTGGTCTTAGGCTTTGAGGCTTCCCACGCTATGATCACTAGAGAAGAGGAATCATATATGGAGGAGGGTGATCTTCAAAGCGGTGGTCATCTAGCCAACCTTCCCCTGGGTGATCCCTTTGGGAACTTTGATTCCAATGGTTTGGGTACTTATGTCATCGACGAAGACTCCGCCATCCAAAAGGTGGTAAAAGGAAAGGATAAAAGAGAAGGGAATTCCATAAGAGATTCCCATATATGGACCCTACATTTTGATGGGGCCAAAATAAAAAATAGCTTAGGAGCTGGAATATGCTTGTTATCCCCAAGCGGAAGCTAGATACTCTAGGAATTCCACTTCCGGTTCTCCTCCACTAGTAATGAAGCAAAGTACAAGGCCTTGGTACATGGCTTGACCATGGCAAGCAAATAAGGCATCAAATAGTTGAGAGTCTTTGGTGATTCAGAATTAGTAGTGACACAAGTAAGAAACTTTGCTGCTATAAAAATATGAGGATGAGGTCCGATCAACATAGAGTGTGGGATCTCATTGAATATTTTGAAGCCTTTGGTATCAAGGTTATTCCCTGAGATCAAAATACGAAGTTGATAAGATGGCCTTAATCGGGCCACAATTTGACCTTATATAGGATTTGATGGTAAATGAAAGTACCATAAAATTGATCATTCGCCCTTCTATACCCGATAACATCAATCACGGCAAGTTTTTAATAATGACTGCAGATTATACACTTCTCTAGCAATTTGACTAATTCGCAAACCAAATTCAACCCAAGATCAAAGAAGCATATGGAGATCAAATTATTCAGTTAAAGATAAACAAACTTCCAAAAGGGTTAATAACCCTAGAAGGTCTTTTTGATTCAAATGATGCTAGTACTGATCAAAGGAATTTTGCAGTGATAAAGGAAGATTACGTCGAGCTAGAAGTGACTAAAGAGAGAAAGTTGAAAGTTGGGAGACTAGTCACTCAAAAAGAAAGGGAAAGACTCGTGGCTCTATGCCATAAATATGATAAGGTGATGGCTTGGACGTACGATGACCTACATGGTTACGAAAAATATATTATTCAAAGCACACCATTGACCTGGAAGAAGGGACAAAGCCCATGTGCTAGAAATAGAGGTCCCATGAACCCAAAAATAGAATCCCTCATGGTGGAGGAACTAAGAAAAATCTTGGAGGCCAACATAATCTTTCCTATCAAGTACACGACATGGGTCTCCAACCTAGTTCTCGGTAAGGAAGAAGAATGAAAAAATTAAGCTTTGTGTAGATTTCAGAGACCTAAATAAGGCCTCCCTAAAAGATCACTACCCTTTACCTTCCATGGAGAAGATATTGCAGCCGCAGTTCCAAAGGTTCTCTCTGTTGGATGGTTTTTCGGGCTATAATCAGATATGGCTCGTAGAAAGGGATCAACATAAGACCACTTTTATGAAGAAATGGGGAACCTTCGCATACACAAAGATGATGTTTGGGCTCACAAACACTGGAACCACCTTTAAAAGAGACATCGAATCCACATTTGGAGATCTAATCAATAAGGTAATTCTCATATACCTAGATGATCTCACCGTATTTACCAAGACAACGAAGGATCACTTTGACGCCTTGGAGGCTGTGTTCAAGAAATGCCAAAAGTTCATAATCTCTTTGAACCCAAAGAAATGTGTTTTCAGAGTGCCCCAAGGCAAACTCATGGGACACATTGTGTCAAAGGAAGGGATCTCAATCAATCTCAAAAGAGTTGAAGCCATTTTGGGACTACCCTTACCAGTCAATAAGACAGTGGTCCAATCTTTCTTTGGAAAGATCAACTTTGTCAGCAAGTTCATTTCAGACTTTACTGGGGTAATCCACCTGATCACTCTCATGATCAAAAAGGACCTTAATTTCAAGTGGACCATTAAAGGTCATCAGGCCTTTGAGATAATTAAAAGGGCTATCACATCTGCCCCAGTATTGCGTAACCCCGACTTCTCAAAATATTTCATCATGTATGTATAGGGGGTAACATAGTATAACATTTGTACTAACACATAAGGGAGAGTCTCAAGGAGAAGAACATCTAGTAGCCTTCTTTTCAAAAACTCTCCATGACTATGAAACAAGGTACAACTTTGTAGAGAGAAAAGCTTATGCTATAGTGAAGGGTCTGAAGAAATTCAGGCACCTTGTCACTCATAGTAGAATCTAGGTATGGTGGCTCACTCTAGCATCAAAGAATATATAACAGAGGGTGAGATCACCGATAAAAGAGCTAACTAGATCACCAAGATCCTTGAATATGACATTGAGGTAAAACCTACAAAGCTAGTATGGGGTAGGGGCCTATGTAAATATCTAACACAGGATCCCATGCCCCTGATTAATGATGAGCCCAAAGAAGTACTCTATATCCAAGAAAGCAACTCGGTGGATGGGTCTCGCATAGGATCCACTTCATGCAGAGGAGGAAGTATCCAAGCCATATCTGTTAAAAAGAGGAGGTATCATAGGCAACATGTATTCTATTTCACTATAACTGACAATTTCCTAGTTAAGAGGAACTTTAATGGAATCATGTTAAGGTTCCTCAAGAATGAAGAATCCGAGAGAGTCTTACATGAGTTGCACCACAAGAGTTTGGGGCCATTTTTCGCCCAAACCACAACCATAAAAATCCTGCAAGCATGATACTTTTGGCCAAGCCTATTCATTGTCACCAAGAAAAGACAAACAAATGCAAGGTTTTTCAAGTTTATACAGATTTTCAAAGGAATGCGACATTACCTCTAAGCCCCATCCTAATTGAGAAGAGCCGATTTTTTAAAACGGAGGTTACTTTAGGACACACATCCCACTAAATTAAGGTATCCAACGACTCTAATGATTCATCCGCAAAGATTATCGTCAACACTAACATTGTGCGCCATATATTGCATTCCTTTAGACGAGTTGAATTTTTTTTTTTGAGTTCACTCACGAACTCCATCAAGCAAGCAGAAGACTACCTGCAAGCATACTTTGATTACATACTCATTGAGGATGAACTTGATTGGGCTGCATTCGAGGCATAATATGACCAAGACTCTGTCTTTTGAGCTTGAGTTTGAGCCTTAGTCATTCTCCCATCCTTCCCTTATCTATTTCTTATCCGATTTTGTATCAACTCATCATTTGACATATATATTTATCTTATATCAATTATCATGTATTGCTTATTTATTTCAATCCACTTAATTATTTAAACAATGAGCTAACATCTTTCGAGGAAGCCCTTTAGATTCCTGAAATTAGCCTTTGCCAAGCAACTCACTTATCTATCTTATTAATCATATCTTGTGTAGTGTCTTTGATCACAGGTTTCTTCGCAGGAAAGGAGCTTGCAAAAATCTTTCATGATGACAACTACAATCAACATTGAACATCATTAATCAAAATCTATAGGTATTGCTAAACCTCGCATCTTCTAAGGTCGGTATATTTCTATTTTCTTGCTTAGTTGATTTAAGTTGAAGGAGTAGGAATATTTATGAACATTTTGGCATGCTCGGTGGGACCATGAGTCCCTTATTTCATTGTTTCATTCATTAAAAATATCATATTTTTCATTTTTTTGTTTTTCGCTTCGCAATGAATTGCAACGATTTGGTCAATCACCGGTGATTGGGTGAATCACCAATGATTCATTCAATCATCGATGATTTCTCTGAATACTTGTGATTATTTTGTAGTTTACCTTTTAATCACTATTTTCTACTATTTTTTAATGTTTCGCTAACATGGTTTTGCAGTTACTTGTCTCTGGAGACTTTGTTTCTTGGATTGCTTATTGCTAAACTAACATTACATTTTTTTAAAAAGGAAGCGTTTATCATGGTGAGTCCTAATCCTTCTTTTGGTTTTCTATACTGCATTTGTGTTTGTTTGCTCTCATCGAAATTAATTTGTCATTTTGGGATTAAAATGAACAATTACATTCTTCTTGTTCACATAGTTTTAATTAGGAAAGTTAATTGATTGCATTCACTTTATCTTTCCCTTACACACAAAAAAATCACTCAAAATATAAAATACACATTTAAAAAAATTCTTCCCGGTGGTAACTATCGGGATTTCATCACCCACTAGGAAATCGACTTGGTGTTCGCCGAGTATAAACAATTGTCTGTCGATATATTGGCTAAGCACCCGACTCCTTATCATTGTGGGACTGTGAAGTGAGGGGGTAGGCCCCAATACCAAGCCCCTTACCGGAAACAACAAAGATTTAGGCCTCACGAACCTTTAGGTATATCGAGTACACCAGCCATAAAAATTCCTAAAACCAACCATAGACTGCCATATCCTAGGACCTATTAGCCATTTTTCACAGTTCATTTTTCTTAATTAAATAAAGATAATCTAAAAAATTATTTTGATTGCTTTGTCTACTGTTTGTAATCAATCCACCTAGCTATTTTTCTTTTTTAGGTGATTGTGTGTTTGTTTACTATGGTACTTACTAGACAACAAACCCATAATAAAACTTTAGAAAACATGTCTACACCATTATCTACACCGTTACAACAACACATCCCATTATCTACTTCATTACCTACCCCATTACCTATCCCATTATCAACACCATTACAACTTCATTACCTACCCCATTACCTATCCCATTATCAATATGAACATCAATAAGCCTAGAATGAAATAGAGGAACAATATAATGAAGAAATGTGACAACATATCTTAGATTCTGCATGCCAATTTCATATTCAAATCTTCCATAAACTTGAGCAAGAAGAAACTAAACAACCATATTCTCCTAACTCTCAATCAGAATCATTTGAACCTCCTTTCTTTGATAGAGGAGACCTTATTTTGAAGAGATGTTAGATTCAAACCCTATTTCCCTTCATACTTATCTTGCAACTAGGGGTGTCCAACTCCAACCATTTGTATCTAAACCACACATTCTTGATCCTTCATCTAGTATTGCACGTCTTATTGATTCAAATCAACAACCCACTCTTTAACAAATATACTCATATTCACCCATAAGTCAATCGAAACATCAAATGTTGAGTCTTCCATTCCTATCAGTCAACCTGAAACATCTAGTGTTGTGTCTTCTATTCTTGTTTTTAGTATCCATATGATCTCTTCTCAAGACACATCTATTCAACAACCCACATCTTCACCCGAGCCTTCTACTAGTTCCACACCTCCCTAAACAATAC
Organism: Taxus wallichiana var. yunnanensis; assembly: GCA_018340775.1. Taxonomy (NCBI): domain Eukaryota; kingdom Viridiplantae; phylum Streptophyta; class Pinopsida; order Cupressales; family Taxaceae; genus Taxus; species Taxus wallichiana. Next base: position 747,787,651 of record CM031244.1, on the reverse strand, counting down.
CGATGCTTCTTCATCTACCCCCTCTAGCATCTTGGTGTCCGTACACCACCAACAGTTTCTTGTTGGTGTGTGTGACATGCCTAGTCATCATCCACATCACCTAGTGAGTCATCTCACCTTGCGAGAGTCATAGGTCTTAGGAATTCAAATGACAAGTGTCAGATTCTGTCATAGAATCTGTCATTGTCATTTGCATCAGTGCGTCATAGGAGTTACATTCCTTATTTGGAATTGTAACTCCTCCTTTAGTGGCATCATATGCGTCAATCACGTCATATGTGTCAGTGGCGTCATTGAGGTCTTTCCTTGTTTAGGCATGGGGGTTACACAACACCCCTATTTATACTTCCTTTTTTCGATCTATGAGTATGAGAAGACATGTTTTCTTATTTGCATATTCTTTCCATTATTCGAATCTTGCTTATTGTGTTAGAGCTTGATGTTACCATCGGAGTGCAATTTCGTTGTGGTGCATTATTTTCGACATCGGTTCTGCGAATCCCTCTTTGATGGTATTAGAGCCTGCACGACTTGCCGTCACACCAAAAGCTCAAAATAATGGTGGAGAGGGATCTCATCGTGTTAAACAGATTTCGCTATGCCAACACCCTCCCACACGATGGAGCCAAGTATACACCCAATCAGGCCCAACAACATTAGGATGGTGTGTGTGACATGCCTAGTCATCATCATCACTCAGTCATCTCAAGGTGAGTCATCTCACCTAGTGAAGTCATAGGTCTTAGGAAGTCAAGTGACAGATGTATTTTTTATCATAGAATTGTCATTGTCATTTGTCGTGCGTCATAGGAGTTACATTCCTTATTTGGAATTGTAACTCCTCCTTTAGTGGCATCATATGCGTCGATCGTCATCATATGCATCATGGCATCATTGATATTCTTTCCTTGTTTAGGCAGGGTTACACACCCCTATTTGTACTTCCTTTTTTTTGATCTATGAGTATGAGAGACTATTTTCTTATTTGCATATTATTCTTTCCATTGTTTGAATCTTGCTTATCATATTGTTGGAGCTTGGCGTTACCATCGGAGTGCAACTTCGTTGTGGTGGTGCATTTTTTTGACATCGGTTCTCGCATGAATCCCTCTTTTTCATATGGTATATGGATGGTTTTGGTAAAATGTGCACTCTTTATTTATCAATTGACATTTTATTTTTATTACTTTTTGGTTTCTTCTTATTTCCTCGTGTAATTTTTTAATTATTATTTTGGAATTTATTGCATATTACTCGTATTTGTTTTTTTTTGAAGATTTTGTGGGTATTTTTGTTTTTTTTTCATGTTTTTCATTTTGAATTCATTTTTTTTTTAGTTTTTTCAAAATGTGCACTCTTCGTTTTTGATTGTTTATTACTTTTGGTTTCTTCTTATTTATGTTGTTTGTTTTTTTTTTTTATTACTTTTGAATTATTGTTTGGTCACACTTGTTTAAGGTTTTGTTTTGCTTTGCATTTTTGTTTTTTTCATCTTTGTTTTGCATTTAGGCTTCATTTTTCTTTTGTTTGAGCTTGTTTTTCTTCTGTTTTTTACTTTTGTTTTGCCTTTTTCTTGCTTTTTTTTTTTTTGCCTTTTTGAATTTTCATTGACTTTTTTTTTCACATTTCATTTTTATTCTTTGCTTTTTTTGCTTACTTATTTTTTTGTTCATTTTTTCTTCATTGGACTGCTTTTTTATTTTTACGTTTAGGTTTGTTTTTGAAATTTGCTCATTTCTTTGCTTTTTTATGCTTACATTCTGCTTTGGCTCTCTGCTTTTTTTGCTTTGTTAGTTTTTTTTTTTCTTCTTTATTCATTCATTTTGCTTTTTTTGCTCATTTCACATTTCATTTTTTTCTCATTTTCATTTACATTTTGTTTGCTTTTTTATTCTTGGTTTGGTTCTTTTTTGAACTTTGCCACTTTGATCCTTTTCTCAGTACCTTGATTCGTTTTTGGTTGACTTCCTCTCTGACTCATTTTTGCTCTCCGTTCGTTTCTGGTTTTCCTCTTCTACTTTCTTCATCCCTTTCACTCACTCACCCCATTACACTTTCCTTTTGAACTTTCACCCATTACCATTCTTCATTGCTTCTTGTTTGCTTGTCTGTGTCATTTTTGTTCTTTCACTTTACTTGCATTACTTTGCCTTACCTCTTTGCTCTACTCACCTTCTTATCTTGACTTCTGACTCTCTGCACATGCTTCACTTTGGCTCTATTGACACTTTTATCACACTTTCAGTCACCTTTTGGTTCACATGACTCATTACTCTGCTGATCACATTTCAACATGGATCTTGTGGCTTCACTTTGATACCACTCCACCCACATGTCTCACATTTAACCTTGTGATCATTTTCACACTTGCCACTCTCAGTTCGGATCTTACTTGACTCTCGTGCACATTGGCTCATTCCACTTTCCATTTATTTTACCACTCATTGAGCAACTTAAGGTCAACGTGGGCCCTTTCATTTCCTTTTAGAATTGATTATTGGTAAATCAATCTCCTTTTAAAATTTTTAAGGTTAAAAATTTATTTAATTGGCATTGTAATTTCTTTTTGAGATATTTTTTTGTTGTTTTATTATCCTTCCTTCGAGTGTCGAAGACGGAGGGTGAGGTCGGGGTTGGCAGGAGGCTAATCCCCCTCGCATTAAAACAAACCCTATCTAAAATTTGATGCCATTTCAACGAGCATACATATGACACCCTTTGCATGCATTTAGGGCACTTTTTTAATCCATTTGCAGGCTTATTAGCATTTTTCCATCAGTTGCGGGAATTGTTTTTTGCTATAACTTTTGACTCGTTGCTCGGTTTTGAGCACTTCTTTAGTCAAAGTTGCATGTTTTTTCACACTCTAGATGATGGGATTATCAGTTTTGTAAATGCACTATTTTATAAAGTGCCACATTCTAGGGGGTGTCTTTGTATTGCTTAATTCAGCTCATTTGAATCATCTTGAGCTTTGTTCTATCCCTTTTATTGCTTGTGGACTTGTGAGCGTCATCGCCATAGTCTTACAACAAAGGGATTCTTTCGTGTGATGTGAGACACTATTTCTCACAAGGCTTTCTCTTCCCCTTCTTGTTTTCACTCATTCTTGTGCTTGCTTACGGTGTCGAACTATTGTGCCCAATGAACCTTGATTGTTGTCTCCACTCTTGCGTGTTATTACGTTGATTGCAAGGTGAGTGACAGACTGGTTCTCGGCACATCAGTCGCATCTGATTGTAATCAATGCACTAAACTATAAAGTGCCAAACTCGGGGGGTGTGATATTGTTCTGGGGTGGTTGTTTCTTTTCTCTCTCCTTCCTTCTTCCTTCTTTGGTTCTATCTCTTCATTATGGATATCTCTAAAGTACCGGTGCTCACACCTTTTAATTTCTTTGAATGGAAATCTAAAATTATATTGGTTTTGTGAAGTAAAGGGTTATACCATGTCACCATGGGGTTAGAGACCGAACCTAATGATGAACCAAAAAATCTAAGTGGTTCAACCATTGTGATGAAGCCTTAGGTCTTCTTTGTATGTATGTCATCTCTCCCGACTTGCTCTTCCACATCGAAACTTCCTCGACACCCGATGAAGTGTGGAAAATGCTCGATGATATGTTTGGGAAGCAAGATGACATGAGAGTGCATGAGTTGGAGAATGAACTACTAGGGTTAAATCCTAGTGACTTTGAAAACCTGCAGGCCTTCTTCTCAAAGTTTGTCCACACTAGACTACTTCTAAAGGAATGTAAAGTGGAAAAGAAAGACTCTCAATTGATCTTGTCGATTCTTTCTAAGTTAGGTCTGAATACTTTGTCTTCATTTCAACTTTCCATGCCATGAAAGCCATGCCTTGGGTAGTGCTTGGAAAATGCCCTCCTTTGACAGTTTTTCATCCCAACTCATTCGAGAATAGGACAAACTCATTCAAATGGGGACTCTAAAATCCAAGTCACATGCCCTTGTGGTGAATAAGGGAAAGAAAAATGAAAAGAAGAAAGAAACAAAGGACCAACCTAAGAAAGAAACCAAGACCAACCAACCCCAGCTAAGCCCAACACTAACACTTTGACTTCTGAGCCTAAAGTGAAGAAGGAAAAGTTTAAATGCTCCTATTGTAAGAATTTTGGCCATGATGAGCATCATTTTTTTAGAAACAAATTGATCACTTAACTCATTTGCTTGAGAAGAATAAAATAAGTGTTCTGAATCCATTAAACAAAATGCTCAGAAGGGTGAGTCTTCTAAAGCAAAGGAGTCTAAAAATGAAAAGAAGAAAGGTAAGGCCCTCGTAGCTAGATCAGCTCCATCATCAACTTGGATTATTGATTTCGGTGCCTCGCACCACATGGCTTCTTCAAGAGGTTGAATTCTCTAGCATTGAACCATGTGGCATGTCCCAAATCACGTTGGGTGATGACACTCATGTGTCGGTTTCTAGTAGTGGATCGGTAGAGATAGAAGGTGGAACATTTAACCAAGTGTTGAGTGTTCCCAATCTCTCTACCAATCTCCTATCGGTTTACCAAATCACCCACCTTGGTGAAGGAATGTGAGTGGAATTTGGTCCTAACTCGGTGATCATTCATGAGCTTAACTCTGACTGCATTGTGGCTGAGGGAAAGGTGGATCACCATTCATGGTTGTATACCTTTTCCCACTTCTCTTCTGATTTGATGCCCAATGCCTTGCTCACTCATGCAAATGAGGTTAGCAAGCTATGGCATGAGCATTTTGGGCATCTAAATTATCGTTACCTTGAACAATTGAGCCAAAATGAAATGGTCAATGGGTTACCCGAGTTAAGTTTTCTAAAGGTCTTTGTGAGGGTTGCACCCTCGGAAAGCACCTGAAAAAAACTTTGATAAGGGAAAATCTTGGAGAGCTACTCATCCCTTGGATCTTGTTCATAGTGATGTTTTTGGCCCCTTTCCATCTCCTTCTTTCACTAGAGCTCTATATATACTAACCTTCATTGATGAATTTTCACGTTATACTTGGGTATATTTTCTTAAGCTTAAGTCTGAAGTCTTTGAGCATTTTCAAAACTTTAAGGCTCTTGCTGAGAAACAAGTGGAATGGTCTATCAAGGTTCTTGAACCGAAAATGGAGGTGAGTATGTGAGTAATAGGTTTGAGGATTTCTACACTTGAGGGGATTGCTTTGCTTTGTAGCGTACGATTCTTACTGACCCTTCCCAAAATGGAGTTGTAGAAAGAAAGAACCAAACTCTAAAGGAGATGGCTACTTGTATGGTTCACTGAAGTCCCTTCCTCCACAGTATTGGGCTGAAGTAGTGAATTGTGCTTGTTACATTCAGAATCATGTTCCACACAAGGTAGTAAGAGGGATGACACCCTTTGAAGCCTGGTTTGGACACAAGCCTGATGTTGAGCACTTTGAGTCTTTGGATCCAAGGCTATGGCTCAGATTCCCAGAAGAAAAATGCAAGGCATTGGATCCACAATCCAAACCTTGTATCTTTGTCGGGTATCTGATGGTGAAGGGATATCGATTGTTGAACCCTACTACCCATGAGCTCTATATTGAGAGGAGTGTGAAGTTTGATGAGTCATCCTTGACTTTTACTTCCATTGAGGTTCTTTTTCCCACTTGATTAGATTCTGACTCATCAGATGATGATGTTGTTGAGTGAGTTCCTCCTCTCCCTGCTCCTCCCGATCCTCAAACTTTTGAGTCTTTGATTCTGATAGTAGTGATGATGAGGACTATGTCCCTTCTCACTCGAGTGAAGAATCTTCTGACTCTGAGCTTGAACCTTTGGGACCTCTTTGGGCTAGGAAAACTTTATAGAGTGTTGGAGATTTAGTTGGAGATCCTTCAGATGAGAGATGTACTCGCTCGAGTTTCATTGGACCCCACTCCTTCTTCACCTTCACCTCTACTTGATCCACCATCTTTCGGGAAGCTTTAGGATTCTGAGTGGGATTCTACTATGGATGAGGAGTATTCCTCACTCATAAAGAATGACACTTGGGATCTTACCCCTCTTCGAAAGGAAGAAAAATTCATTCGGTGTAGGTGGATATATCAAACAAAGTATGGAGCCAATGGAGAAGTTGAGAAGTATAAAGTGTGACTTGTAGCTAAGGGTTTCTCCTAGGTAGTTGGGGTTGATTACTGGAAACCTTTTCTCGGTTGTGAAGATGACTTCCATTTGATTGACCCTTTCCATCATTTGCCGCTAACAGATGGGAAGTCCACCAGATGGATGTTAAGAGTGCCTTCCTTCATGGGGACCTAGAGGAAGAGATCTATATGGAACAACCTCGGGTTATGTCCATGATCCATCCCTCATTTGTAAGTTAAAGAAGTCTCTCTATGGCCTTAAACAAGCCCCTCGGGCTTGGTATGCCAAGATGGACTCCTTTTTACTTGCATCAGGGTTCACTCGGTGTCACTCTGACCCAAATGTGTATATTTATGGTAGGATGACTCCATGCTTATTCTTGTTCTCTATGTTGATGACTTGTTGATCATGGGTAGCTCTTCCTCTATCATTGATTCTGTGAAGATCTCCTTGGCCAACAAGTTCTCCATGTCTGACTTAGGATTGCTTCATTACTTTCTTGGGATCAGATTTCACAATCTGACTTGGGAATTATGATCTCGTAGCCTAAGTACTCTCTTGATTTTCTTGCTCGGTTTCACATGTCTGATTGCAAGTCCTCACCTACTCCTTTTCTTTCGGGGTCAAGTTGGTTTTTGATTTCTCTTCCCCCTTGGTTGATGGTACCCTTTATCGGTAGTTGGTGGGGAGCTTGATCTACCTTACTCACACTCGGCCTAGATCTTTCGTATCTTTATCGGGATCATGTCCAGATTTATGCGTAGGAGCCTCATGAGCTACATTTAAAAGAAAAAAAGTGGATCCTTCACTATGTTTGTGGCACTCACATAGATGGTATTCATTACTTAGGAGGGATTGAGATTGACTTGGTTGGATTTATAGACTCAGATTGGGCGGTGATCTAGATCATCGGAAGTCTACCTCAGGCTATAGTTTCACTCTTGGTTTTAGGTCTGTCAGTTGGTCCAGCAAGAAGTAGAATGCCATTGCCATATCATGATAGAAAAGTAGAATACAGAGGAGTAGTTAATGCTGCCACAAAGTTGTTTGGTTATAGGGTATCTTGATGAGTTTGGCATCCACTTTTGGTGGCCTACCATTATCTATTGTGACAACATGAGCACTATCTCGATTTGTAGAAATCTAGTTCAGCATCAATGGATGAAGCACATTGAGATTCACATGCACTTCATATGGGAGCTGATACATGAAAACATCATCGACATATAGTATGTTCAGACAATTGATCAGGTTGTAGACATATTCACCAAGCCCTTCATTGAGGTGAAATTTCTTCACTTGCGGTCTCTTCTTGGGGTGAGGTCTGCTGCAGCCACCCATCTTCTTGGGCTATATAGTCCTCCTTCTTCTCCTCTTCTTCTTTCCTAGAAAGATGTTGTTTGTATATGGGCACCTTATCAGGCCTTTAGTTTTGGGCCCCATTGACACATCTTTCTTAGTTGTCTAGGGAGTCTTCTTTTTCTATTTGGCTTACCATGACCTCTTCCTGGCTTGATGAAGGGGGTGTTGGTGTGTGTGACATGCCTAGTCATCATCCACATCACTGGTGAGTCATCTCACCTTGTGAGAGTCATAGGTCTTAGGAAGTCAAATGACAAGTGTCAGATTCTGTCATAGAATCTGTCATTGTCATTTGTGTCAGTGTGTCATAGGAGTTACATTCCTTATTTGGAATTGTAACTCCTCCTTTAGTGGCATCATATGCATCAGTCATGTCATATGTGTCAGTGGCGTCATTGAGGTTCTTTCCTTGTTTAGGCATGGGGGTTACACACACCCCTATTTGTACTTCATATTCTTTCCATTATTCGAATCTTGCTTATTGTGTTGGAGCTTTCCACCCCATTGGGAACTTCCAAAGTTTATCAAAATTTATAGCAAGGAATATCCCCAACAACACATCCATGCTTTCTGTCACGCCTATTATCTAATAGCCCATGACCAAGATCTCATGCTAAGGACTTTCCCCATGTCCCTCGTGGGTCCTACCCGGATTAGTATAAAAGCATCCCTTAATATTCCCTTTTCTTGTTTTCAAAAACTCGCACAATTTTTCCTAAAACACTTTTCCATAAACATAGCCCATAAAATCACTATCACCGATCTCTATGCCATCAAAAAATTTGAGGATGAGTCCATTGTCAACTTTGTTGCCCGCTGGAGGGTATAATTAATCAAATGTCCTTCCCATTACCAAAAACCAAACTGATTAAAATTTTTTTGTCACTCATGTGCTAAACACATCTCATTAACACTACAAATCTAATCTTTTCAAACATTTGATGAAGATTTCACTATGGCCCATAAGTTATAATTGTGAGCTCTAAAATATAGTTGACTTAAACTTCATCCTATGAAACCATGAACTAAATTCCCATCCAAGTCATCTTCTAGTCTGAAAAATCCAAATCATCCACCAACACTATAGTAGTCAAATCCACTCCTAAGGAAAATTCCACTACCAAGCGTTCTCATCAACAACGTAATTATATACACATAGGAGAAACTTATAGTGTAGTTTTGACAAGTTTCTTGCTACAAACATGATATCTCTCCCACTCATCGACCTATCGATACATCCGTATCCAAACCCTCATGGTATCGAGAGAATGACTATTGTAAATATCATAGGGTTAAGGGACATGACATTGAAAGGTGTCAAACATTCGTAATGTCCTTCAAGTCTTGATTGACAAAGGTGAATTCAACTCGAGACAATCCAAATGCACTCCCAAATCAAAATCTTGATATATTCAAACAACCCTTTTTCGAATCACTCCCCATCCACCGATCAACCATAAAAAAACACTTTGCTCACACTCACCATACCATTAACACCATCACTAAAACATTACCCATTCTCGAGTCCACATCAACACCTGTTGAATCCAAATCCACATCCACAGAACGTATTGAATCCTTATCTGTCAAAAATACTACAGAAACCATTATCCCATCCTTGTCACATACTACTACTAAATCCATACATACATCCTCCACACCTTCTAAATCCACATTAAAAAAATAAAAAAACACCACCTAAGCATACCTCAAAATTATCCAAACCCTCCACATATTCAACAATAACACTTAGCCCATCCAAACTTACTAAAGGACCTCATAAACAAGGCATTGTTCAAGTCTTTAAGAGCCCTTATTATGTCCCCCTAGATCAGCACCACTTACGTGGCCCTAGATCCCTTATACTTATCAATCACCCTATTATTTTAGGTCCAAATCCCACTTACCAAGCCTCCACATTGGGCCTTCATCCCTCATCCGTCATGCCATCCAAGACTCCTTAGCAACAAATAACTAAACAACCTACAATCAAAGTCTTACTTCCTCTTGAGAATAAGATACATAAAACTTCACTACCATCCACATCTGCACCTAGGGGTGTTATGCAACTATTCTAGATGACCTCCTTCAGCAATCACTTCTAACATTACCACCTCCCAAACCATTGGACCCACGAGATGGAAACCCGCTTGGTATGAATTCAATGTCTCTTGCGATTATCATAGAACATGAGGTCATTCCATAGAGGATTGTAAGGCCTTTCATCTAATCACTCAAAAACTCATCGGTAATCTAAATTTTCTTCCTTTTGAACCACACACAACATCATCATTCATCTAAATCTAAATACCTCATGTCCAAAATATCTCCCCATCAGGTTGACGTTGTGCACATAACTATCCGCTCATAGAACTACAACATAGATCCATTCAAACCTAAGAAAGCCAAAACTTTCGCAGCCATACCTCCACCTCATGAGTTATCCACTTCATCTGATAAGCCTAAAGTATCTGTCTTCATAGCTCCTGAAGTGTCTAATCAAATAATGTCACCAAAATCCAAGGTTTAAATACTCACCTTTGCACACCCTCATCATCCACCCACAATACAAAAGTTTGTTGTTAAACAGATTACACCAAGCTCTCGCCAAAATGTCACTTTACGAGTTGGTGCAAACATCACCTTCTCATAAAAATCCATGATCGAAGCCCTCCAATCAATAAAAGTATTGACAGATGACCCTTCATCTTTCACAAAATTTATAGGGGCCCTTAAAGCATTCACATCCATATCATTCGAGCCATATGAGATTCCCTCACTTAGGCCAAAAGAGCATGACTTACCACTTTTTATCACCACTCAAATCAATGATGTCCTCATCAGAAGGGTCATGATTGATGGGGCGTAACCATAAACATTATATTATCCATTTATTTCAATCAAATTAAACTATCTCCTTCCGTCGTTGGTCAAACTCCAATTTTACTATAATCCTTCAATGATACTATCACACCCACGTTAGGTACCATTATCCTACCACTTAAAGTCGACATTAAAACCTTACATGAACTCTTCTACATTATAGAAGGATATTTCCAATACAACATGCTATTAGGACGCCCCTAGATACACACTATGCAGTGTGTTACTTCTACGCTTCATCGGTGTCTCAAATACAAACACGAGGGTCAAATCTTCACAATCTCCGTAGATCCAAATCCCTTTGCTAATTGTTACATGACATATCATCCAAATGACATCCTCGTACCTAAATCCACATCAGAATCATCTGACAAAACATCTACCAGCACATTCATCCCTTCCTCCATATTACTAGATGATTCCTCCCTTAATGATGTTGACAACTGACGGATTACACTAGGGGAGTACCACCTTCTCATGCTCAATTCCATCCCTTCACCTAAGACTTATGGTTGCCCTAATAAGCAACCCATATATGAGCCTAACATAGGGGATTTGATCTCTTATGGTCCCGCTTACCTAAAAACAAATTTTTCTATGGGGACTGGATCATCCTTCATTTCATTTTATCAATCCACATCGTGCCATGATTTTATCATTAGACCTCAAATCCCTAGATAATCCAAATTTCACTTATATGTACCTTTACCATTGTGTGTGGAAAGGTTTTGTCCTTGGCCATTATGAATAGGGACTACATGACTTGATTATCGAACGCTTCCTTAAAACTCATGAGAAATATGGCATAGGTTATGAGAAACTTGACTATGATCCACCCAAACCCACTACATCTGTACATATCACTTAACTTGAACCATCATCACATACGAACCCTAAAGATTCTATGGACATAGACAACACCGTATCCATCCCGCCTAACTTTGTTTAGTCAATACTATTTCCTTAGGTCCTTTAACTTATCAATCTAACCACATCACTAAACAACTTCCTCTCATCTGGCCATAAATGATTGAAGAAGATTCACCCACCATTAATATCCTTCAATGTCATGATGACCAAGACATCCTTTCCCATATGGGAGCTAAGGACCACTTCCTTCAAATATCTGTACCACCCAACACATCAACCCTTCTTAACGAATCCACTATCAACGTTAACTTAGGAACTCCTCACGACCTCCACATAGTTAAGGTCATTCAATCATTAAATCCACAAGAACTAGATGACTTCACCTCATTTTTATCAAAATATAGTCAAGATTTTTCCTAGTCATACAATGATATGTCTGGTTTCGATCCTAATATTATCGTACATAACATCATCACATATCTAGATGCTAAGCCTGTTAAGCAGAAACTTCGTAGGATGCATCCCCGTATAGCTCTCCTTATTAAAGAAGAGTTACAACGTCTTTTATCTGCTAACTTCATCATACCCATTGATTATCCACAATGGGTCTCTAATATCATTCTTGTAACCAAAGCCTCGGGAAAGTTACGCATCTGCACAAACTTTAGGGATCTTAATCTTTCTTGTCCTAAAGATGATTTCCCTCTTCCAAATATAGATCAGCTCATTGACCTAACAACCGGCCATGAAATGCTCTCCCTTATGGATGGATTTTTGGTTATAATCAAATTCTTATTGCCATTAATGATTAATATAAAAACTTCCTTTATTACTCATTGGGGAACCTTCTATTACCGCGTTATGCCATTTGGTCTTAAAAATGTAGGATCAATTAACCAACATGCTATGACCTAATTTTTCATAACCTCATCCACAAAATAGTTTAATACTATATTGATGATCTCTTAGGAAAATAAAAATCACACAAAAATCACCTCGATGTCCTTAAATCCATCTTTACTTGTCTCATCCAAAGATTATTACCTCTTCGTCTCAATCCTGCAAAGTCTGTTTTTAGTGTTCTCACCGAAAAACTTTTAGGGTTCATCATATCTATCGAGGTATTGAAGTTGACCTAGCAAAGGATAAATTCATCATTGAAATTCCTCCTCCAACTAATATTAAACAATTACATAGCCTTTGAGGTAAATTGCAGTCCATCCGATGTTTTATATTGCAAATTTCTCGATTCTTTGTCAACCGTTTCATCATCTTCTCTGTAAAGATGTAGATTTTCTTTGGGATTCTAACGATTGTCGAGAAAGCCTTTGATGAAATTAAACAATATCTCCTATCACCACCTGTACTTACTCCACCTCACGAGGGATAGCCATTTTATCTATACATATTTGCTTAAGAGCATGCTCTAGGAGCCATGCTCACTCACCATGATAACCAGCGTCATGAACATGCCATATGCTATATCACCCACACACTCCATGAATATGAGACTCATTACACCCAAGTTGAAAATCTTTATTGTGCTTTGTAATTCGCCACTTCTACATTATGTCATTAACTTATCAATCATAAAACTTATGTCATCACTAGCTTCAATCCACTTAAAACCATGCACTCTAAGCCTTATCACATCGACCATATAACTCAATGGATAATGCTTATGACTAAATTTTACCTCGAGTTTATATCACATAAATCCATTAAGGGCTAGGCTATTACAGACCATCTCGCTAATGCTCCCCTTCCCAATAATTGACTTCCTCACAAATACTTTCCTGAAAAATCCATTAGCAATGTCGATGAAAATGAATTTATCTATGTCAAAATGACCTTTTTCTTTGATGGTTCTAAATGCTTGCAAGGGGGAGGGGCTGGTATTGTTATCATACCTCCTTGGGGTATTCTGCTTCTTTTATCATTCAAAATTAACTTTGAATGTACTAATAACATGGAAAAGTATGAAGCTTTAATCATGGGTCTTACAACTGTCATCCTCCTAGGTGTTCACATCTTAGAAATATATGGAGATTCACAACTTTTCATCACTCAAGTTAAATGAGAATATCAATGTAAAAATGAAATATTGCAAAAATATAAAGCCAACGTTTATTTTCTCCTCAACACCTTTGATCATTACACCATCCAAACCATCCCACCATCCTCTAACAAATTTGTAGACACAATGGCCTCTTTAGGAGCCCTCATCCCATTAGAAATTGAAGAATCAAAAGATAACACTAAAGTATCCGTGGTTGTTCAATGATTAGATTACCCCTCACATCAAAATGAACTCCCTCCTATCAATGTTGTTGACGATAATCCAATTGATTTATGGTACACTAAAATCTATGACTATCTTGTTGAATCTAAACTCCTTTCCAACTTATCACGTAGTGCTAAAAGATCATTCCTTCAATGCCCACCCACTTTTTCATCATAGGAAATATCCTTTACAAACATAGTTTTGACGGTATTATGTTAAGGTGCCTAAAATCACATGAATCAATCAAAGCAATCAAAGAAGTTCATGATGGTATTTGTGGTGGAAATTTCAATGAAAATTCCATCGCTAAACATGTCATACAACTAGGGTATTATTGGCACACTATCACTAAAGAATTTTTTGCATATGATAAGAAATGCGTGAAATTCCAACTTCATTTAGATCTCATCCATGTCCCCAGTCAAGTGTTACAACCCACTTAGGACCTATGACCTTTCTCTTAGTGGGGATTAGACCTCAATGGTGTTATCAATCCTAAATCATCTCAAAAACATCACTCCATTATTAAAGTTATTGAGTACTTCACTAAATGGGTTGAAGCTATCCCTTTAACCTCAACTAAATCTAGACCCATTATTAACTTCATATATCAGTACATATATGCCATTTCGATGTTCCACATAAACTTGTCATAGAAAATGAAAAATATTTTAAGAATAAATAACTCGGGAAGCTTTGTGACACCTTTAACATTAAACTTAGTTTTCATCACCTTATTATCCTCAAGTAAATGGATAGGTGAAACCTCTAATAAAATGCTTAATAAAATCTTTATGAAAAAAATAGACAATGCGGCAGAAATCGGTATCTCCAAATCCGTTTACTCTCTGGGCCTATCGAACTTGTAACACCCTGAACTATTATTACTTCCTCCTGAGCATTCAAGTGTTGATATATGATTTCTTCTGTATAAGGACATGTTCCTTTGGGTTGTGAAGTCATGCTTGATATGGATTGTATCTCCTTTGCTCTTGAAGATCTTTGACTCAGCCTTGGATCAGTTGCATCGATCCAAGGAATGTTTTAAGCTTATTCAGGATGAACAAAATTTATGGACCTTACGAAAGTTACAAGGTCTGAATGAGTTTGAATGAACAATTCCGGAGTTTAACTCAGGCTGATCATGATAAATGAAATTTGGTTCCAGATATCGTAACATCAGGAAGGCCTAGACCTTAAGCCAGGTAAGATGTTCTTGGGTATACAGTAAGCTTAATTAGCAATGCCAGATAGGATCCTTTACAGGAATGTTTTACCCTGTTTGGCTCTAATACTGATTGGTCCTACTTGGGAGACCTAGACTGGATTCGTTAAGGTTAATAACCTTAACCTAAACTATAACCTATTGGTTAAATAATTGCTAATCTAACCTAGCCCTAAACTATAAGCTTAATGCTCCTAAGGTTAGCTACACCTAGCACTATGGAAGTAAGACTAATGTCTTACCTTATGATCTAACCTATGTTTCTAACCTATCTTAACTAATGATAAGAATGGAGGGGGACCTATGAAGGGGTGCGAGTCATGGGCGGTGGTTTCCATGGAATTTATGAGGGGGATAAGGATGGAAGGACTTGGGATGCTGTCAGATTTGGCGGAGGTTGCAAACGGCTATATGACCTGACGTGGCAGTATCACCAAGTATGGGAATGTTTGTTTGTTTTCTTTTGGCGATCACCAACTTTGGCGGTTGGTGGCAATGGAGAATAGGTGGGAAGATGGGAGTTAATGCAATTAATGAACTTTGGTTCCTCGAGCGTGGATTGCTTGGGAAGGCATGCAAATGGAAAATTGTTTGGTTGTTTGGTTTTCCATGCATTCCATTTTTCTCTCTGCTTGAGCACTGGTTCTTCGAACCAGTCGTCTACTCTGTGTTGCATGGCAACTTTGAGAATTTCTAGCTTCCTTTCTCTGTTAGGGAAAGTTTATAAGGCATGAAGGTAACAATTTATTGTTGTTTAATCTATCGTGGAAGAAGAAGAGAAGGTGCGAGCACATTCAGAGGTCTTCTTGATTTTTAAGCGACACTATCAGGCATGATAGGCCCTAACTTTTAAAAATCTTGCTTTCCTTCAAATGCTTTCATTAAAACAACTCTGTTCAGGTGATCTTTGCATAGTTGGTTTGAAGCAATGTATTGGGTTCTTCTTTTCTTGTGGATTTAGGAATCCTGGTTATGCGAAGACTCTGTTGAAATGTTTTCTTTGTATTTATTTTATGGATTCATCTTCGGCTGAAGACCTTGCTGTGTTAGCATGTTGTTGAAATTTTGTTGAATCTTTGCTGAGTATACTTATAGATTTGACTTCTGTTAAAATGCTTGTTGTGTTTACATTTGGTTCGACTCTGTTGAAATGTGTGCTGGGATTACATACGAACACGACTCTGTTGGAGTCCCTGCTGTGTTTTCAGTATTGGTTCGACTTCTGTTGAAGTCTTTGCTGAGTTTATGTTATGGAAGTGACTTCTGTTGAAGTCCTTGATGTGTTTATTTTTCTTATGAACTCGACTTTTGTTGAAGTCCTTGCCGTGTTTTCATATTCGTTCGACTTCTGTTGAAGTCCCCGTTGTGTTTACATTTTGGATTGACTTCTGTTGAAGTCCTTGTTGTGAATACATAGGGATTCGACTTCGGTATATGTTGTTCCTTGCTTCTTGATCGACTGAGGTAATGGGTTCCTAACTGTACCATGTTAGACATTCTGCTGGGTGATTTCTTGATTGAGGATTGACATGAAAAGAAATTGTTGTGTCTTATTTGGTTGGTTTAATGATTATCATTTGGTCGTATGAGCTCTTTTTGTTTCTTGATAGCTTCAGGTGAATATATAGATGGATTTAGAGGAAACTGTAATTCCTTCTATAGAGCTCGACTGGTTTAGAGGCATGCGTATGAAATATGTTGATTACAAGTCTGTACCTCTGCAGAAAAGGGTCTGGATGGTCAATGGTTATGGGTTCTGTAAGGAATGAAATATTTAGTTTAATTGTGTTTTCTTTATGATTTTACTTGGTTAATGGGAACACAGTCTGACTGGGAGAAATCTTGCTTTGGGGAAACTCTGTTCCCTAATAGCGTATGGGAAATTTTAGATCTGCATGGATGGAAATCAGTTTTTATACTAGAATATGAATGACTTCATGATGTTGCTGTAGCGACCTTGAAATCTGTTAATAGAATTCATTTATTATCATTGGAAGTGCTATTTGTTTGGTATCCTTGAACGCAATAACAAATTATCCAATGTAGATAGTCAGTGTAACCTGTTGGTATGCAACGATAGCAGTTACCCTAACTCGTAGTCTAAAATGATTCGAGTCCTGGGTGAAGGATAGACTATTTTAATTGGATCAGGATTGTGGTCTGATATTGGAACGTATGTGTCTTTCGTTTATATCAATCTGTGGTTTTGTTAATATGTAATTTCAAGACCCTAGAGACCATAGGGCGACCTTTTAAACGGTTCTACCGGTTTGGGAACTAATGGTAAACTTGGGAGTTGATTTCTTGCTTTCTTTCTTCCCTAAATGAATTCAAGATTGATTGTATATGTTTTTCTCCTGGAAAGTTGGTACTGTCCTGAACTTGTTTGGAATGGAGATCTGAATGCCTCTGTTCTTTCTCTTAGATTGTAAAGTATATGTTGATATAGAGCTTTTTGAATAGGAAAATATTCTCTCCCTTGTCTGGAAATTATGTGTGCTCTTTTCTTTTGTATCTCTATGTGAACCCTACGGTACGGGCATAAGAAGAATAGATTGTTAAATTTGTAAAAAGAGACTGGTAAGTACTGACTCTTGACCGGAGTCTTCTTTCCTTACCAACGGTTATATTATTACCCTGGTTGAGTTATTCAGTTATCCACTTTTATAAAATAGTATTGTAGTATAAGTGGTATACTTATTATTGTCATTGAAATAATGCTATGAGTATAAAGGAATTCACGTCAGTTGAACTTGCTGGAGGTTATAATTTGTCTTTGCTTGAATTGTTAAATGCACATTTGTCGGATACACGTACTGATAGGAATTCATTCTTGAATGGAGTAATTTTGTTGGATTATTACTGTCCTCGGTTTTCAGATGGATGGATATTGTGGTTTCATTTGTTTCTTCTTAGTCTATATATATATATAGGATGAATCATCTGAAAAATATTTATGTTTAACTGGCAGTTATAATATGAGTTATGTGTTAAAGTTATATTAGAATTGTAGAAAGATGATTAGCCTGATTCATGTTTAAGGATTTGAAGATTTGATTTCATTTGAACAGGTTGTTTAATGAGAACAATTGGTGGAATGTAATTGTTTTAAGAATTAGTGCTTATCATGCTCAGTTCACCGAACTGACCCGTGTTAGCAATTTTTGCAGATGGTCATCGTAAGTGGTAAAGGCACGTAGATCTGATATGATGCTCAGATTGTTTAATCTGGTTTTATGATGAATTCCAACTTGATTTCTCTATTTGTACTATATGAAGAAAGTTGTTCTTTTGTTGTTGAGTGTTGTATCAAATATGCTGAAGTGCATAAGTTGTAATTGTATGGCTTGGAAATAAATGAAAAAGGGAAAAATGTTACTTATGTGGCTGCATTTTTAATTGATGGATTGATCTTCTTAGGTTCGATTGATTTTAAGTGCATTTTTATTATTTTATACCATAGAGTTATTTGGATTCTCTAAGTAGGCCTTGTAAAGATTATGTGACTGAATACTTCGTGAATGATTAGTAATTCTTTTATGTTATGAATAAGGCTAAATTGGAAATTAGTCCACTGTTTACGAGAAGTTAAGGTTAAACTACACCTCAATAGGTAGCTGAAACAGGAAGAGTAATCTATTACTCCCTATCCATGATCTAAGTCAAGACAACGTAACTGATGATTTTAAATCACTATATCTTAATAACAATAAGTAAGATATATTTCAGTCTTGAGAACTGATATAAACTCATATGGGTATAGTTAGCATCCTTATGAGAGGACTTAGGGCTATTGCCCAATTTCGTTGATTAAGATTATTGTGAATCAATGATCTCCTTGACGAGATCTCAAATCTTATTAAACTTCTCTCTGTGAAATGGATCTTAATTAAGTAAGGCAACTCAAAGGTGAGGAACCCAGGGGTTGGGAAAAGACTACCCAGATAGGAGAGTCTTAAAATTTAATTTCAACTCAACTTAAGTAACTCCTTGTAGTTATGTAAATCTTTCCGAGGCGGTTTGTAGGATGTCGACACATGTCAACTGCAGGGTTGTACCTTCGAGAAGATTAGGATCTTCACGAGGATACAATAATGCAGGTGTCCTTTGGCGACACCCTTTGCATTGATCGTTAAGATTTACACCTTAAACTCGAACAAGTTTTTACTCTGGGACTGGTTAGGAACATGGTCATGTTATGAGGCTGCCCTTGGAGACTCGGGGTACCTTGACACACAGGGTTAACTAGGGTTGACCCAGTATGTCAGCTTACCCTAGTCCTCGAGAGCATCCTTATAACGTTTGTCATGTTATTAATCCATTCCTGAGTGAATGAATTGGGACAGGGGAGGCTGACAGAAGTCAGTATAAGACATTCTATTTAACATCGGAGTGGGGTGAAGGACGTATTCTAGATTGACGAGTATGTGTCAAGGAATACGAGACATGAACAAGTATGTTTCAAATCTTTGGCCAAAGTATCGCAAGCTGCTGATTGCGTTGTCCTATGTCACCTAGTCTGAGGGACGTGATGCCGATGAATAATGGTAACAATTATTCAGATAGGTTCCTTGGACAGAGCATTCTGAAATCCCAGATTAGGGAAGAGAACCGCAAGAGTGAAGTGTTAAAATAAAAACGCCAACTCTATGATACTCATGAATAGATTGGTAGATCACCGAGTCATGGAATGAATAGATCGGTGGTACAGTCAAGTCATTATACTGTTATATGCATATGGTTATATGTAGTTCTGTTATAAGAATGATTAGAAAGCACTTATAATTTTTTTTTCTTGTTCTAATATGTTAAAATGGGAATGTTCTAAATAGCATCCATACTATTACGGGTTCTACACCCTTTCACTTGTCTACATGAAAGCTTTCCTACCTATTGAATTGCAAATCCCATCACTTCGTGTATCACTTAAAGACTTTATCGCAGATGAATAATATCGCCAAAATTGCTTAGCACAACTTGAATTGTTAGATGAAAAACATCTAATGGCCCTCAAACATCATCAAGTCTATTAAGAACACGTTAAAAAAGCTTATAAAAATATATCAAAGAGGGTGACTTTAAAATTGGTGACCTTGTACTTAAAGAAAATCAAAATGTCACTATAATATAATAGAGTAAACATGGAAAGTTTTCTCCTAATTGGATCGGTCCATACGTCATCACTCACAAGTATGGGTCGGGAGCGTATCGTCTTGCTTCCCTTGATGGTGAACCTAAAAGAACCTCTGAATGCCTTGCACTTATGGCCTTTCTACCGTTAAATGATTAATAGTCATGACAATAGTTACATATAAGATTTTATCACTTCGTCAACCATCCATCTTATCATAGTAATGATTTGAAAACATGTGGTTATCCGTCGCTATCCCTAATATACCTTAAAGATGATCACCACAAATTTTTTCATCACATCTTTCACTATGGATAAGTTCCTTCTTTATAGGAACCCCTTAATCATTACACCCACCTACCTTGTACCAACTGAAAACATGACATGGGACACATGTGTGTAGGTCATATATACATCTTCTTCCCTCCTCGAAATGGTCTATTAGGGTCTTTCCCTCAGCTCAAAAATGTATATAAAAGTCATTGGATGCTTCTTATCAAAATAAAAATATAATATACTGATCCCTTAAAGGACATCTATTCAAAATATAAAATCATTATAAAAATGTAAAAATTAGACTTGATCCTTGAAGGACAACTACCAGTCAAAATCATAGACCGATTCCTCGAAGGACAACTATCTTTGAAAAGTAAAAAATAAAAATATAGACCATAACCTCGAAGGATGGTTACTTATGTAAAAATGCTTCCTATATTAATCAAGCCTTCAAAAATAAAATCATCCAGGAAAGCTTCCCGCATCGATAAGATTTCTCATTATAAAAACTTCCTACATTGATCGGTTTACTCCAAATTCAATATGTAAAGTTGGGGAATTTCCTTATGAACCCATTGAAGGTGAAAACACTTTTCCCATATGGATTTACACACACAAAACCCCTTTCGTGTCCTAGGAAGGTACATTTATCTCACCCCACTTTTTACTAAGATCTTGTGTAACTACCTATTGATAATATTATTTAAATTTCATTATTAAAAGCTATCGGTGTAAATACTTTCAAATTTTCAAAATCCATCACACATGTATCAAATCCATAATGAGGTAATCATTCCATTTTATCCTATGTTATTAGTTACATTTTGATAAAAACTGATTTCAAGATCACATTTTAAGTCATTCCATACATGATCATTTAGACATTCAATAACATTCTATAAACACACCATATCCTCTAATCATCACATTTATCTAATTACGCATATCAAAATACATCATACTAGAACTTATCAAAAACATATATCATAACATCATCATAAATCATCAACACATAAAATTAAAAGAGATATAGACCATAAACCAAGTCACCATCATATATATAAATAAAGTACAAAATACATCATGATCCAATACATACAACAAAATCATACATCGTCATCAATGACATGTCATATATAAAAATAAAAATTTCATATACATCTAAGGATTCCAAGAGCCATACATCAAATCCATCATCAATACATATCATCATATAGTAACTGGAAGTCTTCGAGGAAATCACTAGCAAGGACAGTGTTACCCTCTCCTCCCTAGGCACATATACCACCAACATCTCTAGCATCACCACCGGCTCCTCTCTCATTGATTCCTCCTCTCTCTGATCTCTGAGGTGGGTGAACCACACTCCCTGTACTCACACTAGGGCCTACCACCTTCACGGTCAAATGATCAACATATAATACAACATCTGGGTAATCAAAGATCACTATATCAATGTAGTACTATAGATCTACCCATAGTGTCCGATAACGAGCCATAAAATCATCTTAAAGGCTGTAGATACCACGCTCTACCCACTATCCCATGCTCTCTACCCAATAGCTTACCCCTATGTCCACTAGCATGGGCCATCACTGCTAAATCTACACTAGAAATAGAATACCCTGTAATCCCCAAGGCCTTCTTTAGTGCATCTTGTTGATGACGATATATATCCCTATCTACGAGTATCTTGAGCCCATCCCGCTTAGTCATAACACTATCTTACTTAACAATCAAAGCATCCTTGACTCCCATGAGATCATCTCTCGCTCTCTCTCTCTCTTCGAGCCACATCCCTCTCTCCCTCCATCACATCCTTCTTGGCCACCACCTCCGTAATAGCATGTTGCAAGATCATCATCACCCTCCTCCTCCTCATCATCATCATAAGAAATCAAGATGGCATCCTATGTATGTGCTCCTCCCTCTACTTGAGCACTTACCTGTCTCACCCACTATACAAATCGGTTTTCTATCAAAAGTGTCAATGCTCGGGTCCACCATGCACTATACTCTGGAGTGACCCCTGCATCATCAAGTGGTAAAATATCAAAATCATCATTAGGGCCCATAGCCCCTGATCATCAATAATAATCATAGGTATAACCACAACTTCCCTCGAGTCTATGTGTCTCCATCCTCCCGTTTATAGTGCATAGGCTCCTCGGGCACACCCCTGTACAAGTCTAAATTACCTCCTAACTCGATAAAAATGCAAAAGCTCACGCTCTCCGCCCTACGTGCTCGGACCCATATATCTTGCTACATGCCCACTAACTCATGCTCAAAACTAGGCCAATCATACAAATCTAAGTAGGGAATCCAAATAATATCACCCCGCATGTAACCCACGATAGTAAATCTCTATAAAACATAGCCCTCTTATTCTCTTGCCCCGACCCTTGTTTTGTCACCGTATCATAAACCTAGCATGCCTCTCACCAATACTCCATGACAGACCAATGGATGAGCAATAACAATATGCTTTTATGCCCAACATTGTAATAGAAATCTAACATCAATCCCATACGCTTGTGGGCCTTCCAGGCCCACAACTCTCTAAATGTTTGTGACAAGTAACGTGGGCCCCCACTCAAACATTGTATGGTGCTCCATCATCTCTGCTACAACGGTCATCATCTAGGGAAATATGCCACCTCTTGAATTTGGTAGAGTGATAAATGAGATGGCCATCATCATCATGGTCATCTAGGTACAACCATCTCTTTTAGGATCGTATAACACCTAGTACTTAAATTCCCTCGATACATATCTCACATGTTGTGCCTCATCACAATATAACCTCTGCATCACATCCAATCTCTCAGTTTCACTAATGATATAAATCCCTCTCCATGGATAAGTAACCTCATAATCTAATCGAAATCCTCCAAAGTGAGGGTCATCTCTCCATTAGCCAACCAAAAAGCGCGGTGGAAGGATTCCATCACTCTAGTAATGCTAGTATCAAACTCTTGCATATGTGAATCCATTTATAATCCCTAATGCCACTGAAACCCATAACCTCTACATGTTCCCAATCGTCATCAATCATATCTTCTCTCACCTCATCCAAAATAAGAGGGATATGATCTCTGATCGTAAGCTTCACATCCACTTGTAAACACAACAAATACATAAATGAACATTAGTATTATTATCATAAGACATCCAAAACATCAAAAATATCATTAACATCAACATCAACATCATCACAAAATATAATTAATATCAACATTAATTAAATATCTAAAAACATTAGTATCAAAATTACAAAATCACATACAAAGTAGGTTAAAACGACTTACCTTTGTCATCGTGGGTTTATGATGCCTGCTCGATGAAGTCACTATGTTTAAATCTCAAATTTTCCACTCAAAATCATGTTTTTACTCAATCTTGATCAAATTCATATTTCACTCAATTAAAATGAGCCCATCACATTGAAATCAGCTATTTACAACCCCAAATTTACCTCAATGCAATCACCGAAGTCTTATAATAGGAGCATTTAAACTTTTCATTCTTCGCTTTAGGCTCATAAGTTGAAGTGTTAGTGTTGGGATTAGCTGGGGGTTGGTTGGTCTTGGTTTCTTTCTTAGGTTGGTCCTTTGTTTCTTTCTTCTTTTCATTTTTCTTGCCCTTATTTGCCACAAGGGCATGTGAATTGGATTTTAGAGTCCCCATTTGAATGAGTTTGTCCTATTCTTGAATGAGTTGGGACGAAAAGCTATCAAAGGAGGGAATTTTCCAAGCACTACCCAAGGTGGCTTTCGTGGCATGGAAAGTTGAAACGAAGACAGAGTATTCAAGACCTAACTTAGAAATAATCGACAAGATCAATTGAGAGTCTTTCTTTTCCACTTTACATTCCTTTAGAAGCAGTCTAGTGTGGACAAACTTTGAGAAGAAGGCTGCAGGTTTTCAAAGTCACTAGGATTTAACCCTAGTAGTTCGTTCTCCAACTCATGCACTCTCATGTCATCTTTCTTCCCAAACATATCATTGAGCATTTTCCATGCTGCATCAGGAGTCGAGGAAGTTTCGATGTGGAAGAGCAAGTCGGGAGAGACAAACATACAAAGAAGACCTAAGGCTTCATCACAACGGTTGAACCACTTATATTTTTGGGTTCATCATTAGGTTTAGTCTCTAACCCCATGGTGACACGGTATAACCATTTACTTCGCAAAACCAATATAATTTTAGATTTCCATTCGAAGAAATTAAAAGGTGTGAGCATGGGTACTTTAGAGATATCCATAATGAAGAGATAGAACCAACGAAGGTGTAGACACTAAAATTAGGTCACACTCCCCTTTAGTCCCTCGACAAATAAACACCCTTCATCACATTAACCTAGCCATGCCCCCTTCACTCCACTAATATTATTTTAATTAATTCATTATCCTCACCATATTTATTATTTAAATATCTTAATTAGGGATAATGTCCACATACATCTCACCTAGACACCTCATCAAGCTAACTCACCCTAAGACCTATTTTTAATAAGTTGCCATAACTAACTAAGACTTACCCAAACCCTAAAAATCAATGCCTACATTACCTCTAACCAATTCCTGCATGCTTACAAGAAGCTTCTAGTCTAATCCGCGGGTGAACAACACGAGATCCCAAAAAATCAAGGGGATCTGCCTAGTTTAGTAAACCTAGGAAATCCCACCTTCGACCGATGCTAGTTACCCTAACCATCACCGGTTAAGCGTAACCACCGTCCGTCACCTTTTAATCCCCAAAACAGCCTTAGTTTGGAAGTTGGCAAACATTGGTATATTCCTGAGAGATATCAGATCTTCTGAGAACGAATTTCAGTGAGAACATGCATGCAAGGAAGGTGATCAAGCATTTTCTCTTGCACAACCATCCAACATTCACCCCAGCACAAATTTTATCCAATTAAGCAAAAGATAATACACATGCAACCCATGCATAATCTTTCCAATGTTTCGTGATCCTCAACAGCATTCAACCCCTTTCCAGTACCTTCATTCATCACTCACAGACACCCAGGACCAGATTTCAAGTAAGTGGAACAATTTACTTCTTTGGTTCATTGGTTTCATCATTATATTGTCATCCTTTGTTTCCTTAGCCACCCATTGACCTCCATTCATACTCACCCCTCCACATACCCATTAAAACCTCACCAAACCCCACCCAAACAGCCTAATACCTCTTTCCAACCAATCAATTCCTTGTGCAATCATAAGGGAGATCCAAAGCCCATTTTGTGGCATTCCCAGTATTCCACAAGATGGCGCTTTTGATTTTCCCCAAGGCGTTAGTCACCCTTAACCGGCATCGGTCTCTGTGTTTACCCATACAACCCAGAACAATGACCTATCCACCTATTTCCACATCACCCTTATTCACCTGTGATCTACCTAAGACCTCTGTCAGACCTGTAGAGACCTAGAACTAGTTACTTGACCTTCGGATCTTATTTTAACTTAGCCTGTTAGATTAGATCTTTCTTATTGTATTTTGGATGAGATACCCAAATCATTTTAATTACAATAGGATTTACTTCATTACCCACATTAAATTTTTTTTGAACAAAGGTGGGTGACGGTTATGTTCAGGAAGTATCACACTTCCTAGATCTAGTACACGCAAAGCGATTCAATACACATATTGTTTAACTCTTTTTGGTGGTCTTGCTTTTCATTACAGGTAGTTCCTCCTAGCCAAAAGGAAGTTCTCACAATCAGCTATGGATCAAGGAGTCAACACACGTGCAATAACCCAATAACCAACATTCCAACAGGTATTCCTCCTACGCTGTTACCCTATCTGTTTCATCAATATTTCAAAGAAACGTCTAAGAATCAGGTGAAACATAAGGAAGAAGGAAGGAGAGAGAAAGGAAACAACCACCCTAGAACAATATCACACCCCATAAGTTAGGCACTTTATAGTTTAGTTTGTTGATTACAATCGGATGCGATCGTGTGCAAGAACCAATTTTTCACTCACCTTGTAATCAACGTAATAACATGCAAGAGTGGAGACAACAATCAAGGTTCATTGGATGCAATAGTTTGACACCATAAGTGAGCATAAGAATGAGTGAAAACAAGAAGGGGAAGATAAATACTTGTGATAAATAGCATCGCATGTCACACGAAAGAATCCCTTTGCTGTAAGATTGTGGCAGACGTGCTCACAAGTCCATAAGCAATAAAAGGGATAGAACAAAGCTCAAGATGATTCGAAATGAGCTGAATTTAAGCAATACAAAGACAACCCTAGAATTTAGCACTTTATAAAATAATTTGTTTACAAAACTGATAATCCCATCATATAGAGTGCAAAAAAACATGTAACTTTGACCAAAGAAGTGCTCAAAACCGAGTAACGAGTCAAAAGTTATAGCAAAAAATAATTCCCGCAACTAATGGAAAAATGCTAATAAGTTTGCAAACAGATTAAAAAAGTACCCTAAACACATGCAAAGGGTGTCCTATGTATGCTCATTGGAAACAAAATAAAATTTTAGATAGGGTTTGTTTTAATTGTGAGGGGGATTAGCCTCCTACCAACCCTGAGACCTCACCCTTCGTCTTTGACACTCGAAGGAAGGATATTAATATAACCAAAAAAATCTAAAAATACTATGGGACGTGCACCCTTTGGTTCCCATCACTTGAATTCCCCATCTATTTATCCTACCTTTACGGATCATATGTCTATAGGTAACGAACCCTTTGGTTCCCTTATCATTTGATTCCTCGGTAGCACATCCTGTTTGGTACCCCTTGGACTAGGGAAACTTTTTGAACGAAACACATAACAAACTTATCTAATCACAACTGTCAAACTGGTGTTCCTTGCACTACATTGCAGTCACCCCATTTTGAGGGGGATCACCCATACAAACAACTTATCATCTTTTTTTGTCTAACGCTTTTCCATTAAACCGCTAGACAAAAAGGGGCAAATGTAGACATCAAAAATCTACACCCCTCATTTTTATTTAATCAAATTAATCAAAAACATTGATATTTCATACCCACCATTTAATCACACTACATTATTAAAATCATTTATCCTAAGTCTAATATTCCATGACATTTTACCTTCATATCACATCACTTTTACACATGTAAAATCCTATTTTTCCCTATCCTAAATAAGACCTAACCACCTAGATAAACTTAATCATTTTTTAAACCACCCAAATCAACCTAAATCTATTTATTTCCTAAAATCCATCTGAAACCATTTTTAACCTATTTCTAACTCCCTTATCTCGATAAACAAGTCATTATCATTCACACACCTATCAAAAGCATCTACAAACCTAAATTAGACAAAAACCAAACATAGACAAAATTAAGTATAATCTAACCCATTTTATCACCCTCCAAAACAAATGTAACATGTCCCCAACCACGTAAAAAATTATCTATTTGAAATATAAATCAAATGGCCTTGATTTGGAAGTTGTTTAAACCAGTTTGCCTCAAAAATCTCAAACAACCCAAAATCTTTGGCGATTCTGTAATCGCCAACAATTATTTAAGCTAGTTTTCTAGCCTCTCTTAAGGATTCCTAACTTCAATTCATGAATTCCAAATTTTCATCAAAGTCTATAACATTTTGTATATCTCTCCAGTACGGAGTATTTGTATCATCACTTAGTGGCATTATCATTGATTACCAAGCACTTTTAGGAAAATTTTATACCTCCCGTGGATCAACACTCCATCACTCAACCTACAAATTACAACTACCCAGATGATCCTTCAAAGAAGGTTAGATATCCTTTTAGCCTCACACCAATCATCCGGTATTTTTGTCTATTTATTCATCAATTTTACATCATTTCTAGCTATCTATAATTCTAAAAATAGTAGATTAAAACATTAGACATTTGAATTTATCAATTTATTATAAAACACCATAATCATGAGCGATTGGCCCAATCACCAATGATTCCTATCATTTTCACCTTTCTACAATTTCTATCATCTTTCATTCAAAATCCCTTATGATCAATCATATCATGTCCTTTATCACTAATATATTATCAAGTATGAATTATTGTTAGATGGCAATTGGTGGCACTTCTCATGAAATTACTAGCATTTATTCCTTGTCAATAATCCAAAACCCTTTTACTAGGAACAATATGATATCTTACACGATTTGACCTTGTGCGCCATCCATTTTGTTCCTTTAGACAAGTTGGACAACATTTTGAGTTCACTCATGAATTTTGTCAAGTAGTAGAATACTACTAACGAGTATAATTTGATTACATACTCATTGAGGCTAAACTTGCTTAGGTTACATTCGAGGTAGAACAAGAACACGACTGTCTTTCTAGCTTGAGTTTGAGCCATAGTCCTTCTCCCATCCTTCCCTTATCTATATCTTATCCGATTTTGTATCGATCATCATTTGCCATATATATTTAGCTTATATTAGTTATCATGTATCGCTTATTTATTTCAATCCACTTAATTTTTAAAATATATTGACATACTTCGAGGAAGCCCTTTGGATTCCTAGAATTGGACTTTTTTGAGTAGTTCACTTATATATATTATTAATCATATCTTGTGTAGTGTATTTGATCATAGATTTATTCACAAGAAAGGATCTTGCACACATATTTCACTGAGAGGGCAACCGCAATCAACATCGAACATCGTCAATCAACATCTATGGGTATCACTAAACCCCGTGTCTTCTGAGGTCAGTATATTTCTATTTTCTTGCTTAGTTAATTCAAGTTAAAGGAGTAGGAATATTTCTGAACATTACCCTAGGTGGATGGTGTAAAAATTGAGGGATAAGGTCTTGTTAAGTGGTGATTAGGGTTAGAAGTTGATTTGGCAGGTTGGAGTTACATAGGGATGAGAAATAGTGGTTGGATGGTTGGAAATATTAAATGAGGGTAGGTGGTGAGTTTAGAAAGGATAAATGGGATGTGATTAAGGTAATAAGCATGTTTAGGGATGATAAGAGTAATTAGGGTGTATAAGGAGAGATGAATAATGATGGGATGGGATAGAATTAAGATAGGAAAATAGAAATTAGGGGAAATAAATTTGATTTAGGAGGAAAATGGGATTTTGAATAGGGACATGGGTGCGAGTGTGCACAATGATGAAAAAGGGGTGAGTGAACATGAAATGGGGGATAGTGAACTAAATTTTGGTGTCTACATTTGCCCCTTTTTGTCAAGTGGTTCATATTAAGAAAGGTGTGAGATAAAACCAAAAGTGATAGAAGATGGTTGAGTTGCTTCCTCTAAAACCAGGATCGATGATGTAAAGGAAATCATTTAAGTTAGGTTGAAAAAGATATATGAAGGAAGGGGGAAACAGTGGAAAGATGATAAAAGATGCCCCAAGTGGAGAGTGATATGACCATTGTAAGAAGGATGGGATAAACTAAAATAAATATGGTAGTAATCCTGGAAACACATTGGTAGGGAACATAACACGGCCTCAATGGAGGCGATGTTAATGTCCTACAAATCCATGAGTCAAAAAATATTATCGTAGTATGGAGAGAATCCAATGTGAATCTTCTTGGATGGATGCGCAATCCATGAGACCAGTAGGTAAAAGGTAAACATCAAAAGTATGTGCAAAAATGTGAGGATGGTCAAGACAATGGTCTGACAAAATGCCTGACAACAAAGTAGGGAAAAAGAGTATGCGATATTCTATAAATATGAGGTAGTGAGAAATTATGCATCCTGGTGGGAAGGAAAAGGAAAATGTTCACAAAGGTGGACTT
Organism: Taxus wallichiana var. yunnanensis; assembly: GCA_018340775.1. Lineage (NCBI taxonomy): Eukaryota > Viridiplantae > Streptophyta > Pinopsida > Cupressales > Taxaceae > Taxus > Taxus wallichiana. The sequence continues at coordinate 747,757,741 of CM031244.1, read as the reverse complement.
AAGGTGAGATATGGTGCCCCAAAAGGGAACATAGAGATGGCCACAAAGTGCACTTCTGGATATAAAGAATGGATGTGCTACAAGATAGGTAGATAGGAAAAAATAGCAAAATAAGATATATAAGGCAAGGAATGGTGTGTTATGGGTGACACACAAGTCCAAAGTGGAAGAAAATATAATTTGGATAAATAGATTTGACGATTTTGAATGTATAAATTAGATGTATAAATTTGATGTGATGTGTTGATGTGATATGGGCTCATGGGTAGAGCAGGTACATGGATCATGGTTAGGTTATTGTTGATTATATTATGAATGTGTATACGAAGATGATGTGATGGAGATAGGTGTAGATTTAGGATACAATGGAGATGTGGATTTCATTTAGATTTAGATATTGGATGCATTGTGTGAACATAGATGTGATAGATTAGAACATAGATCAGAATGGAAATCCATGTTCAATGTGGGTGAGTGTGATATGATGGGATAACAAAAATGGTTAGATTGAAAGGTATGAATAGAATGTGACCTTATTAGGGTGATCCAAATATAGGAAGTACACTTTCATCATAGTAAGGAGTGCATGTAGGATAGATGCTTTGGGACTAGATTGGAGGTAAAACGTGATAAGGAACACAAACAAATAAATGCACTTACAACCATATGGTAGGTGTTAACACATAACTAATGATAGTTAGTCACATGTAAGATTATGAGGGGGAGATGGAAGGTGTGCTTATATACTTGTTGTAGACACGACAAGGGGTTTATGTGTAGCTTGTATGGGGGATAGTTTCTCCTTAGGTGGTTGTCTAAGGTGTATGCCCAAACTCTTAGATTTATTATGCAAACCGATCAATGCGGGGAAGTTTTTCTTGAGATGGGAAAGCTAATCAATGCTAGAAGATTTCCTAGGATGCGTGTTTTTGGATTGATGTAATTTTCTTTTGATATTTTGAAGGCTAATCAATGTGGGAAGCCTTTATTGCCATGATATAGTAAAGTGACCATCCTTTGAGGGAGTGGTCTATAGATATGGATTTTGGATTTTAATATTTTGACTTTAGATGACAAGACAAAATATGCTATAGCTATTCTTTGAGGGACCAGTCTATAATTTTGATAATATTTAGTTTATTTGAGCAAATTTGTCCTTTGAGGGAACAATTCATATTCGAATAATATAGCTTTGTACTAACATCATGTTGTCACCAAATCACTGCACCCTATGAATGGCCAGAATGTGAACAAGACATTTGGTGTGATTGGGACACATGGAATCACCTCTCAAGCTGTGGGACTTGGGCTTGAGGTGAACCTCTGGAGAAGGCCGACTTCCTCTTTCTAAACTAAGTGTTGTACTACTCCTAGTGTAATAAAATGGTTATCTAGATCTGTGTTAACATTTTCATGGGTTTTAGGGAAAGAGATTTGTAAGAAATTAAACTATAATAGGGATGGTGATGCACCAAATAAAGGGTGTTTCCAGACTCGGGAAGGGTTAATTTGAAGAGGGTGTGTGCACCACAAGTCAACTTCACCTACTACAACTTAGAGAGGGTACAAAATACCACAGACTAGGAAACACGCGTTCCCTTTGTTAAACTTGATCAGACAACAAGTTATCAGTCTTCTAGTGAAGAAGGATGAAATTGAGAAGGGTGAATAAGCACCACAACTCAACTGCATGCAATACTCCACCACTTGATAAGAACATAAATCCAAGAACTTGCAATAGAAACGTGAACTTACACAATGTACCTACAAGCATGAGAAAAGGTACAAAGAAGTATAGAAGGATGAAAGGACTGAGATTAGTCACAAAACACACACTTTTATTGCTTCAATAATGTGCACAATGCATCATACATTTAGAAGAGGAAATGGTTGCCATTATAGTCTTGAAAAGGAGGCTTGAAAGTTCCCTCAACATACAAGGACAACTTGCAGAAGAGAGAGGACTCTTGAATAACACACACTTGTCTAATATATCTAACTGTCCAACCTATTTGACATGTTGGAACCCCTTGGAATGAGCTTCCAACTTACATTTATAGAAGAAGTTGAGAGAGAGGAGAGGAGTCATAAATTCCCTTCCTAAATGGAAGGCACATGATGTATTTATTACAGTTGGTTGAACCACTTTAGAAGGTTTCATCATGTGTCATTAATTACTGTTGACCTAGTTCTTCTTAATTAATTAAAAGAATATTTAAATAATAATAATAAATATTATTATTAAAATATTTATTAGTATTGGATCTAGAGCCTGGGATGATATTGTTAAGGTACCTCCTGACAAAAATGTGGGTCCTCTTTCTCCTGCATTTGGACTGAATTTTAAAAGTACAAAAGATAATGAGGGGGTGACCCACATACAAGTGCCTGATGGATGTCTGCATAGAGCTCTTGAGAAAACTAATCTAGCCCTAGTTGGAAAGTTTTTGGGATCAAGACCCAATGTAGATATTATAAGAAAATGGGCCATATGCAGATGGAAACCAAAAGGAGATTTGATTATCACCACCATGGCCAAGGGTTTTTTTCTAGCCCGATTTAATCTACAAGCTGATGTGGACTCTGTCTTATTGGGTGGTCCCTGGTGTATTGGCAATATGGGGCTTTTTCTGAAAAAATGGTATCCCGGGTTTAACCCAAATACTGAGAACATTCATGCCATACCCATCTGGTGTAGACTCAGGGCTGCCCCTGCATCTATGGGATGATGAGATCCTTCTTCATATAGCTAAATCGATTGGTTCACCAGTTGGGCTAGATGGACCTATGAAAAATAGATCCAGACTTGCCTTTGCAAGGTTCTGTGTCTCATCTGAAATGGATCAGGAGCTGCCTGAACACATTATTCTACAATCCAAATTTGGGGCATGGAAACAACCAATAGAATATGAGGCTTTCCAGCTAAGATGTAACAAATGTCATAAATTAGGGCATTTTGCCAGAAAATGTTCCGAGAAAATGAAGCAACAAGTTGGAAAAACCCTTGGATCATTCTGAAAAGCAAGGGCAGAAGTAGATGGATGAGGATGATAAAGTCTCTCTAACTGATGAACAAAACCAGAATGTAAGAGATCACTGCATGCAGATGAACCTAAGGATAAAGGACTAGGGAAAAAGGCTTTAAGACCATAATAAAGAGGCCACCGGTTTATAGGAAACTGTGGAGACCCAAAATCCACCAAGTCGGAAAAGCATGATAAAGCCCAAAAGGAAAAAGATCCTGAACCGACAAAGGGTGAAGAAATCAAGAGGGAAATGGAAGTAGATCAAACAATGATACTTGAGAAATCAAATCCGATAAAGCTGAACATGGAAGTGGATGAAGAAAATGAAAAAGTATACATTCATCTAACCACTTCTACGGAAGAAGAGATGGAAAAAATTACTCCTTTTCCTCATCAAGAACTCGATAACTAAGAACAGCTCTCTGGAGCTGCACAAGATGAGACAAGGAAAAGCCAAAGATATTCTGGAATCCATAGCAAGAGATCTAAACCAGGATAAAGAGTTTGCAGATATGGAGGAGCTCACTCCTAAAATAGCTCAACAACTTGATTTTGATAAAGGAAAAGAGGAAGGGGAAATTACTCCTACTATAAAGAAAAGTCTATCGGAATGTGATAAAGATGGATTCATCATAGTGAGAAGTAAGAAATGAAGACTAAAAGGATTTGAAGAAATTCTGGAATCGCTCTATAGTGATAAAAAGAAACAGATAGGAAGTTGGGAAGCTTCCACCTCAAGAATCACAAGGGCTACTGCCAGAGAGAACTGCAAATATTGGAGTCACCTATAGAAAAGGTAGACTCTCCAAGAGAGAAGTAAGAGAAAAAGAGACTGAGAAAGAAATTGCAGATGGTACTCAAAGGCTTTTGAACCATCCGACAACTACATCCCCAAAATTTTTTTAATGAAGGTTATTTCTTGGAATG